>OZ034967.1:59399711-59837211 GCA_964030785.1 Siderastrea siderea
ACTTGATAATAACAATGTATCACGTATATTCATACACAAGGAAATAAACTTCATTACTAGCTTATTCACATGATAGTCGTTAGAGTTCATGAGAAGTTTTATGCTTTCTGAGGTTGATTTCCTTTCAATTTCAGGTATTATTTCATTGATTCGATTGAAGAATGTCTGCCTCTGCAGAGAGTATTTGCTACATTGCAACAAGAAATGAGTTTCATTTTCTACTTGATTAGATTTACACAATGGGCATAATCTAGTTTCTCTGGGGATATGATCGGTTTGATATCGACCTAGTTCAATCATAAGTTTGTGATTACTTACTCTAAACTTCACTAAATTTCGTCTTTCATTAAAGTTTCTTAGCTGGTTTAAATAATCAGATGTAACGTAGTCATCCTTAAAAACTTTATAAAATTCTAATTTCTTTGAATGTTCAAGGCTCTGTCGCCAGGAGGATATATATTTCTCTTTCATATTAGTTGTATATCGCCTAATTCTATCATTATGTAAAGATTCAGGATCTAAATTGGATAGATGATATTGTTCTATCAAGTTCATAAAATTGGAATAAAATCCGGAGTTATTAATGAAATGTAGATTCTTCGACATGAGGAAAGATTGTTTGACTATAGAGTCATTATCTTTGTTGTTTAGATAAACAAAATATTTCATAATTTTCTGATTAATTGGGATTATTAGCGGTAATCTTCCAAGTTCGGCTCTGCAAGCTACGTTAGAGGCCTTATTGTTTACTTCTAAGTAGTGTTTACAAAATTTGAGATGAATTTTTTCTATTGGGGAACTATCCCATGCTTTAAAATTCTGCTTAGTGTACATCCCCCATATCTCACTGTTGTAGCTTAAGATCGGAAATATCATTGTGTCAAAAATCTGAGATGCGGTATTGGGATTAAGTCTATTGAGAAGTGTTTGTTTTCGTATACTAGCAAGGGCGTACAGGGCTTTTTCTTTCAAGTGTTCGACTGCAAGAGTAAAGTTTCCCGTTGGAGTTAAACGTGTACCTAAATAGGTGTATTCTTGAACAATTTCAATTGCCTTGGTGCCTATGTTGAAGTTGATGTCAACGGATTTCCTTGGGCGTTTTTGGAAAATCATTATTTTTGTTTTCTTGGGATTGACTTTTAGCATCCATGTTTTGCAATATGAAGAGAGAGTGTTTAAACAGTTTTGTAATCCTGTTTTGGATCTTGATAGGATGATCAAATCATCTGCATACAATAGTGAATTTATTTTTGTTCCATTTGGAAGAACAAATGGATCAGACAGCGTGTTTTCGAATAAATACGGCAAATTGTTTATATAGAGGTTAAATAAAAGAGGACTTAAAATGCATCCTTGACGTACACCTCTTGAGTATGAGAAAGATCGAGTTTTGTTTTCTCCGATTCTAATGGAACATGTTGAATTGCAATAAAGGCTTTCGATCAGATTGTAGAAATGTCCTCCTATGTTGATTTTGAGCAGCTTGTAAAACAATCCCTCGTGCCAAACGGAGTCGAAAGCTTTACGAAAATCTACGAAACAAGCATAGACTTTTTCTTTATGGTAGTGGACATATATATCTATTAGGGTCCTTAGAGTGAAAACATGGTCTGCAGTACGATTTTCAGGTACAAAGCCAATTTGGGAATTGTGTAATATCTTGTTTTCTCTAAAATACAAGTATAGTCTTTGATTTAAAATGGAACAAAACAGTTTTCCAAGGCAACTCGATACACATATGCCTCTATAGTTTGTTGGATCACTCTTGTCACCCGATTTGTAGATTGGGGTTATAAGGCCTTGACACCAAATATCTGGCATTTTTCCAGATTGTAAAATGAGATTAAAAAGTTTGATGTAAATAGGCATAAGCGATTCAAGGCTCGCTTTGATCATTTCATTTCTTATTTTGTCAACAAATGGCGATTTTTTATTCTTCAATTTCTTCACCGCTTGACGTATTTCTTGCTCAGTTACCTCTTGATCTAAATAGTTAAGCTGTTCTTTTTCTTTTTCTAATGATAGTAGTTCATCATAGACTCCTTGACGATTTATGGAAGTTCTCAGGTCATTGGAATGTAAGGATTGAAAATGGTTGAGCCATGTTTCTTCCGAGATTGGGGCAGGAACATTTTCGTCGATAGTATCGTTCATCGATTTTAGACAACTCCAAAACGACACTTTGTCGGGATTAAATGCTAGCTCGTCGAGTTGCAGAGTTTTTTCTTTCTGAAATTCTTTCCTTTTCGAGTCAAGGAGCTTTTTATAATCATTCAGAATTTTGTGAAATTTCTCCCGTAACTCAGAGTTAAGGGGATCGCGATGTTTTTGATTTGACAGTTTTCGTAATTCGTGTAATTAGTAGTAGTAGTAGTAGTAGTAGTAGTAGTAGTAGTAGTAGTAGTAGTAGTAGTAGTAGTAGTAGTAGTAGTAGTAGTAGTAGTAGTAGTAGTAGTAGTAGTAGTAGTAGTAGTGGTAGTAGCAGTAGTAGTAGTAGTAGTAGTAGTAGTAGTAGTAGTAGTAGTAGTAGTAGTAGTAGTAGTAGTAGTAGTAGTAGTAGTGGTGGTGGTGGTGGTGGTGGTGGTGGTAGTATTAGTAGTAGTGGTGGCCTGGTGGTAAGTAGTGGTGGTAGAGGTAGTAGCAACTTTGTCTGAAGGGTGCAGACGCATGGCAATTAAAACCTGATGAACTAGTGACCTTTTGGTCGATGACGCAACGATTTCAACTTTTTGCAGAACTCGCTTGAAACTCTTTCTTGGGAAAAAGGACAAAATTTCCTACAAGATGTTCGTAAAGAGATTGAAAAAGGTACGGACTTTCACATAATATCAATAGTTTTATTATTGCCCAGATATGAATTTGAAAAAAACATTCATGCATTTATTACTAGCAGAATCGACCACTGTGATAGCCTGTTGTATGGACTACCGAACTGGATAGCTAAGCTACAACGAGTGCGGAACGCGGCTGCAAGAATTTTAACTTCCACTAGGAAATATAACCACATAACGCCCGTTCTGCGTGAACTGCACCGATTATCTATTAGTTATAGAATAGATTTTAAGATTTTACTTTTAACTTTCAAGGCATTACATGGCATAGCACCTTCTTATATCAGTGATTCAATAACTGTAAGGCTGCACGCGAGTTATTCTCTGCGTTCTGTTCAAGTACAATGTTACTCTTTCCTATGGGCGAAATGCTTAAAAGCTTTGGCGACAGATCATTTACAATGTCTACTCCACGACTCTGGAATGCGCTTCCAGCAGAGTTGCACAATATAACGTTAACTTCACTGAGTACTTTTAATTCGCGTCTGAAAACACACCTTTTTAAATCTGCCTTTAATACTTAAGATTTTAAATTTGTGCATTTAGTACTTAGGGTCTAATTAGCTTATTCATTCATATTAAGATTTATTATATGTATGAAGCAATTTTTAATGTTATTATCAGAATTGCTTTATATCTCATTTATTCTACTATTTTAGCTATTAATTGTTCTACTCTTTTGATCGTTTCATGTTAAAAAGCGCATTAGAAAATAATTAAATAACATTATTATTATTTAATCTGGAAATGGAGTGCTATTTTTGACAAATATGCTGTATACCAAAATACAATACCAAAAAATGCCCGTGAGATATTTTGTGCCGAAAACGTGAATTATAGTTTCATGTGTGATATACTTTTATTTGTGATGCGCTTTAGAGAACTGCTACTGCTGCTTCTTCTTCAAAAAACCGTCCTACGATGGGACGCTGATTCTCTAAAAGTTTTGTGTTTTATTAGCCATGATACTTTAGGTCAGCTGCCTGTTGTCACGAGCCGGAATACAAACCACTTGTGTCTTTCGCAAAGCCTTTTCTGCGCCCCTTACTTGGGTTAATTTTTTATCACTTGGTGGCAAATGCTTTCTAGGGTTTCCAACAGTATTTTTTTTTCTTTTTTCGCATAAAACATAGAGGAGGCAGGTGTCTCGTCTTGCCTCATGCTAGCTACGGCCCTGAACTGTGAAAATTTTGAGGACAATCCTTCAGCAAAAAAGCAATACCCGGCGACATTCCAGCCAGCTAGGAAGGGTTTCTTCATTTTATAACGGTCGGTTAATTTGTATAACGCGCGCACGATAAAGAGAAAACAGCCAGGGATGGTCTCAGCATAATTGCGGCTAAATAAATGTAAATTGATTAGTTTACTTGATTTTTATTCCACTACGATTATATCAAAGTAAAGACCTGAAACGTAACTTTCTTTCTTAGATGTGTTTTCGACGATAAAATCGGGCAACGGATATCAAATCGACAGTGCGTACCCGCAGACGATTTTGGACCGTATGATATGTTTCGTCAAATGAGAGCGCTCTTAAACTGATTAACCTTTGGCCACACCCCCACCGTGGTACAAGCGAAGGGGGGGAGGGGGGTGATGGTACCCCTCTCCTGGGTCTTTGTTGTGTTACAATATTTCGAAAAATTTAAAAACGATTTCACCTTTGATAGACAGCCTGTGATGTGCTCTACAAGAGGGCCCGTGACCTCATCCAATACGATGCCATCTTGACCACCATGTCGGATTTCACTCAAAATGAGAAATGGTCAATAGACGGTGGAAATTCAAAATTTTGGATGCTAGATATGTAGAATATGACATAATTAAACATATTCTGCTTTTTGTCGACATTTTATGCTTTTTTGTCACAGAAAAAGGGATGAAAAATATACCTTATGAGGGGGGAGTGGCATCCCCCCTTGTACGTCCGAGAGTTAATTATAACGGGTGTGTTACGAGAGCATGTATCCACAAATAGGTTCGCGCATTTGCTTATATTTAGGGTATTTAGGGGATGCCAATAATTGATAGACTGAGGCTGTACAGTTCAAAAACTGATTTCCTCGAAACTCCCTAAAGATCTCCTTTCCATAAATAAAAATTTTACGAATATTTTCTCAGATTTGTGGTGGTTTTACTCAGATGACTTATTATAGTTACTCAAAGACCTAGGTAGCAATCCCTTGATTCAAAGGCCTACGCAAGCAATCCTTCAATGACCTACGTAGCAAGACCTCGAATCTTCGATCTAGGTAGCAATCCCTCGAAAGTGGCGATACTGAGTCATATAAACTTCACCCTCACACGGTAAAAACATCTCAGTAATTACAGGAAGAAATAATATTTTCAGTGCAAAGCACTAGAGAAAAAGGCTCGTAAATTTTCAAGTAACGACGGCTATTACTTTTTGAACATTACGGTTGTTTATTCTATAACAAAGTTCCGCTTTCTTGAGGAATTTGTTTGGCTAATTCCCTGAATGTTTAAGGTAGCGAAAGTGTACTGTACCTATATAAAAACTTATGGCCATCAAGAAATCATAGGGCTGATGGGCTCCTGGTTCAGTAAAAAAAAGTATGCAGTGGTTTGCTATAAGGCGGCTTTCCCAATGTTTTTATTATGAACTTTATTCCAGGATCCCTACACATTTAATAACCAGAAAATTTGGTGGACTGACGATATGAAATTAGCAGCAAGAAAGGTAAGATAAGTAACTATTCATTCATTCATTCATTCATTCATTCATTCATTCATTCATTCATTCATTTATTCATTCATTCATTCATTCATTCATTCATTCATTCATTCATTCATTCATTCATTCCTTCGTTCATGTATTTATTTATTTACTTGTTCTTTCTTATTTATCTTGCATGAACAAAAGATTCACAAAGATTTAACCAAGCAGATGTTCTTTTCTTCCCTTTTGAATTAGCTGTCATCAAAATGAAACTTCAGAAACTAATGAACCGCGTCCAAAAGGGTAAAAGTGCGTCATTTTCAGTACTAATTACCGGGTTAAAGACTTGGATTTAAATTTAACTTTCAACTGTCTACTCTTGAACTCGAGTCGATCCTCTAATACGTACCACACTTACTGCAGCAAGACGTAAATTGAAAAAAAGCTGTGCTTTTATTAGAAAAATAATTCCTCAAAATGTTCCTTTATTTTTCAAGATGTTTAAACTGATGGATGTGGATGGGGATAAGCATTTTTCTCGAAAAGATCTTGAAGAACTTGACAAAGATCGCGTGAGTATATACCACAAAGGGATACTACAAAACTCAGAAATGATGGTATTGCTGAATTCTTGACCAAAAAGACCTTCACAATCCGCGCTGTTAAGTTTTGTCCTGTAACGTAATTCTGTTTTAGTTTCATGAGGTACTCGGTAAAGTTTCGCATGGGAAGGATTTACCTGAGGTTCACACTCTACGACCCTTGCCCTTTTATAAATATACTAATTTTGTTCGAAACGGTACCCCTTTCATATACCTAGAACAAAAGTTGAACCTTTTGTACAAGTCAATTATTACTAAAAACAGAGATCGTCGTGGGTTTTAGTCGCTTGAATGCTCTCAGCTTTCGTAAACTTCTTGCACTGTCATTTGTACCAAAATTTTACGACCCTTTTTAGTACTCAGATTAGCTGCTATCACTTTCAACTGAAAATGACCTTTTATAATGTTAAAGCAACAAATTTCGTCACCCTTTCGTATACTGGAAGTACAAAAATTAACCTTCTCGGGCAGAGCTTCCCCGTATAGCCAACAATAGCGAGTACCCCCTGGGGTTTTCGCCCGAATCAACTATCACGCATAGAAATCGAGAGCGAATAATCTAATTGTTTTAGTATAAATCTGCATGCAAAACTTAACAGCAGACACTACATGTTTTTATTGAAAAATAATATAAATAGTTCACACCGCGCGCAGAAAACACTCTACTCACTATCTACAACAGAATAGATAGTCATTTAAACAAACTACGTGGACAAGTTTTCTATTTAACAATTAGATTATGAGCTCGAGACTTCTATCGCGTGATAGTTGATGAGGCCGAAGGCTGAATCAACTATCACGCATAGAAATCGAGAGCGAATAATCTAATTGTTTTAGGATAAATCTACTAAACGTTCAAAACTTAACAGCAGACACTACATGTTTTTATTGAAAAATGATATAAATAGGTCACACCGCGCGCGGAAAACACTCTACTCACTATCTACAACAGAATAGGTAGTGAGTAGCGTAGCCAATCAGAGAACAGCATTAGTGATAGAACGCTAGTAGATTTATACTAAAAGCGAATAGACAAGAGGCAGAGCAGGGAAAACGAAAATGCGTAGACACGCAAATCATTCTAACCAGAGAACAACAATCGGCTTAGGTCGTATTTACGAAAATGATTCTAACAAAAGTTTACATTTCAAGGACAGAGCTCGCACACACGAATGATGTGTATTATCGATGTGACAATGATCATAGTAATTAAACAAATCAGATTCGGCGGGTATTTGCAATTGCCATTTGGTTGGAGCTTGTGTGAGGGAACGACAAGAACTCGCCATATTTGCCAATAAACTACTTCTGGCAGCTAAGCTAGCCAGAGAATATGTTCTCGCGATATCGAAATATAAATGTATAAAAAGTTGCGGTAAGTGAACTGGTAGTGGCTTAGGGAGATTTATTACTTTTAAAATACGGAAATATCGCCAATAAATGGATTCGAGTAGTTTGACACCAGAGAGCTGTAGACACCAAAAAGTAGCATTTTTAGCACACCAGCTTCTCAGAATAATCGGCTTCACCTCGCTTCTGTTTTTCCAAGTGGTCTTTGCATCATTTAAGAGTTACCTAATTACATCGGTTTTGGTTTTACGACACTCATTTGAAAAGCGCTCTATGCCTGTGCACGAGTAAGAGATTCAAAATCCCGCGTTGTTTTTGCCGTTAGTAGGTCGGATAGGAGTATTACGCGATGCAATCTCCACTATCGTGAACAGAAAACCGTTTCGGTGGGAGAACTGATTCTGCGCAGAATTTTTCTACTGGTTTTCTCGAACTCCCGTTTTTGCGAGCATTTTTTTGTTTCACCTGACATTACAGGATATCTGGAGTTTATTGTAGGCCCCTTAAAGATTTAGTCGACTCAATTCCTGTTTATTTATCATTTGATTGACTGTTTTAGGCAACTGTTATATCCATAACGAATGAGTATTACAGGCTGATCGACTTGCTAGAGCTGGAGCAAGATTACTATACTGAGGAAGAGAGCGAAGAGGATGCAGAAGTGGATGATACGGATGCAGGAGATGGCGATCAAGATATTATGCCAGTGAAAAGACCTGTTGAAGAAAAGACTCGCGAAGAACTCTGAGGAGATTTGTAGTTTATATTGATTATATTGCCATTTCACATATTGAAACCATGGTCACCCTCCCCTCCCCAGCTTGGATACCTATCTTAGGCAGAACCCTCCTAAAGACAGTCACGTGCAGTTTGTCGTACAGCAGACTCCCGCTAACTTGAACCCAGGCAATCTCCTAAATCCCCCACTAATTGATCTCGCACAGAAACCCGTTTTCCTTGGAGAATGTGACACAGTGTTTTTTTATCAAACTGCCGCGTTCTGGAGCAATTCTTGGTCCCTGTGCGAGTTCGAGATATAACAGGAGTCCCTGTACTCCAGTCCAGCTCTTGATCGTCACACATATATATTTTTTAAATCGGGTAGGTCTCATCCGGGCGTTTTTTCGTTTTTTAATAAATAGACTTCTGATAAATAGGTGGTGGAAATCCGTCCCCATATCCTTGTCGACTTCTGCACTGATATGGTGAATGTATGGGAACGACTTAGGTTGCATCGAATCGACTTGATGTTTGTACCCAAATTGACTTAGTTCACATCAAAACGACTTGTATACAAAGTCGTTTCTGGACTGAAAAAAAAAAGACCATCAGCATAAAATTTAGTACCAGCCTGAAGCACACACAGCCAAGTTCTTATCGACTTTACTTACTATGGCGCTGAAATAAACTAAAGCACCCAATGGTATAACTGAATGGCGTTCCTTCATTTGATTTAATTGTTTGTTGCTAAGGCTGCTACACACTGGAGGCGATGGAGGGGAAAGTGGGACCCCTGTCAAGAGGTTTGGGGAGTTCTTGAGAAAAGTCGTGCAGATTGTTGGAGGCCCCTCTACTTTCAGTGCGTACAGGTGACACACACCTTTGGAAGTCGAAAGATTGAAAAAGAACGACTCATTTTTTTTAGACAAAATAAAAATTGAAATGATCAAAGCTAGCCTTCATAATATAATGCCAGTTTCGTGTAAACACAAAATAATACCAATCTTCTCAATGTGGGCGGGTTTGCCAGCTTCCCCAGTTCAAACTCCAAACTTTTGAATGCAAGGAAGTATCAAACAAAACAAAACTCCATTTAAATAATTAATTTTAGAAATTTATATCTTATTAGGTTCCCTGTCAATCCTCAAATAATTACACTATTAAAAACGCAGTTTTATAACCTCCCATCCATGGGAGGGAGGGGTGCGGAAAGGAATGATTCTTACCCAAAGCCCCTCCCCTCTCCCTCCGGTTGGGGTGGATGAGGCAATGCGGGTAAAAGTGCCTTCCACCCGCCCCCCCTTCCTCTCCCTTTTGTGGGGAAGGGTGCGGGTGGGAGCACCTCCTACTCAAAGCTCCACCCTCTCCCGCCAGTGGAGAGGGGTGTGGGTGAGAGCGCCTCCCATCCAAAGCCCCTTCCCTTTTCCTCCAGTGGGAAGGAGTGCGAGTGGAAGCACCTCCCACCCTAACCTCCCCTCCTTGGCTTCTCGTAAGGTAGGAGAATTTAATTTCAAAGCATGTGCATGAAACATAAAGCAAATAACTTGGTCTTGCCACTGCATCTTTGGTTGCACGTTTAACGGCGATTAATCAGTTGCGTATCAATTGTTGATTTTCAACGGCAATTTGAGACTTCGTTGTTCCAGCAAGCCATCGTACCGTGAAATTTTTATTTTTATTTAAGAAGATTAATTGCAGTGATAAGACCGTAAATGTTGTCTCTTCATCTAAAGCTTATTTCCCACCTTGCGATTAGCAAAAGCAAAACGACATAACGCATGTGCAATGCTGCTGAGTTCCTGTGCTTACATCACGCCGCTTTTCACTTGTGAAATAAGGTCAAGAACTCGCTTCCCCGCCCTCCTCCTCCCGTGTTTTCTGTTTTTTTTTCTTTGCCTTGGCCCCACTTTCTGCCTGTAACCGAATGAGTCAAGACCAGCAATAAAACGACATGTTCCTGAACGAGGTGATCCACTTGATGTAAAGATCTTGGTCCGTAGAACATTGTTGAATTCGACATGTTGAACGCATTTGGCCACCTGATTCTGGTTCAACTATTCTTTTGTACTCAGGGGTGCATGGAGAATGTATTGTCTTTCTAGAAACAGTTCTCATCCAATACGCGCTCGCGACAGTTACCTAAGGGTATTTTGTGAAGTAAATCTTGGATCCACTTTAATAGCTGCATTTACCCTGATGATGCCGTTGATCGGCGAAAGCTTGGATTTTAGATGTTAATTTTCACAATAGTGTTAGGCCTCATTTGAACCTTTATATTACAAACAGAGACGTGGATTAGTTATTTTGACCAAGAAGCTGATACTTGAATAACACTGGTACTAGTTCTCATTTCCTTGGAGACGTTTCAGGATTTTACCTTTTTTAAACTGAACTGCATGGAAGTGAATCGGCGGCCTGGGGATGGATTAGGACTGATATCTTTAATGAGTTGTTCCTTGAATCGCTGGTGTGGGAAATGTCATTTTTTGAGTTTTGAATAAAAGTTTTTCCTTTATTTTCAAATTGTCGACGCTATATTATCTTTTTGCCAGACCTCACCTAAATACACCCTATCAAAGATCTGCAACAACAACAACAAAACTTTATTTACAAGAAAAAATCAATACATTACAAAAAGCTACAAATACAGACTACCTGCAAACAGTGTAAAGCATTTCTACCTGAAAAACCCCTAGTTTCCCAGGGAGCTTATGTAACTTGACTGAGGCTCGACCGAGGCTCCAAAGATCTGCTTTTAATCAACAAAACAGACTTTTTTAAGCGTCCTTCCGTTAATGTTTTGGTTGATTTGGTGAACATTGCAATTTCCCCTCATAGTTTTCTTCATGCTGGGTGCTTATACCGCCGGGCAAACCCCCTCTGGTCTTCGTGTGTGACAAGTTTAATTTATCCAAGATAAATTACACAACCTTCAACGAACAAAAGGTCCTGGGTGATTACAACTTTGATTTATTAAACCTTTATGCAAACGATTTATTTGTTTCAGCGAAAAGGCTAGGATAAATAGTGATTTCGTACTTATTGACAATCAACGTTTAAAGTACATAGGGCTAAAAACCAACTCAAAATGACGACGATATGGTTTTACATAAATAATGACAGCAAATTTTTCTCTTCGAAGACGACAGTAATGGACACGTTTAATTAGTTATTTAGAAAAAAAGGATAACAGTGTACAACATTTCTCAATTCTTTGGCGACGTTTCAGGATTTTGATCTTTTTAAAGACCAGGAGTGGCCGGGAGTGAATTGCCTGACTTTAGAACACTGATGCTTTTTGATCCGCAGTCATGGGATCATACTGATCTTGTAGGATTAAAACGACCTGTAACAGCAAAAACAACTCTAAACATTTTTATTATAAAATGTTTCCTTGGTTCTGATGAGAAAATATCATAAAATTTTGAACTGAAGTTTCGTGGATTTTCGCATTGTTAGCTACTGGTCCTGTGGCAGGATCACTGACTCAACTCCAATTAGTAGTCCTGGATTTTCCCCTTCGCCTTCTCACAGCAGTTTAGATGTTATGCAACTCGACCGAGGCTCTTGGGTCTGTTTTTATTTCATGGTGCCTAAACTGTGCATTTCAACTATTCAATATACTGATGCTTAGATTAGGGGCGGCGAATGTTGGTCAGGAGTAAGAAGGAAACTGGTTAAGGTAAGGTGAGCTCTGGCAACATAAATACTGTAGGTGATAAAATGTATTCCTAGCTGTGCCACTTCTTTCAAGAGTTGTATTTAAAAAAATCGTTGGTTTGGAAGGACGAAAGAGCGGTTAGGAAAAATCTTGCTACTGGAATGGTGTTTAAGATATCTTTTACAATCACACATGGCTCTGTCAATATCAACAAACAGACCAGCTTCCCATCCTACTACCTCGGGTTCCACAGTCCCAAAAAAAGAGGTATAAAAGCGAACACTGGAAAAGCAGTACAAGTTCACCCTTGTGTCTTCTTAGCCAGTATTTACGTTTGACAGTAGCAGAACAAAATGAGACTTTCCACCACTGTCAAGTCGGAGAAATTGAAAAAGCATAAACGCATTTCTTGGTTGATGTTTTTTTGTTTTGTTCTGGTTTTTACATAAAGGCAAAAACTGAAACAAAAACCAAACATCTAGAGTGATAGTCGAGGTCGTCTAGCAAGTAATTCCTTTGTGCAGTTCCTGCCAAATGATATAATTTATTAGTGTTTCAGTAGTTAGTCCCTTGATTCTCATGTTCCGTATGCACTCCTTATGGCTCAATTTGTACTGATGATTTGTAGAGAAATAAGATACTAATTAGTTTGTGATATGGGGACAAGAGATTCAACAAGCCAATCCATGATTTTCTTGTGAAAATGCTGCAAAATTGAGACTCTTCATGACTCCTCTACATCTTATTTAAAAATACATTTTTTTGATAGTTCTTACAGCATCTCTAATTTCTGTTCCACCACTCTGTCCAGCAGAAGATTTAAGGAACGAGGAAGAAAACGCAATAATCACATAAACAACAAGAGCTAATAGGAGACGTCTCGGTTTTTCTTGACCTTTAATTTCACGATTTGAATTCAGTGAACTACTGATCAAGTTTTGCGTGAGACAAATTTGACAGGCTTAACTGCCAAATATGACACAGTTGCATTAGCTTTATTTATGGTACCTTTCAGTTACTTTATGTGGTAAATAAAATCGATGTCGTTAAATTCCTCCGAGTTTTGATGGCTTACGAAGAGAGGGTAGATGAACATCTGGCTGTGCTATGACTTTCCTCGACTGGTTTCAAAACCAAGAAATCGCACCCTATTTAAGGGAAACAAGATAACTCATAATTGTATAACTGATAGGTCGTTTTATTTCTTTTTCTCCGTACACGGACGTTTAGCATCAAGCATAGAATATTAGACGTGTATTCGGGCGTGTAGTACAACTTTAACAGACCATATCTTTTTTATTTTGCGCGTTGAGGTGGATACTGCAGTTTAGTCACCCTATCTAAGGAACATCTAAGGATCACAATACCAAAAAAAATACCAAAAAGGATACACCATTTAAGGACTGAGCACCTCAAAAACCCTACCCTATTGGGCGGCACATACCTATATAGCGTATATAAGGGAGAACCCCCACCCCCCGGGGTGTAAACCGATACATGATGACCGGAGACTCTCAAGATTCGTCTTCACTTTGTTTACAAAACATTTTTCTTAAAATACTCCTGACACTGTCTCTTATTTCCTTTATCCTCCAATAGTACAGCAAGGGGTTGAAAAACGAGGAAGAAAGCACTACGGCTGTACAGAGATTCAAAGTCGCCAATGAGAGTTTCCCGAAATCTTGCAAAATGTGAAACACAATTGCGCAACACACATACGGAATGTAACTGAAGACAAATACTGCAAGAATGTACAAAATTGTAAAGACGGACTTCTTGTATTTTTGCGTGTCAATAGAACCTTGGTTTGTTTGCACTTGATTCTGATGGTGACGTATGATTCGAAAAACTTTGAAGTAAGAAAAAGCCGTGAGAATAACACAAATTGCACCCGCCAAAAAGAAAAGAACTACCACTGCATAGAAGGCTTTACTCGGGTTATTCCAACTGTACATGCGAAAGCCTACCCCGAAAATTTGCACAACTACTAAGGTGATATAAACAATTACCACTCGACGCACTGTGAGCAGAGATCTTCGGCTCATATGCAGCCATCTTTCTACCGCTATCATCGTTATGACGAAAAATGATGAAGTGGAAAAAAAGAGTGCAGTGCTTTCTGTAAGAAGGCCGCCGATGCAGTACATCTTTCTCTTTCCAGTTATTTCAGCCGTTTTGTACACAACAAAAAAGGGCTGAGTTAGCAGCCCGGTGCAAAAGTCCGTAACCACCAATCCAGCAAGAAGAACATAAGATGGAGTCCTGAGCGACGGGTTTCTCCAAATTGCCGCCAAAATGAACGCATTTCCCGCCATTGCCAACGATGCTAAAAGTGCGGTCACAACACAAGCTGCAAGTGTTAACTGATAGTGTGTCGAACTACTGTTGCTAACACTGTCGAACCTATTGCCCGTAAACTCGATGCACCAACTGGCGAAAGGTGAACGAGATAAATTGAAAAACATTGTTTACTCTAAAACGTTGACCAGCTTCACGAATGTTAAAGGACATCACATTTTCGCTTTCATTTAGTTATTTGGACAGAAGTATTATTGGCCGTATCTTTATGATGATGTCTGAAAAAGAATTTCTTCAGTTCTTTCTTTCTGCAGTTTGCTGGTGTTGTTATAGTTTACTCGGTGAAAAGGTAAAGTGCTATATTTCTTTCAAACATACATACTTTATTGGCTCGTCCCCTCGGGGCTTTTCAGAGTCAGTGATACAATAAGATTAAAAATACACAAAAGCTAAATGCATGACGTTAAATCGTAAAACAAATGTGACAATCATGTGACGTTCATGACGTTCACCCAGCTGCTCATCTTCATGTGTGACAACTTATGGCTTGTCAACGGAAGCATATACTGTTCAACTGAATAAAAGACTCCGGGGTATTACAACTTCAGTTGTAATTAAAACTTTTACTCAAATGGTGTATTTGTTTCAGCGATCTAGCTTAAATAAAAACTTCTCCCTCATCTACCAACAAATTTTTAATTAAAAGTACATGGGACTAAACATTTTTCCAAGCGACATTACGGGCTTTCACAAAACTTATTATAGCAAATTTATCTGTTTGAACACGGCACAAAAACACACGTTAATGAGCTATTTTGAAGCAGAAACTGATACAAAAAAACCAAAGGTGCGGATCGAGTATTTCTCAGTTTTAAGGCGACGTTTCAGGATTTTCTTTTTGTTTTTGTTTTTTGTTTTAAATGGACTGTGAGTACTGTAAATCGGCGGGCTGGAGAAGAACTAACACTGAAGCCTTAAATCCGTTGCTCCATAAATACTGACTTTCTGGGAGTAAAACAACAAGTAACAACAAGACTAACACAAAAGGAGAAACAGCTTCTTGTTTCAATTTCAAATGAACTAACCGCTTCCATTGTAAAATATGTTCTCTTGATTCAGAAGAGAAAATATCATGTATTAAGTTTTGAATTGAGATTTCGTGTATGTTGTTGCTAAATGCACCTAAGGGTGCATTCTTTTGGGAGTGTTCTGGCTATTCTTATCCTGGTTTTGGAATAACAGAATACACGGAATTTCAATTTCGAAAGGATTGCTCTTTCTGAGAACGAAATATCCTTGGCGGAGGTGACGTGAGAACTACTACTATGTCTGCGGCCGCGTAGGATTTTCCGCCAAAAATTTCCCAAATTAAAGAACGCGTACTCTGTCCTATTCTACTATCGGGAGCAGAATGAACCCCGTTCATTCCGAATACGGAATACCTCCCAAACGAACACAAATGCCATCTATTCCGAGTATTCCTATTCCCTATCAAAGAGGGTTAAATAAAACCCTGGGTCTAATTTGTTAAGTCCTGGATTTTTCACTTTCGCATGCTTACGTTGCACAAGTTCCCTAGTGACATGCATCTAATTTCTCCTTACACAGTTACAGTAGCACAGTCTTGATCAGACACACAGGTGACAAGAAATAACGGGAAATGATCACCAAGGGTAAGATGTCTTGATGTGTAAGCAAAATTCTCCCAACTAGTTAACTAGGATGGTTAACTCATCCGAGGCTCCGAGGTTCTGCTTTTATTTAACGGTAAACCTACATTTTCAAGCGTCTACTGTTAATGTTCTGGTTGACTTGGTAAGAATTGCAATTTTTCTCATGGTTTCCTTCATGCTGGGTGCGTATACTAAACCAAACGCTCGTCTTCGTGTTTGAGAAATTTAAGGCTTTTCGAAGATAAATTATATAAAATTCCACCAACACGAGGTCCTGGGTGATTACAACTTTATCAAAAGCTCTATTCAAAACGGTGGATTTGTTTCAGCGATCAAGTGTGGCTTGAATAAAAAGTCATTACACATACACTCATCAACAATCACGCACAAATTTAAACTACCTAGGGCTAAGACCTATTCACAATGACTATATGGTTTCAGATAACTAATTTAAAGCAAATTTATCTCTTTGAAGACAACAAAAAAGACACCCATAATTAGTTATTTTGAAAAGAAAAACCAAACTTAGGATAACAGTGCAAAAAAGCATTTCTCAATTCTTGGCAACGATTCAGGACTTTAATTCTTATGTGACATTCCTCGACTGCTTTCTTTGTGTTTAGAATAATCCTTAAACCCACCTGTTACATGAGGATGGACACTCTCAAGATTCCTCCTCCAATTGCCGGGTTTACAAAATATTTCCCTATAATACTCCTAACACCATCTCTTATTTTTTTATTCTCTAATAGTACAGCAAGGGATTGAAAAACGAGGAAGAGAGCATCAAGGCTAAACTGGCATTCAAAGCCAAAGCCGCCATTGATGATTTTCCGAAATCTTGCAAAATGTGAAACACATACAATACATATAGGGAACATAACTAAAGACAAATAGTACAAGAATGTATGAACGCATTTACCGCTACTGCCATCGATGCCAAAATTACGGCAACAACATAGGCTGCAAGAGGCATCTTCACTTTGCACGTTCAAGAAAACGATAAAAGACCTGCTCTTCCTCAGGCGCTTCGTTTCGGACTTTGGTCGCTAACAAAGGCGAGCTCGAAAAGCGAGTGACTGGTCACGAAGCACGAGGGACCATGGGAAGGAGGAAGAAGACAGCGAGGGAGACGTCTGGGAACGAGGCAGTTAAAAGACGGTATGATTATCGCATCATCAAGCAGCACGTCTTATTAAACGTGGTATCGATTTAGGTTTTTGTATTAACATAATTCTGTTTTTTCTTTTCTTTTCTTTTCTTTTTTCTTTTTATTTAGATCATGAGGGAACACAAAGAGCCGTTGCACTGTAACTACCTCATACAATTTACTAGAATTCTTCCGCTGAGGCGTCATAAACTGCTTCCAATAATGTCAAGAACTGTTCGCAAATTGAAAGAAACTCAGAAAAAACTAACAAGCGATGTCTTTGGCAAGAATCATCTCGTATGTCTTGAAAAAAAAACGGAAAAAATTGAATGATGCCGAATAAATATGATCCAAATAAAACGTTTCATAAAAGACTTCGGTTTCTTGGGGATAACTCTTCCGTCAATATACTCTAACTGGAAGATAAGTTTCAAAAGTCAAAGCAAAATGTAAAGCAGGTCATTTTCACGTGAAAACATACGCGAAGAAAACCATTGGAGCAGGGAAAATAATTTAAAAAACAAAGGCCGAAAGTTTTGCGAGCGGTAGCAAGAGTCTGCTCTGACTACAGCACGACCGGAAGCGAATGCTGGAGTAACCGGGGCTACAAATGAGCAAAGGAATCCTTCCTCTCCTTAGCTTCTTCAAAGTACAATCTCTCCATTCCCGGTGCTGCAAGATATTTTATTTTATCAACAAATGACTCTGGGAATCTAAACAAGCAAAACATTAGACGCATCTATATCCATAAGAGATCTGTTTACCAGAGCAAAAATCCGAGGCGTGGAAATGTCATGATCTCACATCAACAACCACAAAAATCATACTTGTATGAAGAGACGATGTTAATAATAATAATAATAATAATAATAATAATAATAATAATAATAATAATAATAATAATAATGTTATTGTAAGACAAGCAACTGCCTACCGGCAAAATGATGCTGATGACAAATTCGAAGGTATGAATGAAGTTATTTATTCTTTGCCTTCGCTTGGATTATTTATAGAGGCCCGGAGAACAATACCCCAGCAACGCTTGTTAGAGCTAAGATTTTCTATGCAATCGCGGTAAAATAACACTTCTTGATACCTGGTGTCCTCACTATTTTTAGCCGTATATTTCAAATTTGAACCGCAATGTTTACAGACTGGACGGCCTAGGAATGTATTATCCACGGGCCTAACAGGTTTATACAAACACGTTGTTCCTCGACGGATGAAAGAAACAACTGGCTCTCCTGTTTGAAACCGATGAGAAATAACTGAAAAAAGCCTATTCAAACTTGCGGTAATCGCACGATGGATGCTTAAAAAGTCCCTGTAGGTCCGAAGACATCCAGTGAACCTGCCATTTCCCGCTCTCAAAATTTCGATGACTGCAGTCCACCGGGAGTCCATCTTCTAACGGGAAAACCTTACCAGATCTAGCAATTCTCGCCGACTGGAGATCAGGCCAGCTAGCTGTGAGACTCTGCAGAATACCCTTCACAGCCAAACAGCGACTTTCTTGGAAACTGAACTGAAGATTCCCTTTCTGTTTTAGCGCACACATGCAAAAATAAATTAATTCTGGCGCGTAAAGCGCATATTGATTGTAGCAATGGAAATTGATCCCAGAAATATCAGTGATGACAACATGAGTAGTTCTCCACTGGGAGGAGATGGCAGAGGAGAGGCTCTTTATTTGACGGATGAGGACACTTCTGCAACCGCAAAAAAATATCTGCGTGAAGCGATTCTTACAGTGCAAGCTCTTCGTATCCCCTCGGTCCAACCCGAATATTGCGTAGGTAATTGAGTCGGGTGGGTACAATACAGTTTCCTCATAACGCATAAATAAACTCCACTAGCTGGTACTTTTTGAACTCTCGTTGTGGAGATCATACGCCAGACTTCACTTGCAGCGGATCGATTAAAACAAGGCCTGATTGCAAGGCTGGCGCTATGGCACAGGCAAGGTGTTAGTTTCTAGAGAAACCGTGGTGCTGCGTCGGTGGGGAAGTGAAACACAAAAATAGAAAAATGTGGATTTAAAGCTGACCTTTTGAGCGTTAGCCCTTCGACAGAGTCGAATCAAAGAATTATGGGTTGCGTTTGGTTTATATGGAGAACAGTGGAGCTACACTATCGGTAGGAACATGGCAACGTAAAAAAAACAAGAAAAATTAATTGAATAGAAAGCGTTCGTTGTTACCGTAGGGATTAAGTGTTTCAATTTAATGTCATGTCAGTGGCAAGAAAGATGATGATCCGGGGAGATTGAAGTGTCTCGTAAGTGTCGGGCGACTGGTTTTGGATGCGTCCTTGTCACTATGGCACAGCGACAAACGTACTGGTCGTTATTTTGACTTGTTTAGGGAAGGTACGTTTTTTCTTGGGGGGGAGGGCTGGGGAATTTTGGTATTTTTTTCCCAAAAAAGTGTTGGCCCTCCCTTGCGTTTTAATAAAAAAACTCCTGACCCCCTACCTTTAGGTGACTGACAAAAGTGCGACCCTCCCCTCACTACTACATGGTATGTTCCATGCTGTAGAAACCTCAGAACGTTTCGCTTGTGAACGCAAAGTGTTTGGATATAAATATATCTCAATATTGAATGTGTGCGCGCTGAAACAAGGAAAATGCGAACAATCATTGTGGGATATTTACGTTTTATAGCTGAAGTTTGAATATGAAAGTATTTGAGTATTATAAAAGTTTTGAACATAAAATATCTAAGGAAAAATACACGCGTTTCTTTCTCCGACTAGCCGGCATTGCTGTTGGTTATTTTAACAGAAAGGTTTATTTGTTTAGCATGCGAAATCTGCCTCTCAAAAACAAATATTTCCTACATTTCCGACAAGGTAGAACGCATTGTTGGATCTACTAGTAACTATTCAGAACTAAACGACTCAGGAGATCAGGCAGCGGATAGCCAACAGCAAGAAGCTGAAGAAACGATACCTGAGTCAAGTACTTCTCGATACGGACGGAAAAGGACACGAGTCCTCCGTAGACTGCGAGTAGTCTCTAAGTTTGGCGATGGCGATTGTGGGGCGGGCGAAATACACACACGCGCGCGCGCGAAATTTCGAGGCGACGTGACGCGAAGGGAGCGCGCTCCCTTTGCGTCGCGTCGCCTCGAAATTTAGAGACTACTCGCAGTCTGGTCCTCCGAGAAAAACTATTTGCCATGGCATAACATACATATAGAAATGTAACCTAGTACCTATAACAAAACACCAAATTAAATCAAAGTAGGTGAAAAGAAAAACTTAACCTGTAAGAAAAATGGAAAGCAACATCACAACTGAATTCTCATTAAAAATTTTGGAAAAGATGTGTGACCCTCCCTTGAATAGCTCAAATGAGGTATGGCACTCCCCTTTTGGTGATCACTTTGACCCTCCCCTCTGAGGCGCCAGCCCTCCCCCCCCCCCCCCACGAAAAAACGTACCTTCCCTTACTAGTTTTCTTCAACCGGACCGTTGGCGTCCTGGGGATGGAGGGACTAGCGGAGAAACTGACCACTTCCATATGACCAACATCTGCACTGACAAAGGCGACTTAGAATATATTTGCTGAGTAGCTGATCAATAAAACAGGAAACGTAACTGACCTTTATGACAGAATAGATTGTAGTTGTTATGATTTAAAATCTGAAAAAGCTGGAGCTTTTTAAGTAAGTAGAAAACGAAATGCGTGGAGAAGCGCATAAATAAGTTCCCCGCGAGCACAGTGTACTCTACTGTTGCGATCAGGCGGTCAATAAAAAATAAATAAACGCCTGATCGTAGGTTAAGTGTGCTCATTCGACGGGATTTATAATATTATGTACTTTTATACCTGTATTTTTCCCTTTTTTTTTCGCGTGATTTGCGCCTCTTTCGCGCTCCTTTCCGGCCTTCAGTCCCCTCGCGCGATGGGTGTAACATGACTTATGTGCTCTCTTCTATTGGATGAAACTTGACCAATGAGAGGCCGAATTATCTGATAAATACAACACGTGCAGAAGAAAATTAGCGCTGTTCTCGGAGAGAGCGAGCGCGGAGTTCACCGGAAATTTTGTGAAAGTATTGCTCATTTTATTGCCCGTATTTTCTGATCTTACAGTCTATGCGGATGCTCAATTGAAAATTTTATCGACTACTTGAAGATGAAGTATATTTTGGTGACTGGTGGTGTAATTAGCGGTATCGGGAAAGGAGTCATTTCTAGCAGCATCGGTGCTCTGTTGAAAGGAGTCGGGCTTCATGTTACTTCGATCAAAATCGACCCCTATCTGAACATCGACGCTGGAACTTTCTCTCCCTACGAGCATGGTAATTATTTCGTTGTTTATATGGCTCGTTGACAATGTCTAGACTAGTAAAGCAAATAATATAAAAGGTAAAACATTTTACGCGCGTAATGCGTACTCGAGAATCCCGCCATTTTATTTGAATCCGTTACTTCATACAGTAAACGACTTGGAAATGGTAGTAACCATAGCTGCTTCATTTCATTGGTAACGGAAAAAACCCAGTTTAAATGGCAATATTTCCACGAAAGCTTTCTCTTTGGTCGTACAGAAAAATGAATGAGATTGAAAGATTTAGGGCTGTTACGTGTGCCAAACTATATTCGCATGATGTGATGTTTTTGGGAATGACGATTGCGAAAGCACATTCGAGTCATAACATGGCGGGAAATTTGTAAGTGTGTAGAAAACTTATTCTGTTAACTGTAGGTGATGTTGACGTTCAATGAAAATGATAAAAATAGTCAAGCTTTCCAATCAATTTATGTTTTGGTTTGCGGGTAACTGAAATGGTGTGGTTTAACATGGTTTTCTTCAATCTTTGAAAATGCGCAATTATTCCAAATACTGAGTGTTACAACATAGCACAGTTAAGTTTTAAGGCAAAATAATTATTAGCCAAACCCTGCAGTAACAAAGATATTAATCGTTTACCCACAGATTCATTCCTCTTGTCACCAGTATTTTAACTAAGATTGAGTGGGAGACTTAAGGTGATTCCATCGAAAAAGAAGTTGTAATGAGAATTTGTTGAAACTTTGCACAGTTATTAATTACACCTAGTACATCGAAAAAACAAAATAAAAAGAGGGGGTCACCATGTCTGATTTCACGCTACAGGGCTGTAGTATATAGGTACCTTGCTAGCTATCGACAGCATTATTAAAAGCCTTTCCTTGTACCAGAGACACCCACTACTTTAAGAAAGTTATCACTAGCAATAAAATATAAGCATTATTCTTTTGTGATAGCAAAACAATGTTACAGTAAAAGGCCTTAAAGTTGCCTTAAAAATAAAAGTAATGAAATAATAAGCAAATCGAGCACATGCACGCTTCCAGTGAAATGCCGAAAATCAGATTGTAATAGTGAATTAATCAGAATATTTGAAAATTGAATAATGAAAAATTCTTAAAATTTGGATGTATCATGCAGAGTCGTGTTTTCTTCAAATAAATGGAATAAAAAAGAGGGGTCACCAAGTTCGTTTTGGAGAAAACGACAATTCATTTCTCTCATCAGCTCAGTTTTCATAGAAAACCTACCAAGTTTCGAACGTGCGCGCGCTTGTGCGGGCGCTAATCACGCAAAAATTGATGCGCAGAAAGGATGCACAATGCAATTGAATGGAATCACCTTAAATGGAATGTTCATAATTTACACATACTTTTTAGAAGAAACAGCTAGTGAACTGTTATAAACTTTTCTTCATGTGTATTGATTGTTGACAAGGTAAAAATTATGGGGAACCCATTCAACTGCTAAGTTAGAATACAGACATTACATGTGTGCTGGATATTATTCTTTGCATGTCTGCATTTCAGTTTTGTACCATAATTATATTTTCAGAATATCATATTTCAAAAATAAAAAACCTAACAGTAAATTAACTTGTTTTGATAATCAAAATGTTGTAGGAGAGGTCTTTGTGTTGGATGATGGTGGTGAAGTAGACTTAGATCTTGGCAATTATGAACGATTTCTTGATGTTACTCTTCACCGAGACAATAATATTACAACTGGCAAAATATACCAGAGTGTTATTGACAAGGAGAGACGTGGAGACTACCTTGGCAAAACAGTTCAAGGTAAAGACAATAAAGATAATCATTTTTGTGTCCAGTTTACCATGCTATGTGCTATTGCATCATTGCCACTTGCACAAAATGTTTGAGTAGTTTTCGACAACTTCTTTGATGACCTCTGTTTCAATTGATCAAAAAAATCCGAGAACAATGAAAGGAGGAGTTGCAAAGGGCGATTATCAAACTTGACAACCCCTGCCCTTCCGGCACAGAATGCTGTGGCCCCGAAGGAAGTAATAAAAAACTTGAAGTACGAGCTGGGAGGGATGAGGACCGACAGAGGGATGGATGTGGCCTTAAAGGATGTGTTTGAAGCGGCACATGATGAGAGACCAAAATAATGTTCCACATGTGCTGCTGGTTATTACGGATGGAAAAACCAGCCCAAGGTCCAAGAAATAGAAAGACTAAGTGAAACCGTTTAAGGTAATTACTAATCCAAAACTTTGTGCAAGTGGCATTTGTATCGTGCTCAGCGCTGGAATGGATTGAACAAACCAGCTGGTGCACCACAGTGTACAGTGAAGTTGAATGATGTATTGTTCGATAATATAGACAACTCCTTTATTATAAATTATGAGAAACGTTTTGGCTAACTGAGACCAACATTTCTGACAAAAAAAGGTTATTCCCACCATTTACTTGGTCAAATAATAATTATTTAATTATTTATTACTTGTAAGCAGGACAAATGATTGTAATAATTATAGTTCCTTGTTTGGCCAAAAGCACCTCTTACACTCCTCCTCAGGAATCCCAATGATTATTTTGTTGTACAGTATATGCAAAGTCAGAAACTTTTGTTTTGTAGTGGTTCCTCACATAACAGATGCTATACAAGACTGGGTCACCAGAGTGTCTGCTGAACCTGTTGAAAAAGACACTAAGGCTGATGTCTGTATTATAGAGGTGGGCAAATTACCAAAACACTGCTCTCCACGCCTTTGATGCTCTGAAGTTGCACGCACTGTAGTTAGCTCCGTTGGAACATTTTTAACAGCATTTTCTGGAATAGATGGCCATCTCACTAGAACAGCAGGACGTTTTGTAAAATACAGAGTAAACCTGTATCGTGGTATTGTGTACTTGTCCAGGGTTTCAAATTTCATTATTTTGGGCAGGAAAATGATTTGATGAAGGTGGCGCCCAAATTTTGCTCAAAGTGTTACAGTATAGATATCTGACTTAATTTTCTGAAAGGACAAAAAACAATGATCTCCACACTTTGCAGTATTTCTACAGGGTACAGTGTGGTTAGATTGTACAACTGTAGTTGTTTTGGTTCACGGTGGACATGCAGTTTACTTAATAACACAACAAACATGCTTTACTGGGATCAAGCCTTGCTGAATGCTTTGAAGCCCCTGATGATGTGCCTATGTGAAATTTGTTGCACAACGAACTATGACAACAACCATGTGTCGTAAGCTTGAACAGTGATACTCATCTGGTTTATTTGTTTGTTTTGTACACCTTCAGCTTGGAGGAACTGTGGGTGACATTGAGGGAATGCCTTACATTGAGGCGTTTCGTCAGTTCCAGTTCAGAGTTGGAAGAGACAACTTTTGTGTTGTTCATGTCAGTCTGATCCCCGAGGTATTTGAAGTGCTTAATTAATGACGCCCTAAACCTTGACTGTTCTTGTATGTGGTATCAGTTTAGCTGTTGTCATTACTTTGTTACACTTTTTCTCTAATTCTGCTGTCAGTTCATACTTAGGAGATTTTGAAATAAATTGCCTCGTTCCTGGGATCTTATTACATGTATTTGATTATTAATAATTAATAATTATTGTAATTATTAACTATTAATTATTATTAATTAATATTGTTTTTGTGGAATATAATTATATATTTTTTAACAACAAGACAGGAGTGATAATCAATAAGCTAAAAAATTTTATTACTGCTTGGAATTTACGACTATTGCTTTGTTTGAAAAGTACAATTTTTTTTCTAGTTTCTACAGCCAGATGAGTGTTCATTTGCATAATGTGTTTTTGCTGTAAATGAAATGTTTTCTTTTCAGCCTAACTCAACTGGAGAACAGAAAACCAAACCCACACAGAACAGTGTACGAGAACTGCGTGGTCTTGGATTAAGCCCAGACATGGTATGTCTTTTGTACTTGAAAACCTATACTTTTTCCTTGAAAAGTCACAAAATAGTTCTTGTATTCAGAGCATCTTGTTGCGTGGACATTGTCTGGAGACCCTCCTTTTGAAGAAGTTCAAGTAAACACTTAAACTTGCAGGGATTGGGAGGGTCATGCGCCATGCGCATATGGCCATAACTTTCTAAAAAGGCGCATTATAAATCTACTTACGGGGCCAAAGATGCGCCCGTGTCACGTAATGGCTGCAGGATATTTTATGATGAGCACTTTCATTTGTATAATTTCTTATGTTCTAACAAATTAAAACATGAAACATCACAGTATAATTACTCTTTGTCTTTGTTTCTTCAATGTCTTCAATCGGCGCTGTTTCGCGTTCGCTTTGTTGTTTGTTCCCAGACCCTTTGCTCGAACTCAGCTCCCAAATGAGGTTCGCCGTCGAAAATGCATGTGCTTCGAGTGTTATTTACATTTTCGACCTAGAAATCCCTTGCTGTGAATCTATCTTAATAGCTCCGGTAATGTTTAGGTAATGTACCTCCAAAAAAATTCCGAAGTTGGATAAAAACCAAAGAAAACTGTGAACGTTTTTAACACGAACAGCATGCCCAACGAGTGTGAGAAGGAATGCGACAAAGATGCAAGCAATGGTACGACGGATGAAACAGGCCAAACATGCACATCTTTCAGGCCTAGCAACGAAGAGTGTAAATTCAAAGTAGTCTCACATCTCAGTTAAATTTATTCCATTAGTTTAAGGATCAGCGTGCACATTGACTGCTTCCCCTCTGAAGCTGTTGAGTCAGTGAAACCTGAATAACGTACGGATTCCCTTTAACTGCAAGGTACTCTACCGAAAACCACATTAAAGATTTAGTAAAAATATTAAACTACACACTGATGCTGTCTACCAATTTGTCTGAACCTAAATTTCTTTTCTTTTTTTTTCGACCCATCACATTAAGTCAATGTGGCTCATAACTTTTCACAGCAAAGCGGCCATAGGCCCATTTGCCTGTTTTGCCTTCCCAATCCCTGAACTTGCTTATAAAGTTATAATTATATTTACAAACACACATGCCCCCAATCAGGATGTCCTCTGTCCATTTCCTGTCCATAAGCATGTGTTGCCAAAAGCATAAAGTTATACAACCATCTGATATCATTTAATCCAACTTGCAGATTATGTGCAGATGTAAGAATTCAGTGACTAATTCAGTCAAGCAAAAGGTGTCTTTGTTCTGCCATGTCCCACCAGAACAGGTAAGAATTTACGAGAAAGATGTTTTTATTCTGTTAGTGACACAGGTGACTCGGAAAAAAATCCGAGTTCTCCCAACAGGAGTCTCCTATGACCTTCTGGTTACTAGTCCAGATACTCTACCACTGAGCTACAGGAGACACATGGGAGCTAAGGCCATTAATTAACTAACCACTGCACTCATCAATACCACAGTTCACAAAATATGATAACCCCAGTGCATTGTATGAGCTGTAATGATCAACATACTGGATTTAAATTGTGAGGGACAGTTGCCTTACTTGACAGTCTCAAGATCACAGTAGGAGAAAATGTCCCCAAGACAAAACATCCCCACCGGATAAGACATAATCCTACAAAGTCAGTTTGAAGCACAGAATGAAGAATTCAAAGAGAATTTCAAGCCAACTTCAGTTATTTAATTTAATTTTCTTACATGTACATAAATTTATAACTGTGTAGCTTGACTCAATTTGAGGTTATGTTTTTACCACATCTGGCAAATTTTTTTTTCTGTTCTAGTAAAAAAAAAAAGACATTCGGTAACACTAAACTCATAAAAATTAAGCTAAGGTAATTAGCAGAAATTCAATGTAAATTACAAATTTGAAGACAACACTAATTTCTAATTTCTGAAACCTAATTTCTATAAGTCTAGCTTGTACGACAACATAAAAAATGTCTGATTTAGAGGGTGTTTTGTTGGGGGCCTTTTTTCTTGGGTTTGTTTTGAGGTGATAACTTAATTGTTGCCATGGTAACAGCGAATGTTTGTTGACACCCGAGAACCCAATTTTGAACTAAAAAACTGTTGTGAAAACTGCAAAATTTAAAACGTTATTTCTCAAGTTTATTAAAACACTACAACTCAAGACTTGGGACAAGTGAAGGGCCCGGTGGAAAAAGGGCGTAAGTGACGATTTTGGTCCAAAAACAAAAATTGCTCAAAAATTGCCGAATTTTCGCGTACAGACTTCTTTTCACCTGGAGAATGTCATCCCGGCATTTTTTTCATTGATTTGCACTATGTTTTCGAGAAAAAACGCGCAGAAAAGCGCCGTCGGTGTCCTCTGTTTTCTTTTGTGTGAAACTTTAACAGAAGAAAACAATTACGTTCTTTGTTTCGTGGAACAAAGAATGGAATCAACGAAGCAATGCAAATGAAAATCGGCATGAATAACAAAGGATCTTAAATGTTAATTTTGCTTACATAATGTGAATATTTCTGCGTGGCGCAATCGATTAGGCGTTGCGTCGCAAATCGAAAAACACTGGGTTCGAATCGCGCCAGTTGATGAATTTTTTTCTCTCCGTTTTTTAACCTTTTTTATAACCTTTCTTTGCCTAAATGACGGTTAGTGTCGCGCTGTCTACAGATTTTCCAGGTTTCAAGGTTTCGCATAGTTCCCAGCCCGTTTCTCGAAACTCACGAGAACTTTTCGGGCCCGAGAACTATTTTAGGTGCACAATATTCTCCAACAGCTATACAATTTTTATTGATTTTGAAAGCTAAATTTTAATCTTAATTTCTTGAGGCAAATCGCTAAGTCTGCGCCAATAATAACCATTAGCTGATAAATAAATAAGCTCGAAAAAATTCTTACCTGGCACAGAAAGTTGCGTTTCTGGTAAGGAGCCACCGGGTTCCAGCCGCGCCTAATGAGGAATTTTTTTTCATTTTCCTTTTTTTTTTTAACCGGTTTTTTTTTTTTACCTTTTTTTGCCTTAATGACAATAAGAGTCTATCATTGTTTTATTGACTGGTCTCGAGAGACTGCGAGTAGTCGTCCTATTTTCCGCAGATCCAACGCGCGAGTTTAAACGTGTTACACAAAATATAAGTAAATTAAAATGCAATAACCACTGCGCAAAAATTTAACTACTTGTGCTACTTGAGCTGGGGTTATTAAATTTGCGCTTGCTCGTGCCTAAAATGCCCTCCCACATGCAACAGGGAAAGCGACCTGTATTTTCCACTGTTATTGCGTCCTGACGGACAAACAGGGATAAGCCCAACTTGCCGTTTTTTAAAAGCAAGATACTGTTGATTTTTGTAATAAAAAAATTCATGGCTGTGTTGAACCCAACTCCGTGATTAAGCTCATTCTCATAGTTCACTGAGTCGTGCAAACTCCTGCACTTTTTTGACCTTTGTCTGAATTGACATCAAGCAACCTCAGTTCCTATGGTTAACATTCGAATGCACTTCACTAATCGCTGATTATTGCTAGTTTTAATACAACACCACTAAAATTAACCTTTAATTTGCGACTGATTATTGCTAGTTTTAATACAACACCGCTAAAATTAACCTGTAATTTGCGACCAGATAGTTGTTAATTAACCTCGCTTTTCGTGTTCAGTGAACGATCACCGAGACCAATCTTTTTCAATTCACTAAAAGCGCGAAAATTAAGACGCGCGAAAACAAGTACAGATAAGGTACAGTATTGTGCAAAAGTAATGCAAACGAAATTCGACGAATTACGCGAATATTCGACGAAAATAAGCAAACTTTCGTTTGGAGCGATATTTCGACGATATTTCGGAAGACCTATTGTTTGCGTGACGACGATATTTCGAGCGAAATTTCGTGGCACTTGGCAGCTGTGCCAGCGAAATTTCGTTGCACTTAACGATATTTCGAGCAAGTTGTCGTTTGTGTTAATCGATTTTTCGCTTGCTCTGAATGACTCATTTATCTTGTTTCATTTTATTTCATTCACGTGTGAGCAGTCATGCGACGAGACGTAAACATGTTGGAAGCGAATTAATACACTCATTTTGTAAACACAAAGTCAATGACATCTTGAATACAAGTTTCACATTATGGAAATGAAACTTACCTTTTCATGGCCTCCTGTAGAAAGTCGAACTTAAATTCACTACACACTGACATGACTTGATATAATTCCCTAAGTTGAATCACGAACGCAGCGGCTTTGCCACGGCCATGTGAGTACTTGCCGATCCAGTCTTGAGAAATTGTAATAGCCGATTAGCAGTTCTTGGTACTACATACACGAGACTTTAAAAGCTGATCGTTTCTTTTTGTTAGCATTTCCGAAAAGGATAAGTTATAGCATCAAAGGGCAAAGTAGCTCAAAGTAGCAGAGTTATTTGAAACTTACGCGCCACTTGAATTGATAATTAGTGAAAGTGTTTTGTTTACATTTTACCCGACCTTTGTCAAACGGACGGCGCCTTTCTGTCACGAAATCTGGAACATTTCTTTCCCAACACATGCTTGAATGCAATTAGTTGAGCTTTCTTGTGGCAGTTTTTTAATGTTTTTGTTGCTTTACGTAAATTTCAACATCATTTCTCACCTGACTTAAAATGTGACACATCAGACCAGACGTGACCTCTCAAGGGTGTCGCGAGTGTAATTAGAAGCGCGATGGTTATGCAAATTCTGTTGTGTTTCCGAACGTTTGGAAATTTGACGTTAACTTAATATCTTACTCCGTTGTGACCTTCGCATGAAATGCTTTCATTTCGTTAGCATTACACAAGTATGAGAGAGGTAAGGTCATAGAATTGACATTTCAAGTTTATGCACGACATTCAGTCAAATGAACGTTTTGTTAACATTTGCATGCATTAGCGCATTTTGTAGTGCGCCTTTTACACGTTATCCTTTTTATCCCGACGAAACATTTCCTACCCAAGCGTGCTTTATCATGTATGTTTCATTGATATACAGATCTCAAGTTAAGTTTACTTAATTACAAGTCAACGTTTATGATAAGTGATTGTTACCGTTTATTGGATCCAGCGCCAATTAATATACTTTCCTACTCTTCCTCACTGGAATCGTTACGTTTCTAAACATTTCAGAAATTGGACATGAACTATAAATCTCGACCATTGCGACCTTTAGAGGTTATCCTACCTTTCTTTTAGTTAACATTACACATGCATTTAAGAGCAATAAGGTCACGGAACATTTGAACTTTATGCGCTAAAGTCGACTGAAGCGTTTTGTTTAAGTTACATTTAGCGCGACTTTCCATGTAATGCTTGTCATGACACAAACATTTCTTTCCTAAGTGAGTTTGAATATAAATAGATCGGCGATCTTCCTGTATTTTTTTTCTGTTTGAAGTTTAAGTTTAACGTTTATTTCGTAGAAATTATTTTCAAGTCTGATTAAGACTGGAATAGGGCATTCGGGCATGGACCTTCCGGCTGTGTGATTGGAAGTTACGTCTAACACTGCTACGCTTTTACAGCTGTATATCGCTGAAGTTCCTTTTTATTGCCGCGAATTTTCGCAAGAGCGATTTTTCGTTTGACCTTTCGAAATATCGCGCGATATTTCCACGAAATTTCGTTTTAGGGACAAACCTTTGCCTGTAATTTCGCTCGACATTGCGCGAAAGTTCGCACCCTTTATCGAACTACAGTCCATACTGGGGAAATATTGGTCTCCGAAATCCCCCACACCACCCCGTCCATCCATGAGGGACAAAAGCACCCAGACAGAGCCCTCATCAGAAGGATGACCACAATTGCTTAGGGATTTGCCTCTACTTCGTTTGCTCCGACGGATTTTCAACAGGAGAAACCTGTAACTGTTCCTTTCAATAATCTCGCACATGCTTGTAGTGGACCACGGATTTTGGCCAACAGGGCTTGAACGAAGTACACAGTCCACATTTTTTCAATACTCCACATACGACAGCATTTCTGTCGTTATAGAAAGCGCCCGAGAAAGCGACATACTGATAGTTACAGTCGCTGCCAGCTAAACAGGACATGGAGAGACAAGAGGTACTAAATCTACACAAGCGAGCTCTGGAAACATTTGCTGTAGAAAAGTTGCGTTTTGATGTACGGGACAGTGATGCAATGGAATTACAAGAGAGACTTCAGGTTGCTTCCCTCTGTTCCGAACTGAACACTGAACTTTAACGTTATTTTATTTTGAATATTTCTACCGTTTTCCCTTTTTTCCGATATTTTTTACTTAAGTTTTTCTTGTTGTTAATATTTATTGCTCCTAAACTGAACACTGGACTTTAATTTTGTTTCAAATATTTTTCTTCCGCTGTACATTTTGCTATATTTTTCACTTAAGTTTTTTTGTCTATAACATTTATTGATTCATTTTTTAATTGTGTAAATTTGTGATAATGTGTATTAAACTTCTTGTGTGTAAATTTCGCGAGGATTTTTGTTCCCAAGTTATAAAATCCTTCCTTGTTCCACTGTACAAGAGAAACGTGAGCTCACCCACTAGACTGTGGCTTTCGGAGACCAATATTTTCCCAGTATAGACCGTAGTTCAATAAAGGGTTTTCGGGCGTCTTAATTTTCGCGCTTTTAGCGAATTGAAAAAAATTGGTCTTGGTGATCGTTCACTCAGGAACCTGAAAAGCAAGGTTAATTAACAACTATCTGGTCGCAGGCTTGCTTTTATTGAATTGTAGTTTTCTTGCTGACACGCCATTTGGTTTAACACAGGTTAACTGCAAGGTAGTCTTTTGACCTCCGTTTCTCGCTTGAAATTTCGTTATTTTCCTTGGAGATCTCTTTTCTAATCTCCTCCCATTTAGCTTCATTCAAGGCAATATGATTATGAGTGATTGTTAGCTAGAATAATCAAACAAGGGACCTTGCAATGCTGTATCTTGGATCGACAAGAACTGCTGCATGTCAACAGGTTTTTTTATACAGTTTAGTTTTCTCTAAGTATCTATTTGCGAAAATCTTGACCAAGAACAAACAAAACTGTTTAAAATACTAAGATACGCAGTGGAATTTGTGGCATGTAAGCCTTAGTTTTAACTGAAAATCTTATTTGTTTTAAAGATCTTTCAGTATTGAAAACCAAATTTAAACATGTGATTTCATCTTCAACAAGACAAAGCTTATCTTGCTATGAGACGTCGGGGTTTGTTCTTAACGCTTATTGTTTTATGATATAATTGTTTTCAGTACCGTTTTATCGTTAGTCTATCCTTTATCCCTACGGTTTGCTAGCGGCTCTTTTTCATAAGCTTAATAATTTTAACTTAACTTTGATCGTGGGAACTAGCGCACATAGAAGGACTGTTTACAAATAGTTCTCAAACCAATTAGCCTCGTTCCACCTCCAAAATTACAGAAATAAAAATGAACATGTTATTCACCGGCCTAGGTCGGTCCGTACAGGGAAAAACTGTGCCCGAGGTCTTGAGTACGGCCCAAGACCGAGGGCACAGTTTTTCCCTTACGGACCTTGCGGCCGGTGAATAACACTATATATTTTGTGTAACATGTTTAAACTCGCGCTTTGGATCTGCGGAAAATAGGATGACTACTCGCAGTCTATCAAGACCAGTCAATAAAACAATGATAGACTCTTATCATCATTAAGGCAAAAAAAGGTAAAAAAAAAACGGTTAAAAAAAAAAAGGACAAAATTTAAGAAATCTCATTTTTATGGTTTCTTTGTTGATTGCCATGAAAACAAAATAAGCCCGCCCCGCTGAGAATTTTACAGATTTAGTAACTACAATGTCTGTTGTAAGCTATCCATGTAGTTTCAGTTCTAGGACTGATGTACTTTTGAGGATATTAAAAGAAATGTACTGCTTGTCTTACTCACGAATTAAAATGGCTGAGACACAGTGTAGTTAATTCGCCGTTTATTTTGTTTACGTTAAATATAATGAAAAGCCTCATACATGGAAAGAAACTAGAATAGTGGTTTTACATTTGTCAGAAGTCTCGAGTTGTAGTGTTTTAATAAACTTGAGAAATAACGTTTTAAATTTTGCAGTTTTCACAACAGTTTTTGAGTTCAAAATTGGGTTCTCGGGCATCAACAAACATTTGCTGTTACCATGGCAACAATTAAGTTATGACCTTGATAATGGCCATTTTCGAACATCCCCTGTGGATATCTACTTGCATGCAGATTTAAGTTGGGTAGTCAAAATTTTTTATTTCCCCCTCTGTTTGATTCTTACAGAGAATTGCTCTTAAGTGAGAAGGGTAGCAATTTGGATGATTAAGGAGAAAAAATGTGTAATGGAACTTTGATACATTTGGTTCATTTTCTTGACATTTGTCCTGTTAAATACCAGTAACGTGTGATATGAGATCAGGCACAGTGTTCAGCAAAAAAAAAAAAACACTAGGAATAAACATCAGCAGATCCTCATGATCCAAGTGTTCATTACAGTACTTCGGTAATTCCCGAGAGTGATGCCAGTGAAATCAGTTGCTGTCAGACTGTAACTGCTGGCTAACATTGCCTCAGGGTTAATGTTGGATAAAATAAGAGATTTATGCCCTTCTAGTTGTTTAACTGTGATATAAATTTGGATGTGATTTGGTTATCAATAGGTGATTGATGTCCATGACTGCAAGTCTATCTACAGAGTTCCCCTTTTGCTGGCAAACCAAGGCATTGTGTCTCTTTTTGCCAAGAGGTTTCAGATGGAAGTCAAGTCGCCAGTGAAATCACGGCATTTCGTGGCACAATGGAGAGAATTGGCTGAGAGGTAATTCAGCCTGATTATGCAGATTGTTTGTAGTTTTTTGATTGTGTCATTTCTTGAAGTTTGTCGAATATTATGTGATCTCTTAACATTTATCCATAAAAAAGTATGTATTTCTTGAAAAAAAAAACAGTATGTTAGGTAGGAACTGCTCAAAAGGTTTCACCCTTAAAATGTTTTGCACTGTAGGATTTCATCCTCACTCAGACCATCATTTCGAGTTAAGTGGTTGAGATGCAGAACTACGTATTTGGCCTCCGAAGCAGCGTTCTTTCTAGGCAAAAAGGTGTTTCACTTTATTTTTTCATTCACACCAAATTTTGTGCCACGTGAACTTGAGTGGGCCACCCTGTTGTGTTTTAGCTGCATGTAAAAGCTTGTTCTGAGCCACATTCATTCCAGCGGACACCTTGCTTCGGCATTCTATGTAAGAAATTGATAGAATTTTGAGTGTCGCTTAATGTTTTTCTTGTTGTTTTTCAGAGAGGAGCGTGCTCTGGATGAAGTGAAAATTGCTCTTGTTGGAAAGTATACTAAGCTGGAGGATGCTTACATTTCTGTCCTTAAAGCTTTGAAACATGCATCCCTTCACTGCAACAGACGCCTGAATGTTGTGGTAAGTGTTTTGCAAACATCTTTCTAAAACCATCATCATTATCAACATGGTTGTAAAAGCCCATTTTCGCTAGAATGATTCAAGTTATTGTTGATTGGTGTCATGCATTTTTAAACAGTTTGTAAAGTATGAGTGGCTTTTTGTCAGCTGAAGTCACCATTTTGGAATTGGGTGGCCAAAATACATGTAAGTTAAAATTTGGTTTGGCTGGGGATGTAACAACTACATGTAATTGTTGCTAAAAGAGGCGATTGAATGCTTGGTGGCCACTGGAGAGTTGCATTATTTTACAAACAGGATTCATTCTTCTGGTCAGTGTTTTTCTTCGTTGTTAAAGTGGGCTGATATCTTGGGCAAGAGAATTAGTGCTACATGTAATTTGCCATTGAAAGTACAAAATAATATAGGTGGTCAAAAAATTGTGGCCAAATTCAAATTCTAATGATCCAAAAATATAGGTTTGTGTGTTCGTCCATTTTGCAGAAAGTTTTATGAACCCAGAAATAAATATCAAGTAGACACTGCATGTGTGGAATAAGAATAAGAAGCAATTTTTTTGGATGACCAAAGTGTTCAGCTTTAGCTGAAGGTATACAAGGTCTAGTGAATATAATCTCAACTTGCAGTGGGTGGAATCTGAAAATCTTGAGAAGGAAGTACAAGAGAGAGATCCTGTAAAATATCATGAGGCATGGCAGAAACTCTGTGGCTGCGAGTGAGTATTACATGTATCTATTAGTCTTCCTAAGAACACTCAAGTCAGGTACACTGATAGATAGCCACACCTTTTCACACAAATTTGGGGTGTGGCTTTGATTTTGCATACATTTTTGCATGAAAGAGCACTTCTTACACAAATTGTAAGTCTTCTTTGGTCCAGTTGTTCCTCTTCCATTCCCATGAAAATGAACAAGTGGATGGTTATCAAAATCAAGCCAGTGAGAAGTATGCTCCGTGTATGTTATTTAATAAATGCATGTTTCTTTTTTTCTAAATAGTTTCCATTCTGTGATGGTTTTATTTTTAATTGTAAATAGTTTTATATATTTTTAAACTGACTCTTATTGTCTGATCAATATTTTATCTCTCATTTTATTTATTTATTTTTATCATGGCATACCTGTAAAGTAGCTGGTGCAGTTTTTCTTTAAACTAAACCATATAGCTAAGCATATGTTTCCATGTTAAATGAAGTGTTATGTTATGTTATGTTCTAGAGAGATTTCTGTGTAGTTGTTTCTTGCCTGAAACATATATCCAAAAACAATTTTCAGAGTAGCAGAATTTTTTGGATCGTACTCAAGAACTTGTATTTTTTGAAATGTAGTTTGTTTCTGCTTTAATTTGTAGTGGTATCCTAGTCCCAGGTGGATTTGGAAAGAGAGGCACAGAAGGAAAAATAGCTGCTGCTGCATGGGGAAGAAAGATGAAGAAACCTTACTTAGGTAAGTCCTCCCCTCACCCTTGAAACTGTTTCTTGTCAATTCAGCAAGGGCATTATTATTCCTCAGGAAAAGAGAACATTTTTGTAGTTGTAACATCTGTCGTAATAAGGATGTTTCTTCAAGGTGGGCTCTATTTTCAAATAACTTAAACAGTACAAAAATTTATTGTTACATCATATAAAGAGAAATAAGTTAATCAACAACACATAATACTTATTGCGTTCTTTTTCTTTCTTTCTTTTTTTTTCTATCAGGGGTCTGTTATGGTATGCAGTTAGCTGTGATCGAATATGCTAGAAGTATTCTGGGATGGAAAGGTAAAAGTTTGCTTTGGGTTTGTTGTTACGTGTATGTCATCAGTTTAGGGGGAGCTGGTGAGAATGAATTTTGTCCCTTCAGGGGACAGGCATAGTTAGTAAAGTAAGTAAGTAAAGTCTTTATTTAACGAGGGTAGCACTAAAATAGCATAAAAAATACTAACAAACCAGTGGCCCTCTAAATTTATTTACAATTAAATATAAAAATACACTAGAATACGAATATTAAAACTATGGATAAACTATGAGACAATATAACGAATAAAAATACAAGAAATACGAGATAAAATATTAAAAAGGGTAAAAAGTGTAACTAAATTACAGAATAAAATGATTTAAAAGCTGCTGTTCTTTAAAAATTCTCTTCCAGTAACTTGAGTCCCAGTAACTTAAACCCTTGGCAACTCGAAGCTCATGCTAACTCGAACCAAAATAATTTATTTCCCCTGGATTTGCTCTGTACATTTACTGTAATTTCACCCTCAATAACTCAAACCTCTTGCTAACCCAAAGTGAATTCCTATTCCCTTAAGGTCATTTTCTTTATAATTTTACCCTCAATAACTCTAACCTCATTTGTCAAAGTGTAATGAGGCAAAACATACTCCATAACACTGAATTTATTTTCAATCAATTTTTGAAAAATTAAGCAGCATTGTAGATTTGAAGTATCTACTGTGTCCTTTGTGTGACTTTCTTTAGTTTCCTGGTGTTTTGATACACAAAATGTGTCATGTGATAAGTGGTGTCAGCAGGAATCCCATCCCCCAATAACTCGTACCTTTTTGGATTTCCCTTGAAGGTTTGAGTTATCAGGAGCCAACCGTATGTCCCAATATTTAAGGGAAATGGTCAAAAAGTATTGTACTCAGACAGGACCCACCATTCCGCAAAAAGACCAGTGGTCTCTTCATGTACCCCCCTTCCCCCACCTTAAAAGATGGTGTCTTGTTTGTATAGCCCCCACTCTATCAGGAGTAGAAACTAAGAAAAAGATTCAAACCTCCCTGTGCCATTTCTCCAGCAATGCAAGCTTCCTGCACACCTAATATGAAAGTCTCAACTCAAATTTTGAGGCCAATAAATTTTGTCCATTTGGCTAATCAGACAGGTGGTATCTTGCATAACCCCCCCTACCCCTCCCTACACAAGGTGGGTCCTTATCGAGTACACTTGTCATGGCCACTTCCCTAACTCTGAAATTCATTCTGCAACCTAACCTCCCCCCCCCCCCCCTGCACAGTCCCTAATTTTTTCATGACTGGTGTACATGTAGATGTGGTTCTCATGATTATGAATCTTAATAGTAGCCTTTACGTCTAATTTTTCCAGATGCCAACTCAACAGAAAATGAGCCTGATACTGCTCATCCAGTGGTAGGTTCTTTATACACCATCCTTGTTTTCCACGTGCCATTATCCCTTGTTAGTGGAAACTGGGTTAATTTTTTATGGTGATCATCCTGTTGTTAGGTTATTGAAATGCCTGAACACAACCCAGGTCAACTAGGAGGCACCATGAGATTAGGAAGACGACGAACAGTGTTTGTACAAGATGCTGAAAGTGTAACAAGTAAGATATTCTCTTCACATTAATTCCGAGACTTAAACATTTTATATAAATCATACATTTAATTTAACTTAAGACGATTTCCGCTCAACGTTCGAGCAGTAAGTGCAAAAATTAAGTTACCAAAAAAATACTTGCAGCACTGTCTCATTTTGAGAACAGATAAGAAGAACTTATAGTTACTTTTGCTCCCAAGCTGACCCCGTGAGAGAAAATTCGATTTGAAGTTATCAATATTTCAATTATAAAGAAGCTTCATGTCAGTTCAAAACAAAATGGTGCCCGTTTTTAGCATACTTTTACGAGATTTGAAATTAATTTTCTTGAGAATGCTTGAGAATTTCATCGCGGGGTCACTTGGGCAAGTGAACTTGAGTGAGATGTTTCAAATAGCATTTAAAATGTTACCGTGCTATGAGTAGTTTTTTGGTAAATATTTTTTGCACTTATTGCTCGAACGTTGAGCGGAATCCGTCTTAATTGCCTTTAGACTTGACCAATTAATTATATAGATACAGTGTATATGTAGATTTAGCCCATTTTACATGTATTAATTTGTTCATGGATTTAAGCCTGTGTAGTTCATAGTTTCTTTTTAGTTTGTCAAACACTTGTATCATGAGCCCCTGGCTTGGGAGACTGGAAAACCACTCCTTGTGTATTTGACGTTAAATAAATTATCTTTATCTATCTTGATCTTTTAATCATCTCTGAAAGAGGGAATGAAAGTAAATAGACAAAAAAATGTAGCTGCCAACCTTTGCAGCTTATGTGCACCTCTGGTGATGCACAAGTGGTATGTAAGATGGCTATAACTCACCTACCATTTGAATGCTGACATACCACTCACCTACCTATAATTCTTTAATACTATCAACATCCAGCTCAAAAAAGGTTTGCCGGTAATATGAGCTGCCAGAGGTCTGTGCTTTAATGATTATTAGACCGTCACATTTCAAGGTTTTTACAGAAATTTTTCTTGTTATAGGAAAACTTTACAAGAAGGCACTTTATGTGGAGGAGAGACATAGGCATAGATACGAGGTATAAAAAACTTTTGCTTGGGCTATTAAAAAAATAATAATAATATTTAATACTAAATATTGCACAAATTAACATACTAATAGCGCATTACAATAAACTATAACTAACTAAAATCACAGCCAGTAACTCAAAAATCACAGCTGGTAACTCAGCTAAAATGTAAGGGATTTGCAGCGAGGGGAGCCCATATCCACTGGTGGTTATACATTGTACATGTAACCAGTTAAAAGAGCTGAAATTTGTTAGCAACTGAAACTACTCCAAGGGGCTTGTTTTTATTGTGCACATGGACTGTTACTTTTCTTAATCATGGTCTTAGCCAGAACGTGTCTGGAAGTACCGCAGACTTTCACTTTTGCAAGTCAATGGGTACAAGTGATGTTTTAGTCAAGTGCAATTTGAGAACTCTCAAAACATTGCAAGTAACCATTGAATCACAAATTGTTTCAGAAGGTTGTGCATTTTTTTTGTAGGACATTCAACAAAATTATGAGTAACAATTGCGTACTAAATCTCATAAGTGTTTTTATTCATTGTTTTGATAAGCTACTTTCTGAGACCATTCAGGAGGGCTAAGTTTAAGAAACCCATGGTTTGTTTTTGTAAGTATTTGGATCAATTTCAGAAATATTCAGAAGTCATAAGATCAACTGTGGAAATTCTTGGAAGCTTTTTGGGAGTGTTTTTAGGAGAGAATTTCTTGTATTGTTTTAGGTGAATCCGGAATACATCAGGCAATTTGAAGAGAATGGAATGTCGTTTGTTGGGCGAGATGTTGAAGGTAAAAGAATGGAAATCATGGAAATAAAAGGTATGCTGATTGCAGTGTTTACTAACCCTTTAATCCCTGATATGAAAATGCATATTCTCCTTACCGTTTTCCGTACATTTCTTGTGGAACTAGTCAGGAGAATTTGTCTAAATATCAAGACATCTTGTCCTTGGTGATCATTTCCTGTATTCTCATCACTTGAATGTTTGAACAAGTAGTGATGACATAAAGAGAAATATCATGTTTTTTTTAGGGCTTAAAGGGTTCAAAATGTGTGTTTGGAAATGTCCATACGTTGTTAACACGTTCCTTACACTCGTTGCAATGTATTTCTTTAGACCATCCATATTTTGTTGGTGTCCAATATCATCCAGAGTACATCAGTCGACCAGTCAGACCCTCCCCTCCCTACCTGGGATTAATTTTAGCAGCTATTGGCAAGCTCCCTCAGTACATTGCCAGAGGATGCCGACTGTCTCCTAGGTGTAGCATCAGTGATGATGATGACGATGATGAAAATGACGAGGAATTAGCGAAGCTGACGACTAAACTGCCAGAGTTTAACCTTTAGGTTGTGCAGCAGCTTGAATTTTGTGTCTTAGGCATCAATCTTCGGCTTAACAAAACAGTCCAGTCCCGGATTTATATTTCCCTTTACCACTGATAACTGCTGTATGTATTCAGTTTAAATTGTGGAGTTAAGACTTGCAGAACCAGTTGAACTTCTTATCCAAGTACGGTTCTGTTGACTGGAAGTTGCTGCCCAAATAGTACCAAAAAATATAGACTGTGATCGCATAATGATACCTTGGAGCTTTTAGTAACTCAGTGTTAAGGATATGTAAGAACAGATTGCTTAATTAATGCAGTTTACTGTTTTTGAAAGTAAGTGCTGTGTTAATACAGTTGGTGTGGTGAGAATAACCTGCTTATAGGGACTCGTTTAGTGGCTCTACAAAGAAGAAACAAGGAAAAGTGACACCCTCTATTTTTCATCTATGTCTCCTCCTTGGAGGAGTTTGTTGTACATCTGATTTGTTATTCGTTACCTACCAAATTCAGGAGGAAAAAATGTAGTCATGTACATGTATGTGAAGCAGGGCTGTCATTAACTTTTGAGTCACCTGTTGTCTTACACCCGTAACAAACGTATTGCTTTGGAGTAAACTGTACCAACAAGAGGCAAGTTTACCCGTAACACTGAAGTCCCATCAAGTATACTCAGCTATAACAGGTGATAAGGGTAAATGACAGCCCTGTGAAGATTCTTATGGTTATGGTAACTCCTTTTCACATTATAAATAATGGAGGAAGTTTTTGTTTTATTTACATGTAAATGCTACCTGACATATTTATAATAATTTGTTGTGAAGGTCCCATGCCTTACAGATAATACGATCGCAATTTGTTTTGTCAGTGGAGGCTCAGTTGTGACCATTTGTGATAATTTGCCAGTTTTGTTATTTTGTAATTGTATTTATTATGCTTTTTATGTCCTCAATGTTGATCACTCTGGCACTGGTTTCTTAATAAAAAACCCAAGAAAGCTGGGTTTGCATGAAAGTGAAAGCAAAAACAAAGCGTCAAGGCTAGTATGTCGGGGAGGGGGGGGGGGGTGGTCAAATCTCAACCTCACCTTATTCCCCTTGTTTTTCGTTTGCTATTTTGTGCATTCCTGCTGTTGTGCTTTCTGTGTGCATCTCTTAAAGATAGTTGAAGATACTACCTGCAAGCTTGGCTTTTGTCACTTGCTGACTGGGTGATTTTCCTCCCTGTAGCCATGCGTAATTAATTTATTTTAAATTGAAAGTTTTTGCTATCAATAATATTTATTCATTTGCAAGCCTACTGTACCTAGTCAATTAACTATCAAGGAAGGAGTTAAACCGTATGAATCATTCATGTAAAGGCTAAATTTCTAAGACTTACACCACATCAATGTCAGACAATGGCTGATGTATGGTTGAAATTTGGTCTTCAGGCAAACCACGAAATAGTAATATTGAGTTCATATGTGACAACTGGGGAATAATTGAACATTTTTTTCATATTCCTTTTTTTCCTGAAACGTCACTTACGCAACTGTAGCACTGAACTTAGCTCTTTAATTATAAAGATGTTACGCAACGAAAGGTTGAATAATCCCGACAGAGGTCAGTTTTTATTCAAGTGAGCCTTCATGACGCTGCAAAAAAAATAAAATCTGGAAAGTAAGAGTGGTTTGACTTAACCCGTGAAACAATATCGAACAAGTAGTGTCTAGTAGTCAAGAGTAAACATTCAAAAGAAAACAGTGGAAGTAGTGGTAATAGTGCCTAACAGTATAGTATCTATTTCACGGTTTAAGTAAAATTATGCTGATGCCTGGATTTATTATGCAACATACAGTCGGCTTTGTAAGTTGTTTATTATAGATTTTTATTTTCTTTTGATGTAAAACGTCTCAACTTAGTCCAGGCTGTCATGTAGCAAAATATGTAAAAACGTCACGTTTAAGTCATAAGCTTTAAGTATATCAATCAATAAATTTTATTACAAAGGTGACGAAGTAGAAAGTAACAATTCTTGTTATTTATGAATACGTTAATAACCTGTCGAGTACAGGCAACCATTTCTAGTATGCTGTAATCACAGATCGCCCAAGCTCACTATGAGAGGAGCGCATATATTAACCTGTTCCATTTTGCGTCTATTATGACCTCGGCACCCCTTTCGCAACCAAAACTTGCACCACTTTCGCAACTAAAACAAATCGCGACTTGTCGTTGATTGCACGCACTTTCCCACCTTCTACATGTATTTGCTTTGAGTTCTGATTGGTTCATGGGGTTATTTACATCCATTGTGATTGGTCCCCCTTGGAAATAACCCTGGTTATGACATTCAACAATAAACGAAAAAAATGTTCCAGAAATCGTTAAGAAAAGAATTACGCAAAAACAAGCAAACACGGTAAACTTGGATCAGAGTGATGATGGGCCGTGGTTGACCCGCTTACGTAATAAATACATGTTGTAAATACAGCACAGGTAACCCAAGCTCACTATGAGAGGAGCGCATATATTAACCTGTTCCATTTTGCATATATTATGACCGGCAAAATATAAGAGTGTATGAAAAATGCAGCAAATACGTTTTAATTGCCATAAATGCGAAATAATTCACAATAATAAATGGTTCACCTTGTTTCTGTGTTATATTACTTGCTATTTAATGGCCTTTTGGGGTGATTTGAAACGTTTTGACCGAGAATAAACGTCCTTGATTATTTGCACCTAACACTTAATAAGCGAAGCGACAGGTAACACACTGTTGGCCGTCACGTGACCGATTCAAAGTTATTTATTTGCTGTAAATCTCGAATTTTGGCACCTCTCCAAAATTCTCTAAGAGACCAATGGCTTTATATCGTAACAACAAATACATACCAAAAAAGTCCAACATTCGCCTTCTTTCTCTTATCAAAATCGCCATTTTCAATCTCTCCACCACATCGAACCATCCGTGTGACGAACTGTTCGCAAATACAAATTTCTGATCTCTTTTCATTGGAAGACTTGCACAATAGGCGCTCAAGACAGCAATATCCCGTGTATGGGAGGTGTATTTGACAAACGGAAGGCCAACCCACAAAGAAAAAGTTGCGTTTTCAAGCGAAAACGAATACGTGTGGACGTGGTCCCAATTACTTGAATTTTGTAAAATAGAATCGTAAGCTTACAATTGTGAAATAAACCAAACATAAAAATCACAAATAGCCTAATTTTCTAGCGTATATTTTCGTACTCACTTCTATATTAAGGACGCTCAAGCGAAAATCTATGGCACGGATTGTTTTCATACTTTTGCTTCCGCGGTTTTATAATTAAAATAAGATACGGCACATAGGTACTAGAATACCCACGAGTGCTATATTTGCTTCCATTTCTTCCTCAGCGCACAAACATGACCAACGCACCACTGAGAAATAGAAACAAGGAAAATGAATCAAAATCCACCGATCAATTTGAACCCTCCAACAACTGCTGCTTGGGCTCTTACAGTAAGACGTCCACTTGCTAAACAAGATTATTGTCTGAGTTTCCAGCTACAAATTTCGCGTGTTTACTGATAATGTTTCGTCAGGTTAGATGTATAGAAAAGATAAAATACCGGCAGAAGAACAAACAAATCGATAGGTAACAACGTATTCTTGAAAATGGCCAATGGGCTGGAGGCGGTCCGAGCAAGTTTGCAGTTTTGCCAGAATTTGTGTCGAAAAATTGGTTCGAAAAATCGAAGGTGGCATGAAATCACGCTTAATTTACGAGGTATTGTTTCATAACAACCGGAAAAGCAAACAGAAATACCAAGGCACTCTTGTACAGATCTTTAGCTTTTATTTGGATGGTCACAGTTAAGGATTTTACTCAAGACTCGAAAGTTAGGACCACCTTGTACACATAATAAGCAGCTCCAGCAGGAAAGCCAGGCTCAGTGAGTGACTATTCAGAGTGTGGCCACTCAAATGAAAGCTACTGAATAGTACTTTCCTGCGGATTCGAGAAATGGAAGGTAAATTGCTTATAAATTTCTTCCATGGAAGGCAAGAATTGGTTCGAAATATCGAGAGCTTCGAAAAATCGTGGGTTCGAAAAATCGGGGGTAAAATTACAGTGTTTGAGTGAAGCATATACAAGGGAAACTTCCATGGGAGGTTCGAAAAATCGAGGGTTCGAAAAATTGGGATTCCACTGTCTGCTCAGATACAGTTGACCACCAGCCCCGTTCCCGTGTTCCATAGACTTGCTCCAAGTCGCTCGTTTTTGTTTAAGGACAAAAGAGGTGTTTAGATGATTGCGAAACACGTGCGCGGAAAACTCGCTTGTGTTGCGCGCGGTGGGTGCTCGTGGACCGTGCGCGCGTCCTCTATAATCAGAACGAGCGATTGGCGCGAAATCAAATTTGACGTGACTCGACGACCTCAATGAAAAGATTCGCCCTCGAGTAGTTGTAAAAACGGGTTAAGTTTGTAAAGCAGGAAGAAATTTAGGGGTTTAAAAGATGGTCGTTGATCGCATTAATGCGTTGGTCGGGTTAGCAAGCCAGTTAAGACATGGAAATTACTGAGCTTTTGCTTGGACCACAGAAATGTAGTCGTATTTACCCCTAAAGCCCCAAACTAGACTTGCATGTTCTCCACAAGTTTCTTGTAATACTAGTTGGGAGAATTTGATGAAGCATCAAGACATCTTAAGCCCTGGCCAAATGGAGTCGCAAGTCAATGCAAGTTGAACGCAACTTGGAAAAAGCCATTTCAGTGCGCCTGTGCTAAAAAAAAACAGTGACTGAGACCAACTTGAGGTGGCTTGCGTGCGTGCACTTGCGCGTAGGTTGAGCTCGATCGAAGTTAAGTTAATAATGATAATAATAATAATAATAATAATAATAATAATAATAATAATAATAATAACAATAATAATAATAACAATAATAATAATAATAATTTAGAACTTATATAGTTAAGGCAAGTCATCGCAAGCCATCTGAAGTACACGCAAGTCATGGCCTGTCATTTTCTTGTGACCTGTATATTTGTTCAAGTAGTGATATTGTTAGGAGAAGTTAGATGTTTGTCGCCATTAGGGCTTTTAACGGGGTCGTCGTTAAGACGGGACACCATACATTAAAACTCACATTAAGATTGAAACCTGAGTTCTCACACTAGTATTTTATTTTCAACCCTTCACAAGAACTGTCAATAAAGTCGTGTTCACACCACAATAACAAAACACATTTTTGTTGTTGTGTCTTTGGTGGCTTGACTCTTACTACCCTTCTGAAAAAAAGACAGTAAATGAAATCATTAATATTTACATGCAATGACCATTTCCTATCACTACAATTTTAACTTTTTCTTTGATGTCAAATAATCAGAAAAGTGCACTATCTTCATTATGTTAAAGCTTAAATCGTAAATGTCCATCCTCATATCAAGATCTTCTTGATCTTCAAAGAGAGAGAGGTCTTCAAAGAGATCTTCAAAGAGATCAAAGAGATGTGGGAGGTAGATTGGTCACATTTGTGCTAAGTGAGTACTGGTACAGAAGAATTCTTTGCCAGAGAAATGAATCAATTCAACTGTGTGATTCTGGTGAGTAACTTTGGTGAGAAAAAGTATTTCTTAATCAGCTTTCCCGAATTTCCTCAAAAAAAAAAACTTTGCTTTTAAAAATGACATCATGATTTTATGAAGTTGTGAATTTGCCGCTCTTATTGGTGGACCGAAAGGAGCTAATGAGAGATTCTGGAATAATGCAAATGATTAGTAAAAACCTAGTTACTAATGCTTAATCTAAGGTTCGTTTCTCTCAGTGTCTTCAACCATTTTTCACTACTGATTTTAGGTAACATTTTAAATTTAATCTTGTATGTGTATGGAGTAAAACGAATGAGGGTCCCTTACAAGTAAAGAACACGACTTTGTTGTAATTCATTTAGTTCAGCTATTGGTCCTTCTTCCTTGCTTCTTTGTTATCCTGATGTATCTTAAACATGTTCACTGGTTCTAAAAATGAGCGGAAAAAATAACAGTTATTATTATTACATGCATATTTTTCAAATATTAGCATTCCCTTGTTCTGATAGACTCCTGGGGTGAGTTGCACAATACCTCACACCGGACAGAACTGCTAGCGTCAGACGTTAATTTGACTGGAGTGAACGCCCGGGGGGTGGGGGGGGGGGCACTTAAGGGAAGGTTGGGTAGGGGTGTGCCACCAAGGCCTTCAAACCCTGACCCTGTTTAAGACAAAATCTGTTCATTTCGCTACCCTGTTTAAGACAATAGACCTTTATATTTTGTTTGTGTTCTGCGTTTTTAGTCTGCCTTGTTTTTCATTTACCATACAGAAAGTATTTTTTATAAATAACATCATAGAATTAGATTTTAAAAAACATGTTGGTACCTAAATGGAGGTTTCAAGGCTTCCAGTCTAGAAAGACACCCTGTTCAAGACGCTAAAGTCGCTAAATAGTGAAATTGTATACCCTGTTTAAGACGCAGGACCCTCAAAACCATACCCTGTTGAGCGGCACATACTTATTTAAGCCGGGGTATGTGCCGCTCAACAGGGTATGGAGTGAAGTGAACGTCGGACGTTAGAAGTTACGCCACACGTTAAGTTTCATGTAACTTGCCCCTCTTCTCTGGACTATCACTTATTATAATTCATCCGGTATTTTCTCTCGAACGTTCACGTGATGCAATAACCTCCAACTAAAAAGATACGCATCGCACTACCAGTCTAAGCTATTTTACTTTTACTTACCCTTTCTTTGTTTAAAGTACTGTCCTGCGAAAGAATAAAAATAACTAATTTTAGCCAAGGAGCAGGATCTTTAAAAACCAACAAAATTGCATTGGCTGTACTTTTACCACCTTGGCAGATATCAACCAACGCAGCTTTTCCCGAAAAGTTTGAATAATGACCTCCATTTAGCGACAAATATGCCAGAATATTTCGATGATTGACTCACAGTTTTCCTCGACCTTTGCCTTCCAAACTGATAGTGTCTCCAAGCATATGCTATATCAAATAGATTTATTACCTCATATCTCTTACCCAAAAGCGGCGATTGAGCCGAGTCTACATTTTGTAATCTTTTCTGTGAACGTTTCTAACATGGAAAATTCATAGAGAAACATCATATGAACATTTAATTAATTTCATTCACTCACTTTTAAACATTCCACGTTCCCTGGGGATGTCATTATTCAGCTTTCTCTGCAACTTTTCTGTATTGAACAAAAGATATCAGTGTTACAAACGGGCATGGCCGGTGGTTCCGTTCCATAGTGGACCGAGTTGTAAAATAAGATACCCGCCTGATAGTTTGAAAATTAACTTTGCTGATCCACAACAGAGACAGCTAAACGATACCAAGTCAGCCAAGTAACCCCTAATTTTAACATTTGTTCCGCAGAAGATTCTGTTTGATTTATGCCCCAGCCACTTACGAGATGTGCCTCCCAACCCAAACGCACACACACACACACACACACACACACACACACACACACACAGCAAATAAAGAAAAAAACCATTGACCGCTCAAAATACTGAATATATGCCCTCCTTCATCTCGGAGGATGGATTTACGGAGGATTTACGGAGGATTTACGGAGGATTTACGGAGGATTTACGGAGGATTTACTATTTACTGCAACGTGCACTTTAGTTTACTCACGTTTTTCTACCAGGTACATAGGGCCAATAGAGTTCACAGAGACAATCAGAAGAGCAAGGATGACAATACAGGCGGCAACCTTCATGATAGCTGGAAGCAACGAGGCGTGAATAATCTTGTCTGATTATCTGGGAAAGAAAACCACAAAATATTGACTTTTGAAATGAAAGAGTTTTTTAATCACGTCAAAGCCCACATCAAAATCTCATTTTCATCGCAAGATGCAAGTGAAAGGAACATCGATACCTTCTAGTAATATAAACATTAACAAGGACCAAGGTTTTTGAAGCATTCTGATAGAAAGTTAGGATTTTCGGGTTTGTGTCCCCTTACCACCCACCCCACCCATGAAAACAGGTATTCAAGAAGTAAACTGTACTTGATATTCCTTTAAAATGTTATATACTGTAGCTTATCGACTGACTGAATGTGATTTACCTCGAACAACAAAGTCCCAGATCGTGAGTTGAAGCAGTGGAAGTTTTGTAGCACCTCGGAGAGATGTGGTCCGATAATTAAAGAAACTCTTCCTTGAAACATGACTTGTACTAAGAACGTTTAATAATCTGACGTGGTAACCGGGATCCCGGCGGTTTTTCATTGGTTAAAACGAGTCGGAAACCCATCCGATTGATCTCTGACGACTTACAGAGATTCTGCGTACTCTTTCGAGTGTGTCAAGTTCGACAAAAGGATATGATTCGCTCAAGAGAGCAGAATTTCCGGGGGTTTCAGCGGATAGTGTGGCTATTTGTTTGTGTTTCCTGTTGCTGGGGAAGAGAGGTTGGGGTGTTGTTGTTGACACGTCCGGTTAAGTCTTTATTAACCCTTGTTCAGTATGCAGCTATCCTAATCATTATTGGGTCTTGTGTCGGTCGAGTTAAGGTTAAAGTAATGTTATTGAAGAAGGAAAAACTCAACGCACCGCTTCTGACTAGTCAGCGTTCCACAAATTTTTGCTGGCATAATTCTGAGCTTAATTAATTGGTTGTTATGAAAGTTCCCGAACGGAGGAATTAGAACTGCACCATTCTGCCAATCAGACATTGCTAGTGAGTTTAAAATTGTAAAATTCTTAACTTGTTTACTTGTTATATTGCTTATTTTCAGAAGTGTTTAGCTATAAGCTAGTCCTTAGCTATTATTTTAACACGAGAACAAAATTTCCAGAGGCTACAGAAATTAAGAAAAATTTAAGTTAGACTTCTTGTAATTTCACCGAAGTAGCCTTGATAGATAAATACATAACATCCTGTATTGGTGTCAACCTTCGAAAAAATTGTTCACGTGAATTAGTGCTAAACGTATTTGCATGCAGAAGGCCTTATACGATTCTTGCGATTATCGGCTTAATTCATATACTTGAACAAAGCAATTATGCTGGTACAGTGCTCATATTCTGCCTGCTCAATAAAATTTCCAAATTTATCGATAATAAAAACCTACTAAGGACTGGACGTAAACGCTTCTGAAAACAAGCAATATGACAAGAACACAAGATTAGAATTTTACAATTTTAAACTCACTAGCAATGTCTGATTGACAAAAATGGTGCAGTTCTAATTCCTCCGTTCGGGAACTTTCATAACAACCAATTAATTAAGCTCAGAATTATGCCAGCAAAAATTTGTGGAACCCTGACTAGTCAGGAGTGGTGCGAAAAATTTTTCCTTCTTGAATCTCACTACTTTAACCTTAACTCGACCGACGCAAGACCCAGTAATGATTAGGATTTATTTTTTTCTCAGTGCGCGAGCGGGCGGTATCTTCCAAATCCTGCATTCTGATTGGTTCCGGGAGCGGGCAGAATTTTCCTATCTCTGACCACGGTCATGGTAACCGCGCGAAAACCATTGAATGAAAATTGAAAAACAACATACCTTTATTTTTGGCTCAAAGATGCGAATTTTTTGTCAACTCACAATTCTTACCAGTGTTGTAAGTGGAAAGTCCAACAAGGAGGGGAATTAAAGGCCTTGTAAGGGCCTCAAAAAAGCGAGTACTCGTTTTAATTTTGCGTAGCTTAGCATGGCGCTTCATAATGGCCGATTTTACATGCACGGTACGATTTTTGCTTACGACTGTCGTATGCGACTTTTTTAGCGCGCGCTGCTTGCGTCAGGCAAAGATCGTATACAACTCGTCATTCTAACATTTTGACTTTGGCTACGACTGTCGTAGAGTCTTAATTAAAACATGTTTTAAAATCCTACGACATTTTTCGTGTTGCGTGCGACTGTCGTAAGGATGTTGTAGGTTTTATTTACACGACACGATTCGCGTTGTAGGCATGGTGTAAGCATATTGCATGCGGCAAAATCGTACCGTGTAAATATAATCGCCCTTAAGTTTGTTGTTAAATTCACTTTAAAGGGCAGTTTTAGTTTTTAAACTGCGATCGCCACAGTGCCTTTTGACTCCGATATTTACTTTAATGACTTCGTTTTCAGTTTTTTCTCTTCGTTTATCGAGGTTCGGTATATTATCACTTAAGAAATTGTCAGTGCCGGCTTTAACTAGAATTTTGCTCAGTTCATTATCTACCGTAAATGAAGCGGCACATCTTTCGCTTTGGTTAAAACTGAGATCACACGGGACGATTTCGCCAAACGATTAAATCGTTTACATGCGAAGAACAAGAACATACGTTTATAAGTAAAAAGTACTGAGAACGTAAAAAGAAAGGAATTAGGCTAAACAGAAATGTTTCAGTTCAAAGTGTTCTCTTTCATTTTTTACGCAAGGGCAATTAAAAGTGTCCTAACGTTTGAGTAGTTTGGTTTTGTGTTTGGTAAGCTTAATTCTAAGTTTTTAATTGGGTTGTCAGGTCCTTATGCTGGCTACGATTTTCCATGTGAATGTCTGTTTATTAAAAAACAACCTTTTCCGTGTTGATAGGGTAGTTTCTTGTCGAAAATACTACACTTAAGTTAAAGGTTTGAAGAGTTTACGATTACATTCGCTCCACAATTTCCTGCCACCTGACTCAGTGAAACCTACGCGCATTCTGACAACCTCTCAAGATCTACGGGCAAGACCGCGGGCAATCATATCCCAATCATTACTGGGTCTTGCGTCGGTCGAGTTAAGGTTAAAGGTTAAAATTCAACGTACCGTTCCTGACTAGTCAGGGTTCCACAAATTTTGCTGGCATAATTCTGAGCTTAATTAATTGGTTGTTATGAAAGTTCCCGAACGGAGGAATTAGAACTGCACCATTTTTGTCAACCAGACATTGCTAGTGAGTTTAAAATTGTAAAATTCTAAACTTGTGTTCTTGTTACATGGCTTATTTTCAGAAGCGTTTACGTCTAGTCCTTAGCTAGGGTTTTATTATCAACAAGAAATTCTAGGGAATTTACAGGCGGCGCAGAGTCTGTCAGGTCTGCTAGCTTTCACTACATTCTCAGAAATACGCCAAGAACTTGTTATCGAGCACTCAAAACAACACCAGAAACAAAACTATTTCTATCCGAAAACACCAACAACCGATAAAATATTTTAAAGAAAACACTAGCCTCAATAAACAGCGCCTTTCTCAACCACATGTTCTCAAAACTGAGTGAAGAAACAATCTGAACACCTACCTCTAATTAACTTCGATATTCCGCAAAACTCAAAACAACAAAATTACCCTCCTTTCTACAATTACTTTATTCGCAACCAGAACTACTTCAAGCAAAGAACTAAAACAGACCTATTGGCGTTCACTAAACTCCTTTACACAATTACTGGGCACATCCTCCATCTAATCAATGTCATCATCTTAAAAAACAAATCAACCATGTTTCCGGTCCACAGCACATCTTACAATTGACAGTGAGCTCTCCCATAGATCACTAAATCTATCTGCTTACATCATAGCTACAAATGAAAAATTCATCTTCAAACTCTTCAACAAAGCTAATGTGACGAAAGAAATGTCGTGCATATGACAGATTTCCTTTGAGAACTTTCTCGCTTAATGACCTCTGAATGAATTCTAAAGACACAATTAAATTAATTGAATGTAAACGGATTACCGAAGAATGTCCAATATTTAAGGCATTGATTAACTGATAAAATCAATGACTTTACCTCAAGAAATAAATCAACTTTCCACCTTCAAGCAAGGACTCCATTCCTAACGAAAGGACTGAAACCTACTTCCAATCTAGAGTCTATTGAAATTTCTATAACAAAAATGCAATTCTCCTTCAAAGGTCATTATTTACGTCATTATGACAGCAAGAAACGACCCCTATCAATTCCCCACAAATGTTTCAACCTTCGGACAATGACAACCACTATAACAATACTCTCCATGACTCATAGACGATCTCGTACACTAAACAGGTGACTAAACAAAACGGCATTTCAATCTCCCCTTCTATGTCATTTATATTGGTAGTAAAAGACAACCAACTTGTAGATACTATTATTGTTTTACTTCCGTTTGAAAACGCATAAACAACATAAACAATAATACATTTTTGCAATATGTTACTTGTCTTGTTTCATTTTAAACATTACGCATACTACACACACAACGTTTTTCTTTTACACTCTCCAGTCTGCCAGCTTCCACTACATTCTCAGAAATACGCCAGAAACTCGTTATGGAGCACTCAAAACAACACCAGAAACAAATCCGAAAACATTAACCACTACTAACGACTCCAAAGTAAACACTACCCTTAATAAACACCGCCCTTCTCAACCAAATGTCCTTAAAAACAGCGAATAAACATTACAACACCTACTTTAGTTATCTTCAATAATCCGCAAAACTCAAAGCAACAACATTACCCTCCTTTGTACGATTACGTTTTTCGTAACCAGACCTACTTCGAAGAACTAAAACAGACTTATAGACCTTCGCTAACCTCCTTTACACAATTACCGCGCACATCCTCTATGTAATCAATGTCATCATCTTACAAAACAAATCAATCATCTTTACCTCCACAACACCTCTTACAAATGACAGTCAGTTCTCCCATGAATCACTAAATCTATCTGTTTGATTACAGCTACTACAGAAAAATTCACCTTAAAACTCTTCAACAAAGCTACTGTCGCGAAAGAAATGTCGTGTATATGACACATTTGCTTTGAAAACTTTCTCGGTTAATGACCTCTGAACCAATTCTACCCACACACTTATAAATTAAATGAATGTAAACATATTACCCAAGAATGTCCAGTATTTAAGGCATTGATTAACTGATGAAATGAGAAACCTTAGAGGATTTTCAAACTGACATTCCACTCCATCATTGATTTTTAGATATGACCCCAACCTATCCAGTTGGAAGCACTACTAACAATAGTCTCTATGAGTTATGAACAATTTCGCAGGCTAAGAACTCAGTAAAGCAACACCACATACAAAACTATTTTATGCCGACATACTGACAACGTCCACAACTCCCCAGTTCTCCCTAGCCTTTGTAAACACTGCCCCTTAAAAACGAAATCTCCTCAAAGTAGTAAGATGCGCCCATATGGCCCACTTTACCTCGTTTTGATGCGAGGCTTCTGAATTGTGGTTGGGTTGTCATGGGAACGGAAACCACGGACCAGAAGGATCGTGGGCTCAAGGGGACCGGAAATGACGTCATGGGAACCGGAAGTCACGTGTTTTGGGAGGGGAAACCGCGGACCAGTCTGAAAAAGGGATCGTGGGCTCAGGACCGCTGAGAAACGCGGGCTCAAAGTCCAAAGTCCAATTGTAGCATCGGGGGTGGTCCCTGGACTCCAAAAAAAAAAAAAAAAAGACGCCATGCTAGAAAAAAAATAATTTAATGCCAGATTTCCTTGGGTTTTTTTACAAACGAAATCCTTTAGTGTTCCTATGAATGAATGTTCCTTCACAGATATCGATAGGGGTACGTCTTGAATGTGCGGGGATCAATCACTCGCTTGTTGTAGACTAACTGATAGAACTTGCTGCTCGGTTCAGTGTACAGTTGATAGGTTTTAGGATCCCGGACAATCTGGTGTGTTTTGATGACTTGGGTCTGACGGGGTGTCAGCAGTGGCTACTGGATTTCATCCAAGACATTCTGTTTCATGATGTTGAAATTCAATTGGGTTTTGCCTTCACTGTTGAGGCGAAAACCTCGAACCTTGCACTCCACGTGCCCCTTCTTGGTGGTGTAACCATAATTCTTGGGGCCCCCTGACACGAATTCCACGATGTAGTCGTCCTTGTCCAATTCACTCGTAAACTGACCGAGGTAAGGACCCAAGTCTGGGTTGGTTTGACCTTCGTTTGTGTAGTAGATGATGGAGTCTCTGTCGTAGTACAAGACCCGTTCTCCCAAGGGTTCCAAGGCCTCGTAGAGTTTGATCCGGGCATGACAGGTCGTGAAACAGGCGATGAAGATGTTGAGGTTGGGTGAGACGGGGATGTCTTCCTTTTGGTGCTGATAATGGACCTCCACCATTTGGTCGTTGATAATGGACACGTGACGTACATCCAAGCTATCGGTGTCCAAAAACTGGTGGAAGGTTTGGGGGTCATCAAATTCTTGGACTTGGGTCTTGTTGAGTCGTTGTCCAAATTTACCCCACATGGAATTGAGCATCATTTTAGCCAGGGTACGCAACCCTGGATTCTTTTCGATTTTGTCATAGTCCAGTTGGATGCCCTCCTGCTTGAGGTAATCATTGATGTAGGACTGTTTTTCTTCTTCGGTGTTGACTCCTTTGGGCCACCCACTGGCTTCTTGCTTGATTTTCAACCAAGTGTTGACATAGTCTCGGAACAACCCCTCACAGGTTTCTTCAAAATGCCAGACTTCGTAAATGTACTGGACTTGGTACCCGAGCTCGACGGCTTTCTCTAATTCGGGGCTGCACCAGGTACTTGTCAGGGCGCGTTCCTCGTCGGGGTGAGGGCAATGATAGGATCTGTCTAGAAGGGGTTTGTCCATTTCTTCTTCCACACAACGGGCACAGAGAGGAAAGAGCAGTTTGTCGTCATGGCGGTAAGGCAGGACGGGATGGTACAGTTGACGTGGAGGGAGGATTTGGCACTGAATCAACCCAAAGTACTGGTGGATGTCCGTGTGACCCGGATGTGTAATAAAGGTTGGATGTCCTTTAGGGTAGACAGAGGTTTTGTTGACCCAAGGGTACAACGAGGTCACATCGATGTAATGGATCTTTTGGTGGGGGGTCCCTTGATGGTACAGTTTCACCGCATTGGTACGTCCTCCACAGAAAGCGTCGCGTGGATTCAGGGGTTTTGTGCTTTGAAGGTTAGCTACAAACGTACGGATGTCATGGGAGGTGTCTTTGAGACGGGCCCAATCGCATCCCCACATTTCCACCACGGTGTATCCTTGTTCTCTTAAGTGTTGGGTCCTTTGTTGCGTGGCTTCGTAGACATCTTGCATGGACCGATCACAGTGGCGTCGATGTTTTTCGTAACGGTTGGGATAACAGCGAGTACATCCATGCCAGAAACAACCGTGATATTCGTAGATCGTGTGGGTCGTCACATCGAAACCGTCCACATGGAGCTTGGTACCAGGGATGCGATACTCGCCGGCATTTTTCGCATGTTGAAGAGTGGGGGGCTTGGTGTTGTTGGCACCAGGTTAACCATTCGATGGCTTCGTAGGACTGATTGACGTTATTCTTCTTCCAAGTAAGGGTGGGTTCACTGGCAATACTGTTAGGGATCATCCGGTTCATGCTTAAATCCATGTTGCAGGCAGAAGCAATGGTGATGTGGTCAAAGGGGTTGAACCCCGCTTGAGCTTCAAACAACCGTTTGAAAGTCAGACATCCTTGTTTCAAGAGTCGTACATCGGATTTGCAGTATTCCAACAATTCTTGTTGGAAGTCAAAGACCCCCTCCTTCTCGCGTTGTTCTTGATGCCACTTTTCCAAGGCTTGTTTGCCTTCAGGAGACATGGTTTCGGGAATGTAGTAATCGAGGGCCGGGATGATGCCCACGTAGTTTTGGTGGTCGCGGGTATTGAACTGGTGGGGGAAGTACCCTTTTTTCAATTCCGTTAATCCAAAGGTTGCGGGAAAGGTGGACAAAGGCATCTGGAAGAAACTCAGGGAATCGATGAAACGAATCCGATCGTGTTGGACTTCCAGGAGTTTACATCCGTTGCGGAGCTGCTGGACGATCCGGTTGTCACTATGGTATTGCTGGACGACAAAGTACCCATCGCATCCTTGGAAATTATGAGCCAGTACATTGACTTGTCGGGTGTCGTTCAACGTGAGGGTATCCAACCATTCGAGAAAATCTCGGGTACAAGAGGGGCCTGGGAAACACATGGGTTGATCGTCGTCTTCGGTTTCGGCCACGAGGAGATTAGCAATGTGTTGTTGGTCGGGTTGCATGGCTTCAATATCAAAAAACACGTGCAAGGGGAGCAGGTCGTCGTCCTCCTCTGGGGTGGTATCAGGCTCCGCGGCTGCTGCCCCTCGTTTGGCGCGAGGCCCTCCTTGGTGTTTCCTCTTTCTTTTCTTCTTGTCTTGAGGCTTGGTGGGTCTTTGAATAAAACAAAGATGAGTTTCACTGTGCACGTACTCATGGCAAGACGGGCAGTCCACATAGTAGCATTTGTGCTTTTCAAGGGCTTGGGGTCCTACTTCTTGCTTCAGACAGTTAGGACAGCGACGGCGACGAAAGCACACGGAGGACTGTTGGTTGGCCGCAGGTTTGCCCGTGTGGTCCTTGCCGAGATGGGCTTGGAGGCAAGTGTCTCCGAAAAAGTCCCGACGACAACTGCGGCAACGTTGGGTGGCTTTCTGGGCTCGAGGGTACGCTGCCTGGAAATCAGGGCACTCTTTTTGGCGACAGGACCCGCATTGTTTTTTCTTGTTGCAGCGATGTTGTCCCTCATGGTCATAGGGTTTCCAACAGTAGGCACAGACATAACTGGACCCGAAAAATCCAGGCAAACGGGTGATGACATCGTAATGGTCATGGTCGTGCAACAAAATCAATTGTTTGTCTTGGGCGTCTCCATAGGTGGTGATGTGATAAGATAGATGAGCATCCACCAGGATGATCTGGTAACCGGCCAGGGACGGGGCTTTACTGAAGGCCGTCAACGCTTCGTAACTGCAAGGGCCGAGGGGCACCTTGGCTTCGTGATGGAGCAACAGAGCCAATTCTTTTTGGAGGGGTCTTCCTTGTCGAATGGCTTTCTCTTTTGGGTGTTGGTCCACTCTGGCCTTGGCTGTGACGAGGGCTCTGGCACAACAGAGTTCATCGTCATTGGTTATTCTGATGACGCTTCGTTTCTGACTTGTCAATAGTTGTATGGTGGGGTGACCTGGTTTACCACGACGCGGTTTGCCGGTTCCCTGGGGGGCATGTTGGAGTTGAGTAATGGATAATTGAAAGGAGTCATCCATTTCAAATTGTTCGTTGCTGTTCAAGGCTTGCGCTAAACGGTGGAACAGGGCCTCGACACGCTCTCTGTCTTCACGCCATTAACCTGCACGTAATCCCCAGCCCTGGAAATTATTATGTAGACGGTTTGAACCGATGGTGAAGTAGAGGCGATCTTGATCGTTGAGCTCAGGCGTGGTGGTTAACACTTGATTCACCGCTCGACGTAAAGCATCTTGTAGGGCTTGCGTGATGTTTTGACCTGGAATCAAGTTCCCCGTTTGGCGTAAACGGGTGTTGAAATGACGTTCATGCACTCCCATACGCGTGCTCCGACGGTCGACATAATTGCGGATGTCGAACTCGAAGGCGCCCTCCGCCCTGGTATCCAAACCTCCCCCACTTTGTTCAAGGAGGCGGGTTTGAAAGGCACGTTGCCGTTCGAAACGATCCAAGGCCTCTTGACAGAGGTCGTCACTGTCTCCCATGTCTTCAGGACATAACAGGTTTGTCTCTTCTGGCTCTGAGTCCGAGGCGTTGAGGCCGCTTGGCCCCGCCGCCTCCTCGTCTGGTTGCGAGGACATGATCAGATGAACTCGCTGGAAGTCAGTGCTCGTGTTTTATAGAGAAAAAAGGTCCCGGGGGAGAAGAGGGTGGACCAATGACCAAACAGGACACAGGGTGCCCCTAGAGAGGGGGTGTCCATGGGAGGGGTGGGAAGGGGTGGGGGGACCTCCCTCCCCCCTCTCTAGTTGGGACCCATGGTGCATCACGGGAACGAATGAGAGACTATAAAACAGATTGACCCTCGAGGTGAGTCATCTCAAGATGGACTCTCGCCATGAGAAGCTTTTAGGAGATTTTGAAAAGTTTGAAGTCGAACAAGTTTTATATGAAGTTAAGAAGTGGGCACTCAACGACGACGAAGACATTCGGGAGTTTGGCGAGCAGCTGTTGGAGGAGAGAAGGAAAAGGAGGCAGCTCGCCCAAGCAGCCCAGGCAGCACGAGCCACCTACGTGCGAGAGCACTGGAACCCAGGCTGTTACCCTCAACTCACCACCGGTTGGTACATCCGGGGCCTCGACTTCTGCTGGACCAACTGGCATCATAAATTTAAGCGGCCCCAGACACCTCCGCCAGCACCACCCCCATCTCCCGTTGCCCCCCGAAAGCTGCTGCCAATGCACCTGCCACCACACCAAACGCCCCAACACCACGATGACGACGACGACGTACCCACCAAACGACGACGATGACGACATTAACGACGAACTAGCAGAGCTCCGGGCGAAAGAAGAGCGACGACTGGCGCAGCGACGGGTTATCAGAGTCAGGTACCGGGCCAGACATCCGGACCGAGTAGCCGCTTCGAAAAAACGGTATCGGGCGAAACGTCGCAAGACCCACCTAGTAAGCTTTGACGACGACGACGACGACGACGACGTTTGTGGCGTTTACGACGAATTGACAGAGCTCCATGCTAAAGAAGCCCGACGACGGGTGCAGCGACGGGCTCAGAGAGCCAGGTACCGGGCCAAACATCCCGACCGAGTATCTGCATACCAGAAATGGTACTATGCCACCCATGCAGAAGAACTCCGCGCCTATAAAAGACAACACTACCGTTCGGAAGCAGGTCAGCGGCGGGAGGAAAAATATCGAGCGAAAAAGCGTGAGGCCGCCGCCTTAGCGAAAAAGCGTGAGGCCGCTGCCCTCAGAGGGCCCATGGTCCGAAAGAGAACGGAGGAGAAACGCCAAGCCTTAGGGCCCCTAAAACTGACCGTGACGCTGGAGGATTTTATGGAGGACTTTTGTAACTCCCTCTCGCCCACCCCGGAGGATTCTGTGGACCAACCTGAGACCATAACAGACATGGATTCAGGGGTGCTTCATCCTCTGGATTATTCTGTATGCGACGAATCGTCCCTTTCTTCTTGTGACATGTGGGACGATGGGAGAGGATTTTTGGACAATTTACTCGAGGAGCTCGATGACTTGCCGTCGTCATCGGACGACTCGGGATTTTTGGACAATTCACTCGAGGAGCTCGATGACTTGCCGTCGTCGTCATCGGACGACTCTTTGTTTGACTTTTTAACTGACATGATGCAGGAGGATCCTTCGTTTGATTTGGATGACTTTGTCACTTAACCCTCGTCTTAGTATTTTTGGCAGAACATTTTTGAAATCGTGTGACTAATTTGGCAGAACATCGTCTTTTGTATTTGGCAGAACAAAATGAGACAGTGCTTTGACATTTTCATTTTTTATTACTCAAACATGTAACTGGGGTGTCATTAAATTTACAATTTTAAACGTTTCTTGGCTTGCATGATTTTCTTGACGACCCGTTCCGTCTTGGTTTTCTTGCCGGGTAAGCGATCAATGGCTTGGATCATTTTGGTATCGGCTTTCCATTTCTCTTGCAAATTCTTGGCACGGCTGTAATCCATGTCGTGTTGTTTAGCAATCTGGTCCAAGCGATTGATGCCGGGATCCCCACGTTTCAGACGTTTGGCCAAATGGGTGCCAGGGCCCATGTACTGATACCCAGGCCAATGAAATTCTTTGCCGGTTTTCGCAATCCATTTTTGTACATCCAAGGCCCCTCCTCGTTGAGGGCGTTTGATACGCCTCCTCTTGGTGGGCATCTTTTAGTCCGTGTCGTAATCCAATCGACGTCGTAACTTTTTGCCTCGGTACCAATCTTCCCAACCGGGTAAGGGTTTCAATCGTTCCACTTCTCGGGCAGGTGCTTTGCCTTTGCCTTTGCCTTTGCGCCAAGGACTCTCGGCTATCTTTTTTTCCAAGGTCTTGCGTTGTTCTCGAATGACTTCTAAACGCGACCGGGTATCCCCTCGACTGGTGGATGGGGCCTCTTTCTTGAGAATGGGAATTTTACTGGTAGTGGCTGCTCCTTTGCCTTTCTTGGTTGTAGGGGTAATGGGAGGTTTGGGGCTCGACGGGCTGCCTTTTATCATGCGCTTCAACCATTGTTCCACGGGTCCCGTCACCAAATCCCCGGCTTCTTCTTCGCCTTCTTCGCCTGGCGGTCCACCCGGTGCACCAACCCCCACCCCGCCAGGAAATTGACGAATGCGTTTGGTTAACTTGGTTAATTCTTGACTCAACGGTTTGGTTTGAGCATTAACCAGGGCTGGGGGTAATTGGGAGTTGGCTAACAACACATGTTTTTTGGCGGCGAGCGTCGCGGCTTTGTTCAACAAGGCATTTTCGGTGAGTTCTCCTTTATAATATTGAATGAGTTGTTCCAAGTCCTGGTGGGGAATCATGTACACCTCGTCCATGGTCGGGGCAAAGGTCTTCCAATGCACAACAGCTGTCACAACAGGGGATATTTATGCTTCCAATAAGAGTCTTTCCATGTCTTGACACATCCACGTTAACGAACACATTGACATAACACGTGATGGAGTCCTTGAAACAACCCACGTCCTTTTTGTTGGACTAACCACCCACGACGTTTTTTGACGGAATGTCGACGACGTCCCAAATCACGTAGTACCTTTTTATAGGGTTGAAGTTTGGCCAGCATGGGTGGGGTCACAGGAATCTTGTTTTTTAAGAAGTTCAAGACCAGTTCACTCACAGCATTGATTTGATCGGCATTGACATGTTGTAACAACTCTTGACGTTTGGAACCATTGGCTTCTTGTAACATGGACCGTAAAAACGGGAATTGACGTCGAAGACGTTGCATTCTTTATCGATGGCGGCGACGATACCGTTGGTTGGCTTTTTGGATCGTGCGTTTTATACGTTTATCCGTTTCCAAGGCCACGGCTTTCCCCAATCCTGCCATGGCGGGGACCAATAGATTTAAAAAACCTCCTCGTTGACGACGTCGTCGTCGTCTTCTCCTTAAGGATACCATGGACGGTTCATCAACACACGTTGAAGGGCTTTGTTTTGTTTGATCACGTCTCGCGTCTCTTTATAGCCTTGACGGGTATTGCGTTTGAAATCTTGCCACCAACCCCCACCTCGTTGTCGGGCATGTTGTACATTATCGGTGATGCCTTTCAAGGCTTGACCGCCTAATTTGCCTAAAGCGAGTCCAAACCCAGGTGCGGGACCTGATAGAAACATACTCATGCCATGGGCAATTTTATCCACCAAACGGGGTTTGCGGCGCATTAAAGCCCCGCCTCTTTGACGTCGTTTCCTTTGTCTGCGTCGTCGTCGTCGTTGGACGGCCATGGTTCTAAGAGTGTGGGACTGGGAGGGAGCGGCTTTTTATCGATCCAATAGTCTTTAGGTCTCAAGGGACGAGGACATCCGTCTACATAGCATAGGGCTTCCACGGGTTGGTACACAAAATGACGGTGGTAATCTTGCACACATCGTTTGGGTAACGGAGGGGTGAAATCCACAATGGTATCATCCAAGGTTTGCATCTTGATTAAAAATCGTTCCAGATCCTCCAAGGGAACACCACGCACATAGGTTTTCAATTCGGTCAAGGCTTTCGCATAGGTGGTAAACGCAAATCGACTCATGGTCACTTTAAATCGGTATTGTTTAAAATCATTCCATCCTTTGATCACCGTGCCCACCGCTGCCAAACAGGCTACCAACGTACTGTTTTCCAAAAGGGGTCCAGCAATCATGCCTGCAGCCATCAGGAGTAACGCCATGCCATTGAACAAGGCATTGACACACTTGTAATGATTCAACATTTTTCGATAACACCACCATTGTTGATGGTAAAAAGCATACAAGGAATCCATGCGTTGTAATAATTCCGGGGGAATCGAAGGCCATGATGTTTTGATCCATTCAATAACGACACGACGGTTTTCATCCTCACGGCGAAACCCGGGACGACGAGGTTTGTACGCTCGGTGCTCCTCCCTGTTTATAACTGGTCACAATGCTATTAGTCATGGTGACATTAGCAATTTCACGTCCTTGGGCTAATTGTTCTTGATCTTGTAACATCATCCGAAAACGTCTTTGTAAATCCGCTTGACGCAAGGTACGAGGGGCTCGGCCAGGACTCCAAGATCCTCGAGAGGTGGTGGAGGCAGGTGAAGTGGGGGTTCGTCGTCCACGTCGTCCACCACGACGGCCACCACCCCCACCACCACCACCACCACCACCACCACCAGCACCGCCACCACCAGCACCACCACCACCAGCACCAGCACCGCCACGTCCACCACCAGCACCACCACGTCCACCACCTCTAGTCCTGGGACCACGACGTCCCCCACGTCCACTACCATTACCATCACCCCCAGCACCCGCGGCTGTTCGAGCACCCGTTGCCAAGGGTACGCTCAGATGACTCGCAGGGGTTCGAGCACCAGAAGACTCCGGGGTGGTCTGTATGCTACGGAATGATTGACTTCCTGGACTTCCTACCCCAGCGGGGGAAGAGGCCTGCACAGGCGATCCGAGGTCAGGCAACGATTCCATATATCTGGCGAGGGCATCATAATCACCCGCATCGTCTAATTGATCAAAGGCTTCGTCAATGATGGATTGGTCCCCCGTAGCCAAAATTTCTTGGATGGTCCCTGGGGACACTAGATTGGTCGTGGTCGCCCCCACACCCGCAGGGGCCGCAGTATCGTACGATTGCGGAGGTTGACGGTCATCATCGGCCATGGTCGCTTTCTTTTTCCTGTTCCAAGGGTGCCTTTATAGTCGTTTTTGATAGGTGCGAGTCCATCCTTCGTCTTTTAACAGGTGACTCAACACACGTTGTTGATCGGAGGAGGCCGGATGTAAATCCAACACCAAATAGCCATACGGTCGTGTAGTGGCTTGATGAAACGTCTCCAACGTGTCTTTCCAAATGGTCGGAAACGATTGAAGCATGACATTGCGTACCCCTAATTGATCTCGGGGGTTCTTGAACGCCACGATGTAATGGGCATTGCGGGAAATACTTTTAGCATAGCGACCACGGGAAACATGTCTTGGCACAAGTACAACACGGTCACCCCTTGATGATGTGAATGTTTGGTGAATAAATCCAACACGCGTTTATCGTGACTCCCTTCATCCATTAAATCATCCAAGACAAGGACCCCCTGTCCTTGTGGAAACCATTGGACCAACGCCTCATGATCGGGAATCCCTTCGTGAAACACCACCCCTTGATCTTGCATGCCTTGAAATCGATCTTGCCAGGCCCCATAACAATAATGTCGTTGGGTCGGTGGGGTTTCAAACAAGTCTGGGTTGTCTACCAAGAGTTTTTCCGTAAACACGGTTTTGCCACATCCCGAAGGTCCCACGACCAAGATACTGGAGGGGGTATGAAAACGAAACGGTTTCCCCGTTTGCATGATGACGAAATACCCATGGAAAAAAAAAAGGCACCTTTTTATGGGAGCCGGTGGGACTCGAACCCACGCACGACCCTCCTATTTTTTCGGGGCGATCCAAAGGCTCTACCGACTGAGCTACGACTCCGACTCCATGTTTTTTCCAACATATTTTTTATTTAACCATTACATTGATGATACGGATGACAACAAAGTTGATACCATCTCGCTTCTTGACCTAAAATCAATTGTTGAAGGCGTTGACCCGCTTGATGGTCATTGCTGACATAATCATGATCCGAAAACTCATTTAAAAAATCTTGCAAGGTCCGTCCACGGGCTTTGGCTTTCAAGTACAACAAGGCGTAATCACCACAACTCTTGCTGGAAATGGCTTGGAGGGACTTGCCATTGGTCACCACATACTTCCAATGTTGGACAATCCAATCTCGTAACGGGGTGGCTTGCACGTACGTGTCCAAGGGCAAAGCATAACTATCGAGGACTTCACACACCTTTCCATCCGTCCACACCGCTAACCAATGTTGTCCGGGTTGATCGTGCGGGTCCGTATTCACAATGTACCCTTGGGGTGGGGTCTTACGAGGACTCTTGGGTAAACGATCACAGGCCACCGTGCCGTAAAAGACAGGGTTCAATTGGGGGTCGTCTCGGGCTAAATAATCCAATTGCACATTATTCAAGGCCACATGTTCCATCAGTGTTGGTAAATGTTATACAACACGGCTCCGTTCTTGTCAATCTCCAGCAAGTTCTCAAATTCTCCATAGACGAGCACGGTTATATTGAGACCGGGGGCGGCTCCAAATTCCAAGACCAGTTGTAAATCGCCTGTTTGCTTGGGGTTGAGGTTTTGACTGTCAGCACATCCATTGGCGACATTGTCAAACATGTACAAGGTACAATTTTTAGCTTGGCCCCAATCGAGCAGTTCTACCATATTGCCTTTCTTTTTACACCAAGCGCCACTGGCTTGCAGAAAACGGAAGTAGCCTAGATTATCTCGGCTGCCATTGTTGCGCACTAACTGGAGGGTTTCATAAGGGTATTCTTCTCCTTTGACAATCTGTTTAATGGACGTCAGACCAAATTTCTGGAAACAGAAAGGATCTCGGGTCACATCTCCATTGAAGGCTCGGCTGTCCAACAACCCCACAATCAATCGGTCAGGTATTCTGCTTTGAAACAGGTTCGGGATATCAAAGCGGACCAGGTTGTTTTGCATGCTGAAGGTCCGGATTTCACTGCGGACGGTTGGATAAGCAGCCACTTCTCCTTCATTGTGTCTTTTTTCAGATAAACTCTGGTAGATGGCATCATTCAAACGCAGTTGACAGAGATGAAACCGTAGTTTCACATCGCCTTCCATCAATCGGCCAGCTAGACCCACTCCATTGAAAAACAGGCTGGGACCATTGAAATGAAATTTCATCTTGATTTCTATGCCGGGCACCAACAGTTTGCCGGTGTGAAACACTTCCAAGTGCGGGGTAAATACTAGACTGTGGGTCAGACCTCCAACATACTTGGCCACTTCGGCCACAGAGGTATCGAAGGCCCCTTTCTGGTTGGCACTGAGAGCTTGCCGGTGAGCATGGTCTCCTGCTTTGTCTGTGTTGGTAGCAGTCCATTGGGGTGGGAAATCCACTTGATTGAACCATCCTTGGGGTCCCAACACGGTCTTGCCATCTTCTCGGTCATAATTCAACAAGGTTTCCAGGTAAGCTTTGTAATGATAAGTGTCGGATTGAGGACTGATCAACGTGCCATTCAAATGCAAGTCAATTTGTTTGATGATGGAATGGGCCAAATTATTGACGGGCCACAATTTTTCATCGGCCACCAAGTTGGCATTGGTACTCTTTTGCAATCTCAATTCCATGGTAAAGTAACTGCGTCCCAAATCCACAAAATCGTCCAACCCCGGAATGATGAATTCCATGGGATTGATACCCGTGGTGGTGGGTTGGATGGTGACCATGCGATAGGCATTGATGCTAATGTCGGTCGGTGGCACCTTGAAAATCCGTAACGCCGGGTTGACGGTCCCTTCGGAACGCACGTGAGCCGGGGCGGTTTGTGTACTCACGTCAGGCATGTTTAACGTCGTCGTCGAGTGGTGGTACCCCGTCGTCGTGAGGGGTTTTTATAGCGTCGTCGTCGTGCTAAACGTTGTCTCAAATCAAACCCGGGGACTCTCATCACCTCGGGACTTAACCATCCACCACGTTGTCGTCGCATGAGTTTCCAAAACGGATACAGTCCTCCCCATTGAGACAACCCTCGATCACTACGAATCCGTCGAGGTCGTGAAGGCACGGGTTCCATGTTCACACTCCAAAAATATCGCGCGCACGTTTGGTTTGTTTGGGAAACAAAGCACTGGCCACACGCACAGCTTCTTTCACGTTCTTATGGCTCAAAGCTTTCTTGGCTTGTTTGGTGATTTCCTTTTTAATGACGTCTTCGGCTTTGCGTTTGATACCTCGTGTCAAACCCGTTTCCAATCCTCTCTTGATATTACTAGGCAGTTTTAAAGGATTTCGCGTGCTTTTAAGGCCTTGGAACCCACCACGCAAGAGATCCGTCACCAACCCTTTTCCACTTTGACCCTGTTGATCATACCACTCGTCTGTCCGAAATCGTGTCAAACTTCCCCCACTCATCGTGTCGTCGTCTTCACGCGTTACCAAGGATCACGTTTGGTTTGTGTCACAGGACTCGTCTCTTTTTATACCGTCATCGTTTTTTCCGAAAAGCGGCTTCCAACCCTTTTTTGGCCCCGTAACTCGCCGCACCACCCGCGGCACCCAACGCCACGGCTTTCCCTCCAGCGATCAAGGCTGGAATGAGGGCGGCCAGTGGGAATAAACCCCCTCGTTGCCTTCTTCTTCTTCGTCTCCTTCCACGCACTCTTGTCTTGGGCATCTTTGATTAGACACTCCCTTTGTCAAGTCCACCCCTTTTTATGTCTTTTTGAAGTGCAACGTAACAATGGTATGGCCTTCACCAAACTTGACCAAGTCTCCTCCTCTACCAATCGTTTCAGCCACTTGAACGTGAATCATTTCCACCACCTGGTTACGAAGAGACATGTATTGAATGTGCAACTGTTCAAAGCACAGGGTGCCGCGTGCTTGTCGCTTGTACTGGATTTCACGCAACAAATCGGTCACGCGATTACCCACAATCGTACTGCCTGCCACGTCGGAGTACACGTGCAACGATCGTGTGGGTTCACCCACCACCGCCCGAAACGCTACATTCAAGTTGGTGAAACGCCAATGACAACTCATACTCAATTGTAAATAATCCGGTAAAAACGAACGCACCGTCCAAAAGACCGGGTTGCTCTGATCGTCGTTCACATCGTTCCAATCATTGCCAGCGGGTTTTTTCATGTTGGGGATTTGATCCCCCATGAAGTCTTGTTGTAAGTTCGGTCCCAAAATCAACCCACTGTTGATTTTACGTAACCATCCCATCTTGACAGCCAACTTGGTGTAGATGGTCAGGGCTGGCGTGTCGGTGCCGCAATGACAGACATTCGTGTTGTCGATGAGCAGATCCTCGCCTTCCCAACGAAACTTGACGTACATGTGTTTGCCTTGATCATTGGTAAACCGACCTCCTTGAATCGCCGTTTCCATGCGTCGTTGTTCCAAGTGAGCAATGGTAGCTTTCATGAAACTCACCCCATCCACCACCCAATCCAAATCTTTCACGTCATTGATGAGGGTTTGCGCGGTGTCTACTCGCGAGGTCATTTCCCCGTCTTTTCCACCCGGCTTGGGATAGGTTTGGTCCCAGGACGTCGCCATGATGTACCCATCTTTCTTCACCAACTCGTACAAATTGACGCGCGCATCCGGTAAGGAAATGGCACTCAACCCCATTTGCCATCCACCCCCCGTGAGCTGTAACGGTTGAGGTAGACGAATCTTGAAGGAATTGGCTTGGTTGTTGGGAAATTCACGTCGGTTGGCATGACTGGGTAACGTCACGTAGAACGACATTTTTTCTTCTTCTTCACACCACCACTTCCCTTTTAAAGTGGAGGGTGAGGAGGGTACGCCCTTCACCAAATTTCACGAGATCCCCATTGGTTTCGGCCATCTGGGTTTCCACGATTTCCACCACTTCATTGCGTACTGGGACATATTGAATATGTCGAGGGTCAAAGTGGGTGGTATTTTGTGGTTGGTACTTGATTTCTCGTAAGAGATCCGTGATACGACCCCCTACCATACTGCTGGTCCCTACATCACAATACACGTGCAAAGGACGCGTGGAGGGAAATTCCAACGAGGGACGAAACGCCACATTCAAGTTGGTGAAACGCCAATTACACGTCATACTCAACTTCACATAATCCCCCTCCACTTTCCAAAAGAGGGGTTTGTTGCTGGTATCGCGGACATCGGTTGGCGTGGGAATGGAGTCCGAATGAAATTCTTGTAAGAGATTGGGACCCAATCGATACACGCCCGTCGACACTTGTTCAATCCATCCCATTTTCAGGGCCAAGGTTCTGCCCCATGACACATGCGCCACTTGCACTTTGTAATCCACATTGACGGTATTCAACACCAAATCCCCTTCGGAGGTCCATTCAAACGTCGGGTACAATTTCACGCCATTGTCCTCGGCCCATTTGTTGAGGGGTTGGGTTTGTTTCGCACGTTCTTGCACGTAGCGGTACACCAGTTGATGAAAAAAGTGCGATCCCGTCGACGAGGCCAACTGCTTTCTCATATCTCGTCCGTAGACAGTGAGTTCGCGACGTTCATGCCACCAGCGATCGTTCCCAAAATCGTCTTTGGCATACACCCGTTCGTGCCATCGTACGTACAACAGAGGATGGGAATCGCCCACGCCTCCTTCTTCCGCTACCACGGGAATGGTAGGTAAGGATAAACTCACCATGCCTACCATCCATCCTCGTCCGACAAATCGGATGGGTTTAGGCAATCGGTTTCTGAAATGATGGCTCTTGTTCCCAGGAAACTCTTTGGTACTCGCATGACTCATCAACGTCACGTAAAACGACGAGTTGGGGACGAACGTCATTTTTTAGTCACGTCGTCGTCGTCTTTTGGGTGGACTTGTCTCTTTGGGCGGCCTTGTCTTTTTCCTCTTGGGTGGTTGGAGAGACGTGACGTCTTGACTACTAATCCAACTATTGTACTTGTCGGGCCACCCTTTCCACTTAACCAACCAACGATCTTTTTGTCGCTTAAGTACCTTTTCGATGCGAAACACCTCGGACACATGGACTTTTTGTAAATCCTCTTCATAAAACGTACCTTGGACGGGGGTATCATCCCATTCGTGAATCTTATACGTGGGCACAGGGCCCGGGACCACACGATGCACGACAAACACTTCTTCGGTCCAACCAGGTAAATAGCCTTTTTCAAAGGTGCGATGAATCTTGTTGAGACGGACACGATCCCCCACTTTGAATGTAGGTTTTTTCTGGTCTTTCCCTCGTTGGCCATACAATCGTTTCCACACCGCTTCTTCGTTGTCCCATGTCACGTCTTGAGGGGCCATACCAATACTTCGATGACGGGTCGCATTATAGCCTTGCACCAACTCGGGTAAGACCTCGTCAAAGCGTAAGGTGTTGGCCGCGGTAAAATAACGATACAACCGTTCTTTCAAGGTGCGGTTAAATCGTCCCACCACACTGGCTTTGGCATCCCCTTCGGTGGAAAAATGATGAATCCCTTGCTCGTCAAGCCATCGTTGAAAGGTCCGATTATAAAATTCTTTCCCTCGATCCGTTTGCAATCGATTAGGGTGACGTCCTTCTTTCAAAATCTTCTCAAAGGCACGGACCAAGGCGACCCCGGTTTTGTCTTTCAACGGTTGTACCCACGCGTACTTGGACAACACATCCAAGACCGTCAACAAGTATCGTATACCCCGATTATACTTGGCCAACGGTTGCACTTCCACTAAATCTGCTACCCATTGATCATCTAATCCTCCTACGATCACGGGGACGGTCGGAAAACGACGACGACGCGGTTTATGTAACGTATAGGCCAAATCCCGTTCCAAGACCCGTTGGGCTTTTTTTAAAGGGAGACGATGGGCTTTGGCAAACCGTTGCACGCCTCCTAAACTGCCGGGGGCTCGAGGATTGTGGTACCGATTCAACCATGATGGGGAGACCTTTTTCTTTCGAGGGGCCATACGTTCTGACATTCATCCCATAAGGTCGGTATGGTGGGGACCGTGTGGGGATGCGCCTTTTGAATGATTCGATACCATCGCCAGGCGTTCGGATGGGCTTTTAACCATAAGACAAACACCACCCATCGATACAGGTTGCGGTCGACATGGGTTTCTTCAAAGATCTGGAGAGGATGCGTATCCTCGGGACATGGGGGTATGGGGATTTTAGTACCGGGTTGATGATCATATAAGACTTGGCAAAGGGTTTGATGACATTGCCATTGCCCCAGGGACAAGACAGAATCCCACGCATAACACACAGACGCCATGGACTAAATAAAAAAAAATTATTCCTACTCCTTTTAAATACATTAAAAGAGTCGTCCACAGGTGATGGTCTCTAGACCTTTCTGCCAGTTCTCAACACTGTCACTGTACTTGGGGGGTGGTGGAGCTGGGGCTACCATCATTTCTTGACGGTTCTTGAGATCTTGAATTTCTCGCAACAATTGTTTCTCATAATCTGTCAGGGGCCGGTCCTCTTTGCTTTGGACTCGAGGTGGTGGGCCTGGGATGTCATAGCCCCTCTTGGGATACCCTTGAACATCACGGGTGGGCGGTTCCGCGAGTGGATCGGCTTTTTTGGGGGGATGGTCATGAAACCAAGTCCAGTACTTGGGACCCAAGGGTTGATCGGCCCATCGGAAGAAGCCACACGTTTTCTTGGAACAATTCAGAAACAAGCGATCGGGGTTCTGGGTCGAATGACTCTGTTGAAGCGTAGCGGGTTCACGGCAAAAGCATTGCAAACCACCCCACATGTCCAACACTTCTGCATGAGGTTGACTATACACGGCTTTCATATACTCCAGAACTTGATCTTGTCCACAAAACAGCAAACACGGTTGCATGGGACATTTCACATACTTCCATCCCTTTTGAGATTCTCGCGCCTCCAAACGCACGTCATGGCAAGGGCATACCATGGTGTCCACCGAACTGGGAGGCATGAGGTCTTGGGCCGTCAAGGTGAATGGAGGGGGTGTCGATTGCTCCACCATGTCATTCAATTCTTTCATCATGTCTTCCACCGCAGCTCGGGTGTCTTCCACCACTTCGCATACCACAGGATCACAGTCCACATTCTCTTTCTTTTTCTTATCCCCGCAGGGTGTACGCTTGGCTTTCTCTTCCGATCGACGGACATCGTGCTCAAAGATTTTCACCCACCCCATGCCTTTTTTATACCTTGCACCCTTGGCTGTCATTGGTCAGCTTATCCTACCCATATAAGGACGTCTCATCGTCCCATTGGTCAGCTTTTCCCTCTCCAACGAAGCTCCTCGTGTCTTCCCATTGGTCCGTTGTCCCTATTTAAGACGGTCCCTTGGTCTCTAGATCGTCATTCTCAAAGCAATGCCCCCCAACATTGACATGATCGGAGAACAAGATCTCGATGCCTTGAAACTGCAAGTGGGCTATGGCCATGTGGTGTACACAGGGGGAGCCAGAGGCACGGATGCACTCGTCGAAGAACTGGGTAAACAGTTTGGGATGCAAGTCGAAGTCCTCGTCCCCCCGAACCATCCTCGAGCTACCTTCATCACCCCGTCGACTGTGGAAGTCCTCATGCTGGCCAACCCCCATCTTCACCAGGCAGCGGAGAAACTAGGAAAACAGATGCCCAGTCATTTTTACACCCTGCAATTGCTGCAACGCAATTATCAAATTGCCAAAAGAGCCCATACCCTCTATGCGTTTGGCATTTTGGAACAGGATCATAAACGCGTGAAAGGAGGCACTGGTTGGACTGTGCAATTGGCCATGGATCAAGGCAAACCCGTCTATCTCTTTGATATCCCCAGTCGATCATGGTACCGCTCGGACCATTACTACCAAGTCAACGAGAAGGCCGCCACCCTAGTCACAGGCAGTCAATTTGTCCCTTGGGGACCTAAAAAGCCCACCCTTCATCAAAGCAGTGCTATTGTGGGATCCCGGGATGTGGACGACAAAACCCGAGCCGAAATTCAAGCCTTATTCAATCGCACCTTCTGTCTCCCCGAGAACATTGATCAATTACGCTTGGAACTGGAAGACTTTCATTTGTAATTTTTTAGTTTTTAGTTTTGGAATTGTACATAGCCATTTTTAGTTTTTATTTTTTCAATCTGTACATAGCCATTTTTTAGTTTTTATTTTTTGAATTGTACATAGCTTTTCCAATTTGTACATAGGTGCGCCCCACCCGCGTGGCAAGAACACGAACCACCCTTTGTAAAAAACATCAACTCTTTTTTAATTAAAAAATAAAAAGATCACAACACTGAGTTTGCACTATGGTCATAAATAAATGTCTCTTGACTCACAGTAGCCTTGACTCACAATAAAAAACTCAACATGAATAAAAAATGTTCAAGATCCCAAACACCGGCGCACAGCCTCCATTGCCTCCTTCTCCATGTCCTCTAACCGCTTTAACTCCGCCCTTTGCTTAAGCATTTCTTTAAAAAAATAGGCCACAGTGTCCCATTCGTCCTCTTTATGGAGTCGCGGCATGTGTTCCGCCAAGAAGGAGTCCAGTTGACGAAACTGTGCCAGGGTGATGGGCCAATACAACTCGTCCATAGAAAACACCAGCCACTTACATATCCAAGGGATGATCCTTTTCCTTAAGGCCTTCTTCAACATTTTGTAGGTCACTGGATGCAATTGGCGCCCGTTCTCCCCCTCCACAAAGCACAGGATAAATAACCGGATGAAAGCGGCCACGCGTTGTTTGTTAAGGGGGCGCCACGCTTCTTCCTGCCTTTCGTACATGGCCATGGTATGGCGTTCCACAGGCGTTCTCTCCACTCTCCTTCTCAAACTATCTTCTCCCTCCACATTCGTCTGGCTGGCTAACGAGCCCAAGGGTTTTCTTGTTTTGACCATTTTTGGCTCTTCTCAACTGACATAAGTCGTACAGACTGAACTCAAAGCTAGGAGTGACGTCCTGGGACCTCGCTTGACTTATATACCCCGATCCGCGCAAAGCCTGATGGTCTATCTAAAGAGGGGGGGAGGGGGGTCCCCCCACCCCTTCCCCTCCCCAAACATGATGGGGTCTTTCTCTCATTGGTTCCTTACCCCTCCCACGGGACCCTTTGTTTCTCTATAAAAAACCACCGTCCCATTTCATGTTTTCACACCCATCGATGATCCAGTCCTCAGTCCAGAAGCCCAACGAGTGATTGACCATGATGGCAAAGCCCGGAGCGTGTGTGCGCTGTCACGAACCTGTCGCCAATCAAACCATTTTGACCTGCTGCAAACAACCCTGTCATGTAGCCTGTGCCACCCGTTGGAGAAAAAGTCGTGATCCTCTCAGCGATTGCTTTCACTGTTCACTATGGCATTGCATGGCAGTCATTGAAATCATCAATCCTCAACAATGGAAAGAAGACCCCCAATTTGTGGAAGAAGTCAAACGTATCTGGAAACACAATCCTCTGTGGTATGGTATCTGTCATGAATTCAGGAAAGACGACCCAAGATTATGGGGAGGCGTCCAAGGGTTCTGGGGAACACTCTTCGACGGGCATTACACCTGCACACGAACCCATTTTCTTGGTCACACCCAAAGCGAAGTCATTCCAAACATGAAAGAATTGAATCCTCCCCCCACCTTCCCGTGTATCATTTGTAAGGCACCTGCCCCCCTTCAACCCGTTTTGGCCTGCTGCCGACAACCCTGTCATGTAGCCTGTGCCGACAACTGGAGAAAGAGTCATCATCCAATCATCGATTGTCCTTGGTGCCCAGAAGACCATTCCATCTCAGTCATTGAATTCGCTCATCCACAACAATGGGCAAAAGACCCCCAATTTGTGAAAGAAGTGGAACGTCTCTGGAAAGGAAACGTTCTGTGGTATGGTATTTGTCATGGAGACGCTGGAGCCGTTGAAGGATTCTGGGGAACAATCTACAAGCCTGGGGATCCCAGCAGAAAGATGCCCCATTTTCTTGGCCACACCCAAAGCGAAGTCCTTCCACACATGAAAGCCTTCAACCCCCCGTCACCTCAATAAATCTGGAGATCCAAAGCCAAGTCATTCCACGTAGGAAGAGCATTTTGAGTTGTCAGTAAAACGACCCCCCATGCGGTCGTCTGCATTGGGGATCCTAAAACCTATCAACTGTACACTGAACCGAGCAGCAAGTTCTATCAGTTAGTCTACAAGAAGCGAGTGATTGATCCCCGCACATTCAAGACGTACCCCTATGGATATCTGTGAAGGAACATTCATTCATAGGAACACTAAAGGATTTCGTTTGTAAAAAACCCAAGGAAATCTGGCATTAAATTATCTTTTTTCTAACATGGCGTCTTTTTTTTTTTTTTGGAGTCCAGGGACCACCCCCGATGCTAACATTGGACTTTGGACTTTGAGCCCGCGTTTCTCAGCGGTCCTGAGCCCACGATCCCTTTTTCAGACTGGTCCGCGGTTTCCCCTCCCAAAACACGTGACTTCCGGTTCCCATGACGTCATTTCCGGTCCCCTTGAGCCCACGATCCTTCTGGTCCGTGGTTTCCGTTCCCATGGCAACCCAACCACCAATCAGAAGCCTCGCATCAAAACGAGGTAAAGTGGGCCATATGGGCGCATCTTACTACTCCTCAAAAACAGCAAAATAAACATTTCAACACCTATCTTTACTCAACTTCAATACACCGCGAAACTCAAAACAACAAATTTACGCTTCACAATTCTCTTTATAAAAATCCATGTCACAGGCAAATCGTGCGGTATTTGAAACATTTATAACTCAATCTCGTAAAATCCATGTCATTATAACGACCCTCATTGTTTAGAGCCCGTGCGAAGACTAAGTCTACTGACACCCGACAATTCAGGAATGTGCTTTGCATTTCATGAGACGGCAGCGACGCCGCCTAATAAATTTGGAAATTTTATCGGGCGGGCAGAATATGAGCACTGTACCAGCATAATTACTTTGTACAAGCACATGAATTAAGCCGATAATCGGACCAATCGTATAAGGCCTTCTGCTTGCAAATAAGTTTAGCACTAATTTACGTGAACAATTTTTTCGAAGGTTGACACCAATACAGGATGTTATGTATTTTTCTATCAAGGCTACTTCAGTGAAATTACAAGAAGTCTAATTTAAATTTTTTCTTAATTTCTGTAGCCTCTAGAAATTTTGTTTTCGTGTTAAAATAATAGCTAAGGACTAGCTAATTACTTCTGAAAATAAGCAATATAACAAGTAAACAAGTTAAGAATTTTACAATTTTAAACTCACTAGCAATGTTTGATTGGCAGAATGGTGCAGAATGGTGCAGTTCTAATTCTAGTTCTAAATTAAGCTCAGAATTATGCCAGCAAAAATTTGTGGAACCCTGACTAGTCAGGAGCGGTGCGTTGAGTTTTTCCTTCTTGAATCACACTACTTTAATCTTAACTCGACCGACGCAAGACCCAATAATGATTAGGATAGCTGCATACTGAACAAGGGTTAATAAAGACTTAACCGGACGTGTCAACAACAACACCCCAACCTCTCTTCCCCAGCAACGGGAAACACAAACAAATAACCACACTATCCGCTGAAACCCCCGGAAATTCTGCTCTCTTGAGAGAATCATATCCTTTTGTCGAACTTGACACACTCGAAAGAGTACGCAGAATCTCTGTAAGTCGTCAGAGACCAATCGGATGGGTTTCCGACTCGTTTTAACCAATGAAAAACCGCCGGGATCCCGGTTACCACGTCAGATTATTAAACGTTCCTAGTACAAGTCATGTCTCAAGGCAGAATTTCTTTAATTATCGGAGCACATCCCTCCGAGGTGCTACTAAACTTCGACAGCTCCAACTCACGATCTGGGACTTGGTTGTTCGAGGTAAATCACATTCAATCAGTCTATAAGCTACAGTATATAACATTTTAAAGTAATATCAAGCACAGTTTACTTCTTGGATACCTGTTTTCATGGGTGGGGTGGGTGGTGCGGGTCACAAATACGAAGATCATAACTTTCTATCAGAATGCATAAAAAACCTTGGTCCTTGTTAATGTTTATATTACTAGAAGGTATCGATATTCTTTTCACTTGCATCTTGCGATAATAAATGAGATTTTGATGTGGGCTTTGACGTGATTAGAAAACTCTTTCATTTCAAAAGTCAATATTTTGTGGTTTTCTTTCCCAGATAATCAGACAAGATTATTCACGCCTCGTTGCTTCCAGTTATCATGAAGGTTGCCGCCTGTATTGTCATCCTTGCTCTTCTGATTGTCTCTGTGAACTCGTTTGGCCCTATCTACCTGGAAAAAAGTGAGTAAGCTAAAGTGCACGTTGCAATAAATAGTAAATCCTCCGTGGGGGTGGTGGGAAAGGGAAATGAAGGAGGGCATATATTCAGTATTTGAGCAGTCAATGATTTTTTTTTTCTTTATTTGCTGTGTGTGTGCGTTTGGGTTGGGAGGCAGATCTCTTAAGTAAATTTAAATAAATCTCTCTGTGCGCTTGAAGTAGAAAATGGGGAAAAATCTCCAGACGTTTCGAGACTGCTGTCTCTTCTTCAGTGAGAAATAATGCCGTCTGAAAGGCATTATTTTTCACTGAAGAAGAGACAGCAGTCTGGGAACGTCTGAGGATTTTTCCCCATTTTCTACTTCAAGCGCAGAGACACTAATTTAAATTTACATCAAAAATATCTCGATTTACATGCACTGCACAGTTTTAATGCAATTTTCCGTTTTAAGATCTCTTAAGTGCCTGGGGGATAAACCAAACAGAATCCTCTGTCAAACAAATATTAAAATTAGAGGTTACTTGGTATCGTTTTGTTGTTTCTGTTTTGGATTAGCAAAATTAATTTTCAAACTAACTATCAGGCGGGTATCTTATTATACAACTCGGTCCACTTTGGAACGAGTTAGTAAAATTAGTTTTCCAAATAACTGTCAGGCGGATATCTTATTATACAGCTCGGGCCACTTTTGGAACGAAACCACCATACCCATTTGTAACACTGATATCTTTTGTTCAAATACAGAAAAGTTGCAGAGAAAGCTGAATAATGACATCCCCAGGGAACGTGGAATGTTTAAAAGTGAGTGAATGAAATTAATTAAATGTTCATATAATGTTTCTCTATGTAAATTTTCCATGTTAGAAACATTCACAGAAAAGATTACAAAATGTAGACTCGGCTCAATCGCCGCTTTTGTGTAAGATATATAAGGTAATAAATCTATTTGATATGGAATATGCTTGGAGACACTATCAGTTTCGAAGGCAAAGGTCGAGGAAAACTGTGAGTCACTCATCGAAATATTCTGGCGTATTTGTCGCTAAGTGGAGGTCAATTTTCAAAAATTTTCAATTTTCAAAAATTTTCGGGAAAAGCTGCGTTGTTTGATACCTGCCAAGGTGGTAAAAGTACAGCCAATGCAATTTTGTTGGCTTTTAAAGATCCTGCTTCTTAGCTAAAATTAGATATTTTTATTCTTTCGCAGGACAGTACTTTAAACAAGGAAAGGGTAAGTAAAAGTAAAATGGCTTAGACTGGTAGTGCGATGCGTATCTTTTTAGTTGGAGGTTATTGCATCACGTGAGCGTTCGAGAGAAAATACCGGATGAATTATAATAAGTGATAGTCTAGAGGACAGGGGCGAGTTGCATAAAACTTAACGTCAGGCGTAACTTCTAACGTCAGACGTTCACGCCAGTCAAAGTCTCTATTTTAACGTCTGACGTTAGCAGTTAGGTATTGTGCAACTCATCCCAGGAGCCTTTCAGAACAAGGGAATGCTAATATTTGAAAAATATGCATGTACTAATAACAACTGATATTTTTTCCGATCATTTTTAGAACCAGTGAACATGTTTAAGATACATCAGGATAACAAAGAAGCGAGGAAGAAAGACCAATAGCTGAACTAAATGAATTACAACAAAGTCGTGTTCTTTGCTTGTAAGGGACCCTCATTCGTTTTACTCCATACGCATGCAAGATTAAATTTAAAATGTTACCTAAAATCAGTAGTGAAAAATGGCTGAAGACACTGAGAGAAACGAACCTTAGATTAAGCATTAGTAACTAGGTTTTTACTAATCACTTACATTATTCCAGAATCTCTCATTAGCTCCTCTCGGTCCACCAATAAGAGCGGCAAATTCATAACTTCATAAACTATGATGTAATTTTTAAAAGCAAAGTTTTTGTTTTGAGGAAATTCGGGAAAACTGATTGAGAAATACCTTTTCTCACCAAAGTTACTCACCAGAATTACACAGTTGAATTGATTCATTTTTCTGGCAAAGAATTCTTCTGTACCTACTCACTTAGTACAGATGTGACCAATCTACCTCCCAGGTCTCTTTGATCTCTTTGAAGATCTTTTTGAAGGCCTCTCTCTCTTTGAAGATCAATGCAAGAAGATCTTGATACAAGGATGGACATTTACGATTTAAGCTTTAACATAACAAAGATTGTGCACTTTTCTGATTATTCGACCTAAAGGAAGAAGTTAAAATTGTAGTGATAGGAAATGGTCATTGCATGTAAATATTAATGATTTCATTTCTGTCCTTTTTACAGAAGGGTAGCAAGAGTTATCACCAAAGACACATCAACAAAAATGTGTTTTGTTATTGTGGTGTAAACACGGCTTTATTGACTGTTCTTCTGAAGGGTTGAAAATAAATTACTGGTGTGAGAACTCATGTTTCCAGTCTTTAAGTCAGTTTTAATGTATGGCGTAAACCCCGCCTAAACGACGACCCCGTTAAAAGCCCTAATAGCTACAAACATATAACTTCTTCTTACATTATATGACTTGAACAAACATACAAGTCACGAGAATATGACGGGCCATGAATTGCGTGTACTTGCGATGACTTACCTTAACTTCGACCGTGCTCAACCTACCCGCAAGTGCACGCACGCAAGCCACCCGAAGTTGGTCTGAGTGCTGTTATTTTTAGTACAGGCGCGCGCCCAATGCTGCACTGAAATAGCTTTTTTGCAAATTGCGTTGAACTTGCATCGACTCTCCACTCTGTTTGGCCAGGGCTTAAAATGTCTTGATGCTTCATCAAATTCTCCCAACTAGAAACTTGGAACAAGGAACTTGTGGAAAACAGTGAAGAGAACAAGTATGTCAAGTTTGGGGCTTTAGGGGTAAATACGACTTCATTTCTGTGGTCCAAACAAAAACCCGGTCATTTGGCGTTGTTAACCCGACCAACACATTAATGTGATCAACGACCATCTTTTGAACCCCTAAATTGCTCTCTTCTGTACAAACTTACCCCGTTTTTACAACTACTACTCGAGATGTCTGATGGGCTAAATGACAAAAGCAAGGAAAAGTTAAGATAGAAAAAGGCGAAATTATCTCTTAAACGGTGTTTGGTAGCCAGTTTCAAAGTTATTTCGCCTTTGTTTTAGTGCTACCTTTCTTTATGTCATCATCACTCTTATCAGAACTTGAACTATACTAACCGCCAGTTACTAAGAGTAAAGTGCTGTAATCCAGAAGGTTCGGGCTTTGCCCTTCATCATAACTGACCCTACCCCGCTAAGACGAAGGCGGTAGTTTGGCGCCCCACCAGCCTCGTCGCCATGCCTTACCGTCCTTATCCAGCGACAGTGGACGGCTTGGAGCTGAACACAATTGCGCAAGGCGTCCTAGGGGAATCTTGCCGTTTAGGTCGATGGGTCACCTCAAATTTGATTTTGCGCCGAGGGTGACGTAGACTTGTTCCAAGTTGCTCGTCCTGATTATGGAGGACGCGCGCACGGTCCACGAGCTCCCACCGCGCGCAATCGTGCACAACACACGTAAGTTTTCCAATCATCTAAACATCTCTTTTGTCCTTAAACAAAAACGAACGACTTGGAGCAAGTGTATGGAAGACGGGAACGGAGCTGGTGGTTAACTGTGTTTGAACATAGATGCGACAAAAATTCTCACAAAACTGCTCGAACTACCTCCAGCCTGTTGGCCATTTTCAAGAATACGTTGTTACCTATCGACTAGTTTGTTCTTCTGCCGGTATTTCATCTTTCTATACATTTAACCTGGCGAAGCATTATCAATGAACACGCCAAATCTGTAGTTGGAAACTCCGACAATAATCTTATTTAGCAAGTGGACGTCTTAAGAGTCTAAGCAGCAGTTGAACGGTTCAAAGTAATCTGTTGGTTTTGATCCATTTTCTTTGTTTCTTTGGAGTCTGGGCCTAGCTTTCAATGAAGACGGACGCACTTTTCGGCGTTCCGTCGTCGCTCACTATGTAAGTTCTTCTAAGAACCCAAAACCAGAAAATGTCGGAGGAAGAAGGGGCAAAAGAAGACTCCAGACGCAAAAGAAGAAAAAGAAGTAAGGGGTCTCAAACCAGCGAGGAAAATGAATCGGCGGCGTGTTCATGTCATGATTGCGCAAGTATGGCACACTCGGTCGCTTCAATGGAGAAGAAACTCGACAAGGCTTTACGATGCATTCAGGAAATTGAAAGCCTAAAACAGAAGCAAAGCGATCTGGAAATCAAAAACAAAGAGTTAGAAGAAAGCCTAGATTTTACCAATTCTAAAATTGCAACTCTGGAGAAGAAGGTAGCAGATCAAGACAAGGCTATCGGTGAGCTAAAAGGAAGTGTGAAAACGCTAACAAAGCAAGCTGCAGAAGAAAAGGAACGCACAATTAAGCTCGAAAGCCATAGCCGTCGTAACAATCTCAACTTTTTCAATATTCCAGAGCAAGAAGATGAAACGGCTACTAAATCTGAATCTATATTTCGCAACTTTATGGAAGTCAGGCTTAAGCTGAACAAAGAGGACGCTAACGACATCTCGTTCGAACGTGTTCATCGAGTCGGAAAACCAAGCGCCTCTGAAGGGAAACCAAGACCGCTAATCGCTAAGTTCACTTTCCACAGGGACAAGGAATTTGTTTTGTCAAAAGCAAAAAATCTTCGGGGAACTGATTTTGCAATTGCTCGTGACTTTCCTAAGGAGATTGTTGACGAAAGAAGGCGTCTTGTTCCATTTTTAAAAGACGCCAAGGAAAATGGTCAAGTCGTGAAGTTAATCTACAACAAACTTTACATCAATGGACAGCGATTTAAGCCACAAACTGTCTCTACTAGCGAACAGTGATTACCTCTGGAGCCTAAATATGCAAGGAACTGTTTTACATAGATCTATATTCCGTCGGCTTTTGTTTGGGTTCTCGTAGCAAAGCTATCGTCTCAGTCAGGACACAAATCGATTTGGCTATTTAGTGATCGAGCCGCATAGGGGGTTTACCTCGGTGTAAGAACCTGACAAGATTTTCTTTGTTTGTTAGCTTTTGTTTTGCTGTACGGTATTGTTTAAAATGTTTTTGTTTCCTTTGTTTTACGTCATCCGTGAGTTTCACAGGTTCTTACACCGAGGTAAAGCCCGCATAGGGCTCTCATGTCTCAGTTGTTTATTGTGTACTGTGGTTTTTCTTTTGCTGGCTGGTATTTTTGTTTTTTAGTGGTGTCAAGGGTCTCTCATAAACGACTTATTTGTTCCCATCGATCAGTATCAACACAATTTAAGAGTTTCAGGTATGTACTTGCAATTTATTATTTTATTACTCTTTGCTAAATGGCTGCGCTCAGTTCCGAACCATTTCAACTAAAAACACTCTCGTAAAACGTCAGGGGAGTTAATCAATCCATCAAGCGAAGAAAACTATTCGGGTGGCTGCACCACCAGCGTGCACAGTGTTATTTTTTACAAGAAACCTATAGTGACGAGAAATGCATAAGCTCGTGGGAAGCTGATTGGGGTGGAAAGGTCTATGCTGCCCATGGTAGTAAACACAGCAAAGGCGTTATGTTTTTAATGAACCCAAATTTCGATTGTCAGGTGGAAAATTGCATTAAAGACAAAAACGCAAGATTCATTATTTTAGATCTGAAAGCTGATGATTCGCACCTAATTTTAGTTAATATTTACGCGCCAAATGATTCCGCGCAACAAATAACGTTCTTTAAAAACTTACAAGATGTTTTACTCCCCTTTTCTGGAGAGAATATTATCATTGGAGGTGATTTTAATTGTCCTCTGACTTCTTCAGATAAACTAGGTGGTAGACCGGTCCATTGCAAACAAAAAGTTATTGACGAAATCACAAAACTCTCATCGCTGTACTCGTTATCCGACGTGTGGCGTGAAAAAAATGGTGACAAACAGGGTTTTTCATGGCGAGATAAAGCGCTGAAGGTGCAGTGTCGTCTTGATTATATTTTAATGTCAAAAAGCCTTTTGAACATTTCCAAAGAATGTGTGTTAATATTCGCTCCTAACACTGATCTCTCGGCTGTTGTAACGCTGGTTCAATCGGAAGAGCTTTCCAGAAAACCAGGACCAGGGTTCTGGAAGTTCAATTCGTCCCTTTTAGAGGACAATGAGTATGTAAATGGCATTCGTAAATGTATTGTGTCTGCAAAGGATAAATATAAAGACATTGAAGACTGCGGGTTAAAATGGGATCTCATCAAAATGGAATTACGCGGTTTCTCTATTGCCTATGCTAAAAGAAAGGCGTCAAAGCAGAGATCGCGTGAGAAAAATCTTCAAAACCAATTGAATGCATTGCTGGCTAATTCACAGAACTCACGCAATAATCCTCATTACCTTCACGAGTTACATAAGTTACAAGCTGAATTGAACAAAATCATGGAGCACAAAATTAAAGGAACGATCTTAAGAAGTAAGGTCAGATGGCATGAAAAAGGAGAAAAAAACTCAAGATACCGCCTGTAGGGCGACACGTATTTACACTTTTCTGGTCGTCAATACTCTTCTCTAATTCCTCATCTGCCATTTTATTTAATTCTTTTGTTTGGAGTTTCATTTTCTGAATCTTGGAAGTCCAAGTTAAGAAAGAAATTTGGAAAATCAGGCTCCATTTTGAAACCAAAAAAGTTTCAGCGCTGTCCGTAAAGTTCACGCGAGCACCCGCCAATGTAGCCGCTTCCAATTTTGGCGCGAAATTGTATTTTTTCCCCTCTCTTACCGTTCAACAAATTACTTTCTCGTTTAACAAATGTAATAGTTTTACGTTTCGTTGTATTTCTGTTGTAATTTTCGCCTCTAAAGTCTGCAAAAAAAATGCGAGTTTCACAAACTGTCCATGATATCGTAGGATATCAGGTCAGTGACTTGCTATCGTAGAAAATCAGGACAGTAAACAAGGCTTCTGATTGGCTAATTCACAATTTGGGTACGGTAAGGTGTGATAGATAACTCAAGGTTCTGCACGCCACTCAATTTGGCCCTGTTAGTTGCCAAGTTCTACATATACCGATGCAGTCTAGACGATACGCCTCTTTACTTCCCTGTGTTTGAAACAGAATTACGTGAAAAAGCAAGGATTGAGAAAGATATTGCTACGAGAAATGGTAATCTAAAGCATTTCAAGATTAAATGGGAACCTCCGATCCGCAGCAAATTTATTGGAGATGTCGATATTTGAGAGACCTTTGACCCGCTTTGCAATTTATATAGTTATTTATTTATTTGGATGTTTTTATTTGTCAATTTTTTTTATTTAATCGCTTTTGCTTTCTGTTTGTTTCTATTTGTAAAGAGGTGCAAAGTATTGCTGTAATTGCTTTATACGTCTGTTGAGTTTTTATCTACTGGTTCTATTTGTAAAGATGTATATAGTACTCTTGTAATTGCTTATCTATTGTACTGTAAAATTTTGTTTTTTGTATTCTTTAATAAATAACATTAAAAAAAATTTTTTTTTCTTTGTTTCTATTTCTCAGTGGTACGTTGGCCTCCGGGCGTGCTGAGGAAGAAAGGGAGACAAATATAGCGCTCGTGAGCATTCTAATACCTATGTGCGGTTTTAACTCTCTTTTAAAATGTGTGATTGTAGCAAAAGTATGGAAACAATCTGTGCCAGTATGGAAACAAACTGTGCCATAGATTTTCGCGTGAAAGTCCTTCAAGAACTGCTCAAGAAGAAGCCGATTTAATTCAAATAATTCGCGCACCAAATTCAAGATGGCAGATCTGTCTTATGGTGTGCGATAATAAATTAAAGGAAATAAAGAAAATAGCGCCTTAGCTCCTCCCGATAAAGACTAGTCCGATCAGTCTTAGAGAGAATTTAGTGGTCTTTCATGATGGCCAATTTATAACATTTTTTCTTTCATACCCTCAAAAAGTACATCATTACAAAGAATTTTTGGATGACTTAATTTCCCATGATCCTTTGAAGGATTAACTTTTCTCGATTTTGGACTAAATACAAAGCTGACATTGAAATGAGTCTGGAAACCTGAATTCTCAAACAGCATTTTATTTTCAGTGAACCTTTTACATGAACATTCAATAAAGTCGTGTTTATACCACAATAACACAACGTGTCTTTGGTGCGTCTTTGAATATTATTTAAAACGTGTCTTTAAATATTATCCTGTATTTTCAAAACGTGTCTTTAAATATTATTGTTTTTTATTATTATTAGTATTATTATTAGTAGTATTATTATTATTATTATTATTATTATTATTATTGTCGATCTTCAGACTTGTACCTATGCATCTGAAAAAAAAAAGACGGAAATGGGATTCTTAATATTTACAATAACCACTTCCTATTACTACAATTTTAACCTCCTCTTTGATGTCAAGTGATCAGGTGATTATGCAATCTGTATTATGTTATAGCTTAGATCGTAAATATTCATTCTCACATCAAGATCTTCTTGATCTTTGGAGAGAGAGAAGATCTGGGAAGTAGATTGGTTACAATTGTGACACTCCTTAATTTATGTTAATTTAAGTTTATCCACAGATCAATTAATATTCATCCGCGTAGTTTTGGTGAGTGACTTTTCATTCATTAAGGTGGAAGACTGTTCAGTTTTTCATCAGCTTTCCCGAATTTCTCAAAACAGACTTTCCCTTTAAAATTACATCCGGATTCACATATCGCTCTTACTGGTTGACCGCAAGGAGCTAGTGAGAGGTTCTGGAATAATGTAAATGATTAGTAGATACCTTTTTGCTACACAAAAAATGACACTGAAAATATGTTTGGTTCAGTATATGAAAAACTTAGATTTATGCGCGCTCGGGTGCATATGGAGTAAAGCAAGCAACTAAAACGTGGCTCCCTTACTAGTAAATTGAAGAACGCGACTTTGCTGTAATCAATCTAGCTCATCCTTCTTCCTTGCCTCTTTGTCATCTTGATGTAATTTAAACTTTCTCATTGGCCCTAAAAATGAACGAAAAATATCAGTTCTTATTATTACTTAGATACATTTTTCAAATATTAGCAATCTTCAACCTCGTTAACAGGACATTTTCCCTTTTTTTAAATTTGGAGAGCCCGCCCCTCCAAATTTAAAAAAGGCAAAATGTCCTGGTAACGAGGTTGAGCAATCCTGCCTTATTATTGGCCCCTGGTCTTCTGGTTATCAGCTCTTATAATCCATCCAGGATTTTCTCCGAAAGCCTAACCTCCACTTAGAAGTACACTAATCGGCTACCAGTTTAAACCATTTCAATTTTACTCTGTGCAAGAATTCAAATGATAAGTTTTAGCTAAGAAACACGATCTTGAGAAGCCAACAAAACTACAGCGACTTCAATTTGCCAGCTTGACAGATATCGAAAAAACGCAACCGTGCAAACACTTGGCCACACCTAGCCTAAAATAATTCGCGCAGTGAAAGGTCAAAGTTCACAGTTTCTTGCAACCATTGCATTCGAAACTAATTACATCTGCGGAACGAATATGCAAGCACATTGATTTAATAACATGGATTTAATAACATAAATATCCCACACATGATAAGTGTAACTTTTTAAAAATATTCCTGTGAATGTTCCTAACATGGAAAATTTACCTGGGGAAACATCATATCAACATTTAATTAATTTCAAACACTCACTTTTGAACATTCCACGTTCCCTGGGGATGTCATTATCCAGCTTTCTCTGCAATTTTTCTGCATTTGCACAAAAGATATCAGTGTTACAAATGGGTATGGTAGTTTCGTTCCAAAAGTGGCCCGAGTTGTGTAATAAGATATCCGCCTGACAGTTATTTGGAAAACTAATTTTACTAACTCGTAAAAAAAAAACGACAAAAAGATACCACGTAACCACTTGAGAGATCTACCTCTGAACCCACACTCACGCACGCACACAGACAGAAAATATCGAAAAAATCGTTGACTGAGCTTAACACTGAATATATGCCTTCTTACTTTCCACCCTCCCACCCCTCCCCCCGGAGGATTAACTATTTCTTGCAACGTGTTAACTTCACTGTCCAATTATTTAAATAAGATGGTACGTGCTCTTCAGTTTGCTTACTTTTTACTACCATGTTGCGCTTCGCAGGATGAGCAAAATACGAGTTCACAGAGACAATCAGAAGAGCAAAGATGAGAATACAGGCGGCAACCCTCATGATAACTGGAAGCTGCGAGGCGTGAAATAAACTTGTCTGTTTATCTGGAAAGGAAAGACAAAAACTGCGCTGCTTAAACAGTAAGTGTTTTGCTATTTATCTACCTACCTGAGGGTAGCGAACCCCAGACGTTGGGACCCATAAAAGTAGCGATAGAAAAGGGCTGTTAATCAAAAATAATGTAAGGTGGCCTATTCTAAACCTAACCGAATTAAATTTTCTCCAGAATGGCAGTAAATGCGTTAAACTGAAAAAAGTATACCTAGAATTCCTGCCAAACGAGAACCTCTCAAGAATAAACGATTCACGATCTCTACTCGACAAAAGGGAAAATAACGTTTTGTTCCGAACAATTGTTACCTACTGTTGTGGTTACTGCTCGGTCTTCTAAAGATCTGGATCGGTAAATTGGGACTAAATTGGCTGGTTCAGTCACCGTGTTTTTCCTCGTACAGTCTGCGGGCTCTGCAAGAAGATAGTTCAAAACAACACCCTCTTCCTTTAGTGAATTCTGATATCCATAGCAATTCTTGTCTTCGGTGTAAAGAATTTCCATTAGAAGAAAGTGCTGCGCGAAAAACTGTCACACTTCTAATTGCACTCCATCGTGCGCACAGCTCTAACCACGAAAATCGTTTTAACGCGAAAAGTTTGGCAAACCGTTGTCTTAGTTAGTCTAAACATATTAATTAGAAGTGATAAAGCTTTTCTGCAAGATTTTTAAATTTACTTCTTTTAATGTCACCTGACATGACGACCAGTGCTTCTCAATATGTCAGACGCAATGATATTTTTATATCAGTTAGGTTACATAATTTAAGAAGCTACAGCACAAGTGTCGAAAGCATCTCAAGTATCGATAACAGTGAATATTGAAGACATATCTGCCAAGCAGATTTACTGCCAAAGTCCCGTTGAAGGCTTTCGATTAGGGAGAAGAATTACTTCGCACAAGCAAGGCGCCCTCTATCGGTTCCTCTATCGGTTCAATATAGCAACATTGATTGTCTGTCCGCGGAGGAATACTATACCACATCAAGAGATCAATTTCAACCAATCAGACTTGGAGAAATTTAGAGGTATACTATAACTGGGTGAATACGTAATATTTTAAAAAGAAAACAGTTCCGCTCGAAAACAATCCTACATCTAATTACCATTGCTTGATTTTGCCCAGAGCGTCTTTTCGTATGTGTTGGCCAAAACATATCTTTTAAAGTGTAAGTAATTTACCCCTTGAATGTTACGCAATAGTTTTCTAGTGTAGATTTCCGCCCTTTTTTTCTATATTTCAGGATGTCTTTGATACTTTTATCTAAATTTAAGGACGTTCGCGCAAAATTCTACAGCAGATATTTTTTCCATACTAACTTTTGCCACAATGAGACATATAAGAGATTTAATTCCGGCACGGATAATACAATACCCACGAGCTAGCTCTTTTTTGCGGCGAATGAAAATTTTTTCAAATAATCGCGAGTGCGGAGCGCAAGGGAAAAGAGAAGGCTGCCTTATTACTTCTCTCGTGTTCCGCGCTCAAAACGCGCTTGCTAATTCCCCCCTCTCCTCCCCTTTTAGCGCCTGCCAACGCAGGCTAGATTTCCTGTTCTTTTATCGAGCTCGGCGCAACAATTCAAGTACTTTTTCAATCACTTTTGAAGAGTTCCGTGACAATTAAAATAGCAGTCTATATATAACGGCTTCGAAGGACAACGTGGAATTCCCACAACTGCACAACACGAACAAAAAGCACAATAGGGACTAGCAGTCGAAGATTATCAAGGAAGTGATTATTCAAGTAATTGATTGGCCCAAGATTACTTCTGACCAGTCAGGATTAATACACCTGCCAGGGGAACGTAAGAAACATGAAAACAAGAGTGTGGTACCAGGTGCTACCTTTTTCCCTCCTCGTGTTCTGCCCCCCCCCCCCCCTTCCCAACACACACACACACACACACACACACACTTGTAGTGATCGAACATTCTGAGTCATTAGATGAAAACTAGGTCTAATATGTATTTCTAAAAAACTTGGATAGCGAATAGAAGTCTTTGACGTGGATCATTCATGATTACTTGTTATCCATAAATGATGGTCAAATAATTTTGGCGACAAATGTATTAAATATTTTCATTCAGAAAAGAGGCTATTTCCTCTTTTACACCCTCGAAAATACCTCATCACCTAGACTGTTTTGCAAAATTATACCCTCAATTTCGGATGTTTCAACATCTTTGGACGGATAATTGTGATACTTATTTATTTTCAGGCGGAAGCTGTGTTTGTTTGATTGTTTGTTTGATTGATTGATTGTTTGTTTGTTTGTTTGCAAGTGCATATGTATGTGTGTGTGTGAAGGGTCAGTGGAGGATGGAGGGGTGGATAAGGAAAAAAGGAAGAATGAGAAAAGTGAAAAGATGATACAAAAAAAGGACAGAAAAGAAAATGCCAAGCCATCTCTTAAATATAAATAAAAAGTGCTGTTGTTTGATTCTCTGTAATTAAAGCATCCTTTATTGTGTTTTGATACTTTGTAACGTTACACATGCATGTATCTAAACTCTAGCTTTTTCAACCTTTGCTTTTCCCTCTCAAGCTCCCTGCAACATGAAAGAAAAACAAAAAGAAGATCACTAACATCATGCAATTTCTTATTTTACATTCTCAAACTCATTAATAATTCATAAAGAGAAAACAATCACTACCGTGACGGTGGTTTGGATACCGGATCTTAATTAGCATAAAATTTTGCGAACTTTTGCTTTGAATTTCTCCAAAAATTATGAATGGTTTAAGAAGCCACATCAAAAACTCGAAAGAGTCTGTTATCAGGTATCCAAACACCTCGAAGTCGGCTAAGAAAAACTCGGCTGCGCCTCGTTTTTTCTACCCACTTCTAGGTGTTTGAATATCCTGATAAAACAGTTTTTTTCGTGTTTGATATATTACATATAACAGGCTCAAGTGTGATAGTAGTTTCGTGCATACCTTCCTTGAGTTCGATATTCTCATTACAAGTCTTAAAAACTATCGAAGAAATCGAAAAGTCGGTATCACGAAAGAATGTCTCTCTTTGGCGCCTTGTGACATTTCTCAAACTGATTCCTACAACTTGTGACCTTCAATCCATTAAGTATTTAGCTTTCAAGTTCTGCAATTCACTTTCTGAGAAATCAGCTGTACTTTTTTAGTATTTTGTCAAAGTGTTTTTTGTTATTAGCGTTTTATTTCTTTCTTGTTAACAAATATTTATTTCTCCAAAACAAGCTCGATATACCGCCACACTATTAGAGATTAGCAAAGATCATGTAGTTGTATTGTATAAATACCTTTTTTTACGAAATACCATCCCATGAATGCCCCCCCCCCCGAAAAAGTAAGAAATAAATGCGACGTTTGTTTGGATATCCTGATGCGATGTAAAATGCGATACCACTGACAAGTTTTGTACTCCAAAGTGAAATCAGTGCTTGATGGGGGCCTTATAATGGTTCTTGCTTTATTACATAAGCCTACGTTATAATAAATAAGAACATGGGCTTTTTCAATACCATCATTAACAACTGAAAACATAGGCACGCAGTGCGCGCAGAGCCAATGACGTTTTTTTCACAATATGGTGAAATTTATCCTGACAACCTATGGGACTTTACACCTCCGGTAAGTCCCACCCTAACCCCTCAGCCGCCCCCCCTCCCCCCACCACCAAAAAGATCTTGTGGTTATCCACTATAAAACCGGTAATGATTCAGCAGCGTGACTACGCGGAGTAAAAAAAACCGAAGAAAGCTCTTTGTTTCACGGTTCTTCAAAGAACACAGACAAAAACAAGTAAACTTAAACTTAAACTCACCGTCGAAAAATATTGCATACGTAATTTAGGCAAAGATCAGTGGAAAGTTAACAATTTTACTTCAGAAATAAATGCAAGTTGCAGTTGAACCTTTTAATTTCTTACTTCTACCGGCGAATATCCAATACTTTTCAGTGCTCATAAACGGTCAACTTTCTAAAGGGTGCCGTTTTGACGCTCTGCGTGATTTGCGTGACACGCGACTCGCTTTACTTTGTTTAATTTGTAAGGTTTGAGACATTTCAGTCAACCACTTACGTTCTTAGTACATTGTATTGTCAAAACAGGAGTCTGCCATCAAACGGCGTTTCTTGTATCCACAATATTTTCGTTCGAAATCGGTTTGAACTAGCGTTTATAAACACGACTGAAATAGTTTTGCAACTATATTTATTTCCCCTGTTAATTGAAGTTGCTTGCTTTGTAATCAAGTCGGCTATAATAATTTTCGTCTTTTTGCTTCACAAATCGACCAAGGTATGTTTACATTTGTAACTTTCCCACGGTACGAAGTTATTTTTAGCTCACGTGTTTATTTTGAGTCTCAACCTACAGCCGAATAAATTTCGTTTGCTTTGCCTTCGAACAGTACGAAAATGTTCAAATTCAGCTCGCTTTCCAGTAGATCCAACAGGTCTCTATTAGAATGCTTTGTCACATATCTGTTGTTGTTAATCTGTCGGTACTGTTTCGGTCGGTTCGAGATGTTTTAATTGTTGCGTTACATTCCTTATAAGGCTGAAATTACAGCTGTCAACTATGCAAATTTACTCAACATACGCTTTACACTTTGAGCTATGAATGACCCCGAAATAACGTTTAGTATCTTGTTAAGATTTTACTACATCCATCTTCTAATTCCTTGATCACCACTGTGACTTGGATTTTAATACTAGTTTCATTCAAGTTTTTCAGTTTTAAGAATAGCTAGCAACAAGCCGCGCAATTTCCGATTTAGTTTTAAATGGGTTCATGTTTTATAACACGCACTCAAAAATGACACTGCAAATTTTAGATTCGCTGTTACCGAGAGATAATCCCGAAAAATTTTATGCTGTTTTACTCTAGTCTTTTCACTATCGTTATAAACTTGGGCTTTAAATATTGTTCCTTTCACTGTTAATTAGGGATCGATGTAACGTTAATTTCCACGTTCTGTTCATACAACATCTCAAATTGGCAAGTCCGTCTTGTATTTGCTGCTGTGGAAATTTGTACTTCAGCGCGAATAAAATCCTGCCAGACCTCACGTACACAAAAAGCCCGGGGGTCTTACTCCCATAACATTAGATGTATGGGTTTGTGCCGCTGATAAGGTAAGAGTTTCAGTGTCCCGGTGCACACCCCCACCCATCGTCTCACAGAATATCGCCCCGGGCTTTAATTCCAGTAAACAGGTTGGTATGTGCGCTGAAAAGTCAATCGTTGGTGCGTTAAAAAAAAAAAACCGTTGACAAGGAGCTCACCGCATTATCAGAAGATACTAAACAGCTTTGCTTGCTTTGCTCTATATTTCTTTACTCTGCATGATTTCTTAAGAATCTCCTCGATCTTGGAGATGAGATCCCCAAATTTGTTCACGTGCACGACGTTGTCTTTGTTTCCCATGGCGATCTTTGTCAACTCTGCATTGTCCACCGACATACCAACTCCAATTGCGATGATACTTACTCCCTTATTCTGAAGAGAATAAAAAACAAATAATCAAGTTGATACATAGAGGATATTACACGGCGGCGCGAAGATATGGATTTTATTTTCGAGTGGTAAAAACAATATTTTACGAAAGAGCGCAACCAGTGAGTAAAATATTGTTTCTTACCACGAGAAAATAAGATTCATATCTTTAAGCCACCGTGTAATTTTCTTTTTATTATATAGACAAGGGTATTTTTGCACCAACAACAGTGTAAGAATTAAATGTAAAGAAGATCCTCGCAGTTATCAACGCAACTTATGCAGTTGCGAAAAGAAAGCCTGAAAAACTCAGGCTTGCCGGGATTCGAACCCTGACCTCTGCGATACCGGTGCAGTGCTCTAACCAATTGAGCTAACAAGCCAACTGGGAGCTGGTCATTAAATTGGTTCGTAATATACCCGGGAAAGATGAAGATGAAATTATGAATATACGAAATTCATATATTTGAACTGCGGAATGAAGAATTAAATGTAAAGAAGATCCTCGCAGTTATCAACGCAACTTATACAGTTGCGAAAAGAAACTTATGCAGCTTATGCAACTTATGCAGTTACGAACCAATTTAATGACCAGCTCCCAGTTGGCTTGTTAGCTCAATTGGTTAGAGCACTGCACCGGTATCGCAGAGGTCAGGGTTCGAATCCCGGCAAGCCTGAGTTTTTTCAGGCTTTCTTTTCGCAACTGCATAAGTTGCGTTGATAACTGCGAGGATCTTCTTTACATTTAATTCTTCATTCCGCAGTTCAAATATATGAATTTCGTATATTCATAATTTCAACAGTGTAAGAGTGGGAAATGGCGTCATCGATATCCTCACTAGTGAGGATATGGAAAATACGCCACTCGAGTCCCGGATGTAGTTACGTATGAGCTTTACGAGTGGTCTATTTTCCACTAAAACACTCTTGTCTATATAATAAATAGCTCAATATTTTTATGTAAGTGGTGTATGCTTGTACGAGACAGGATTTCAGTGTGTGACTATTCACCAAAGCGATCGAATGTAAATAAGACAGCTGCATCACATTTGCCTTAGTCCCCTTCACAGCGCACTATTTAAAACACTTATAAAACCCCAAATTTGGGAAGAAATGTCTTCACCATTGCGGCTGAGTATATTTTCTTCTTGCAAAAATATTTGGAAAAAAACCCCTGGCTTGTAAAATATACAGCCTCAGTGTCTACCTTTCTGCTACTAAACAGCCTCTTTCAGTGTTGTACTTGAATTAAACAAAGGTACGTGTACCCTCAAGAATTAGTACCTGGAAAGGAAATTCTGGTTTGTGCCTAAAGGATGCTCCTATGGCACTGAATTACGGGAACCTAATTGGGATGTGAAACTGTTTGCGTGTTTGCACTGAAAGCAAAAGGGCCCCTGGCATAACCTCAAAAGTAATTTGAACTAGCTTGTAAATTGGATGATTTGTTGTTATTGTTGCAAGTTTATGGCCCTTCCATCATGTACGTTCTTGTCCCATTCTATTGAATTCATTTCTATGCCAATTCCGTCAACTGCCAGTTCCTTTCTATTCACAACGCGGACAAAATACCAGCACCCAAGCAATCTATTAAAATTGCTGATCGCTTTACATGAACGTCCACAAATTTTGTCCATTGCATAACTTGCACTTTATGAAAAAAAGATAATACACTGGCGAAAGCGGGAGGAGACTAGGCGACCGCTTCCGTCGAAGGAAATGACGAAGACGCATCCAAACCAGTCGCTTGTGACACTTGTCAATTCAGCGACCATTACCCTTCTGCATATAAACCACACACAACCCAGAATTCCTTGATTCGCTCTGACGAAGGGCTAACACTCAAAACTTCAACTTTTAAATTTTTCTTTACAGTGGCCAATAGACCTTATCATCTACAAATTTTTGTTGTTTCCTTTCCAATTCTGGCTTTCTATAGAAAAGTGGTCTTCAGTTAATTGGGATGCCATTCACAAAAATCACTAAGGGTGGTCACAGCCAGGCTTCATTGCTTCATCAGCAGTTCCTTTGCGTTCTCAGATTAAGCCTTGGTCGCCAATGTTATACGATAGTGATGAACCAATAAAAGATGAACTGTTAACAGACGCCATAGCAGTGTTTGTCCTCAGTTAAACCAGCGACTTCTCGGTCTACAGTCTGGCGACTTGACCTAACCAGGCGCCTTTCCAGAAACGAGATTTTCAATCTCCGTTATTAAATTTGAGGCTTTTTTGGTGGTTCACACACCAATTATAAACAAAACACCTGCTTTCTGCCTAACAGAATATTGGATGCTTCGGCAAATCCTGCAGGCTGAAAACTTTTCCCCAAAAGTAAAAGTTTTTGTTCAAAATGAAGGCCAGAAAAAGAGAAAGAAATTAATGAGACAATTTAATTTCTCCAAGTATCGACATCTCATCCTTGGTGATTGTTTCCTTTATTCTCATCACTTGAATGTTTTGAGCAAGTAGTGGAGGTGTAAAAGGAAATTTCATTTTCGTCACTGTTAGGGTTTGAAGGATTAAACTTAATTACCTTAAACGGTTTCACAACGTCTTTGTATTTCTCGGACCTTGGGCTGGTTTTTCCATCCGTAATAACCAACAGTACATGTGGGACATTTGGTCTCTCACCGTGCCCCAATTGGAACATTTCCTTCGACGCTAGGTTCATCCCTCTGTCGGTCCTAGTACCTCCCGGCTCGTACTTCAAGTTTTTGATTGCTTTCTTCAGGGCCGCGGCGTTCTGCGCTTTGTCTGCGCTGAAGTCCCAGTCCAGGAAGGATTTATGATTGTAGTGAATGATACCGACATGTGTCATGCGGTGAGAGACGTGCATCTTGTCAACGAGATCGATCAGGAAGTTTTTCACGGTCTCGTAGTTGTCGCGCCGCACACTGCTGGAGGAGTCTATAACGATGGCAACATCCATCTCTTTATCGCAATCTAAAAAAAAGGAATAGGGCAGGTTAAAACTGAAACTTCTACAGTAAACCTACATTAGGGAGGGTGCTTCCTTTTATTACTGCGCATATGTACTGCGCATCTCGAGATGGTCCTCGATACTCGAATTTCTTCAGGACGGAATCGAACCCACTAACAAAGGTATTTTTGCGCGGTCTACAACTATATAGCAAAAGTAGATCTTAGCAAAGGCTGTTGGAATCCAGAAGGAAAATTGGGGTAACCACGCAATAGTTAGAGATAAGTTGAGGAAATGACGATGATCAAAAATGGATGTTTTTGCTCCTACTTGTTCGGTAGAAAAATATTCAATTTTCAGAATGAAACTTGGCAGGAACATAGTTTTTAAAAGAATTTGACATTTAATGGTAGGGGTTTGTGATTGGCAGTGTGACTTTATAAATGACGTGTAAACTTAGTGCCAAAATTTAGAATTTCAAGATAATCTTCAGTTTTTGCTATTTTTGTGATTTTTTGCCTTTTTTCCAGTTGAAAGTGGTCGCTGATGGATAATATGCAATTGAAAATGCAGTCTAACCATCGCACTTTTGCTCGTTGCATTTAACCACCTCCTCTGGTTCACCCAGGCGTGGATAACATGGCTGTCCATTCCCCTGTGGCTTGGGATTGGTGCAGGTTCTTTCACGTGATTTGCTTCCTCCACCACATGTCCTACTGCACTCAGTCCACTGGGACCACGGTGTGTAACCGCCATCAACGTCCGGGCTCTGGGGACCTGGATCTAGAGAGAAAAAAGTCTCAGTTGGCCGTACTCGTGACGCGGAATGCTAAGTTAACTTGTGACTTGGCACGCTGCAAAAGCCCTTTTTTTAAAAGTGGGTACCTGTCAGATGTTATTTACAGTGCTTACCCGGTTTTTCTCAACCCATTTTGGCAAACGCAAGTTGGAGAGTGTGAACAACATATGAGGGAAAAAACGTGAAGGTTTGAAAGGGACATCGAGGCTGAAAATTGTCTGTGCCTTTATTGGATATTTACAAAGAAAGGTCGTTTGAGAATGTCTGTAAAACTGATTTTTTTCGCCATTAGGTCGTGTGTAAATGTCTGGCTTATAATAAGAGACGATATTAAGGAGAAAAGTCATTTTACAGATACCCTAAAATGTGTGGGTGCGAGCTTTAAATTTTTTAAAACAGTCATCTTTACTCATATACCTTACACTTTAATTATAAGCAGTGCACAGACAATCGAACATCTTCAAGAAAATTAAGGCATAGTTCCTCCAATTATTTCACAATTCCAGCTCCAGTAGCGTGATTTGCAGAAAAGAGCGGTAAAGATACAAGCTCCGCGGTTTGTCCAGCGAATACTCCAGAGGCAAGCCAGAAGGTTCTCGGCAATGCGTATGGAGACGTACGACCGCGGATTGGCCAAAATGTTAAGCCCGTGCAAAGCCAGCTCACCGGTGGAGTGGCAGCCAAACCGCGAACTCATTCCCAGAGGCTGCATTCCTTTTGATCGGGGCGCTTCGTTTCTGCTGACCAGGGCGGGAAAAGGTTTTCCCGCCCTGCTGCTGACCTTTAAAGCGCGCGCACTCTGGGAACGAAATTGGCCAAACCGCAGAGGTTGTTTTGTTAGGGTTCTTCGCTGTACATTGGTTGTATTTCACGTAAAGTCTAGTTCATCATCTTTACGACCTTTTCATTCCTTGGAAGCTATGGCAATTCCAAAATTCAACTCTTGGGTTACGAGTAACTAAAATAGAAAAACACGGGCACACGGCTACTTAAAGAGGCATAGTCACGCTATTTTGTTCACTTTAAAAATATGTCCTCACATCAATGAACGCCCACATCAGATAATGGTCTAGTTTTGTTACCAAAGACTAATATTGGTTCACTGAAACTATATTCTGTCGTCTGTTGCTACGATGGCAAGGATGGAAATGGATTACAATTTGAAAAAATTAGGCTAAACTTTTACAAATTCTTTCAGCGTGTTGACATTAAATCGATACTAAATGGCCATGGTTTGTTTTCTCTTAAAAAAAAGTTAATATGTTCCTCTAAATGTTCAAACACAGTTGGGCATGGATAAAGTTAGCTACCGATAATTTTTAGCACTGTTTACGCCTCTTTTAATAAATCACTTTTTACCACTATAAAAACAGCAATTTATCATTGTACGCCAAAAAATATGGCAAATCACGGCTCAAGAAAATACCTTAGACCCCCCCCCCCCTCCGCTCTTTCTACTTTTGCCGTGGTGCCATGATAATCCATGACGCACTAATTCGCCGAAGGGCTTATGGGCTCTTACTTGCTGTCAGTTTATAGATGTAGTTAGTTTTCTGCTGCCCTACACACTCCTGATCTTCATTTTGCACACAGGCGGTTGGCTGCTCAAGATTCATGATGCAACTGTCAGACTGTCCATCACGCGAGTAATTAAACTCAGCGAACGGCCCGCTCCAGCACTCCCCATAGAACTGCAGACCAAACACGTTGTACCCTTTTTGAAGAGCTCTTTCAGCGCAACGGCAAGCCAGACTGAAATGAATGAATGAAAGAATGAATGAATGAAAGAATGAATGAACGAATGAATGAATGAATGAATGAATGAATGAATGAATGACTGACTGACTGACTGACTGACTGACTGACTGACTGACTGACTGACTGACTGACTGACTGACTGACTGACTGACTGACTGACTGACTGAACGAACAACATTAACTACCCGCGAAAATTGAGAGATTGGTAAGGTGTTTATAGCAAGTAAGTAGATGCTAAAAGTGTTTCTCAAATGTGTAGTACCTGTGAATAGACTCCTTCCACTTGTGCCAGTTCAGGAGGTATCCACGTTCGTGGTACTTGCTGTATCTATCCCTGTCGTTTAGGAGCATTTCGGGCAGGGGTCGCGAAGGTCTGATCCTGTCCTTAAAACAACCGATCTTTGTCCATTCTCGTTTGCATGTTGCGAACTTGTTTTGACCTAGATTTTTTAGAGACAGACTGACTTAACTCTTCGGCGCATGAGTGGTACAACGTAGAGATATTTCCAATTTTGGCGTATTAATTCATGAGAGGATAACTTTCAATTTTGACGCACCACAGGCCTACCATTCTCTGCTTGTGTGGTTTACTGTGTATTTGTAATGGCTGTAGTACTTTTGAGCGAGTCCGACCGCTATTTAAAAAACATGGCTTTCGCGATGTTTTTAAGTCGCCAAAGTAAACACAGAAAAACAATGTGAAAAAACATGGTAGCACTTAAGAGACTCTCTGTTCCATTTTCATCAGTTTTAAAAGCCCTAAATTTCGCCTTTGTTTGTTTTGTTTTGTTTTTTTTGTTTTTGTTTTTGTAATGCACAGCCCACCACACAGACAGAGGATGGTAAGGCTGTGGACGCAGTAATTATAAAAGGTCGAACAGTTTCACGTAACCAGACAAGGTGCTATAAACATTCGACGCCGAGCCATCGGCCGTACCACTTCAGTTACGGTACACGAGAGGTACAGAATCCGCATGAAGCGGTAAAAGTCATCCATCAAATGGCTTGATATACCAACAAACGGGTTTATTCTCATAGCTAACAGTGAACGCTTGGCCTAGATGGGGAAATGAGCCGTCGGCCAGTTCATGGTAGTTTTTGTATGTACCGTCAAAGCCATTTACTCCAATACTTTGACTCTCAAATACTACGGATAATACGACAGGGTTTTAATGAAAACTGTAGCGCTTAAAAACAATGAAAAGACTCAATCTGATTGCGTTCCTTTTTCTTTAACTGACATTTGTTTATTGTTTTGTATTTAAACAGCCGTCGTGAAGCCATTGGCAATTTCACAGAAGCGAAAAGGTTTAATGTCCAGTTTATACATAAAATTCCACTAAGTAGTATTCAATACAAATATATATTATATATTAGTTTCATTTCCTTTCTCACAAAAACTAATCAATCAATTGTCAGTTTGATCGGGTGATTTTGCCGTAAACGTACACAAAGAGAAACTAACTGACACTCGTGATGATTGTCTATTTTAATTTAACCATAAAATTAGTCTAAATTATGGTGGAAACGTCATTAAGCTAAATATTTAAGCCATCATTTTTCCTTCTCCTTTATTTTTCTTTAAAGTTAGCCAAGGTTTTTCTTGTAATAGAGTTAAAATTGGGATAAAGGACTTTTTCAACAACTAGACTATAGACTTGTTTTGCAACTACAGTAACTGAATGAATTACGTTTCTTAAGTTCACGAACGGTAAATTCAAATATTTCGAAATTTCAATCCTGCCGTACAGTTGAATTTTGTCAAGCTATACTTTTTTTTAGTCTGACATGTAATATGTTAAACAAATGCTAAACAAAATGAAGGGCTTAAATAATTTCAAAAGATTGAGTATTTTAACGAGAATAAGGTTAAACCAACAAAAGCGAACCAAGCTGGATCACAGCTGCTAAGATAAACTCGTTTGTTGGTTGGTCAAATTTTAAACTGATAAATGATTTGCCAAATCAAACGTTTCGTCAAATTTTATTTGCATTTTTGGCCAGTATTGAGGGTAGTATCATCTAGCCATTTCTTTCACCTGCGACCCAGCAAAAAAAACTTAATTTTAATCGCCAAACAATCGTCAATGCAGCAACAAAAGGGAGAAGGTGTTTCAATGGGTGAATAAGAGCCACTGAAGCTTAGAAAATGGAAATAAAATGCCATTAATTAGAAAATCAACTTTTTCATTATGTCCTAACACCCATCTATTTAAGTTTTGGCTCCCTGACTGTATGATCACAGTTGCTTATTGCTAGTTCTTTCTCTGTGTACATCCAATGATTTAGTTGTTCCTTGAAACTGACGTGGGTGAAGGACTCCGGTTAATCGTCCCATTTCGGATACGTTCATTTCGGAGCGTTAAGCCTTGAGACGGTTCCCTGAAAAAGCCCTTAAAGATAGTTTTTATTCCCTTTTTATTTCTCTTTGGTTTTAAATATAATAAACCTACCTTGAGACAGCCATATGTGTAAGACTAAAACAATCGAAATTAAAAGAATCTTCATTTTTTTTGTAGCCTGAAAAAGAACAAGAAAAACTTGTTAAATCATAGCATGTACAAGAAGTAACAGATTTTAGAGAAATTCAGTCGCCCAGAAATCTCCTTTTCTAGTTATTTAAGTTACTTTATATCAACGTTGATTAAAAGTGAGATGTTTTCCCATTTTTCTCAGTTTGCTTGTTTTAAATTTAGTAGGGATCTGGGAAAAATACCTGTTATCTGTTTCAAATTTCGTTGTATTCGAGGCTGCAAGCTTTGTCGAAGTGGAAGGTGGTGCTAGCCTGAGACGTATTATATACCTTAATAGTCAAGGCCTATGAAAGAATAATAAAAATTATGTTAATTGGAAGTAAACATTGATCATGTTAACACGTTTCTTGGCATCTGTTTTGTCTCTCGAGTTTACTAAGGACGAGTGTTTACACTTATCGGAAATTAAATTCGTTGATAGACAGAATTGAACAATTCTTGTTCCTGTTTTTCAAACCCATTCCTATCGTTTTCCATTTTATAATACTGAAAGAGTAATTGTTAACTGTTTCATCGTCAGATGCAAAGCTAAACTTTTCAGTGTAATGTAGAATTAGCTTTTGAGTCTGTAGATGAACATTAAAAATTACGATATACGTACCGACTCAAATGCAAGGTTTTCAGAAGCACTTTCTTATGGAAGTAATTTTCCTTTTCAAACAGTATTTGGAAAATAAAATTTGGGATTTTTCCCAGGTTGAGAGCTGGATCTTCCTGGAAGTAAGAGAGGTTTTAAAAGGCCAATTTTTAAGTTTGGTTTCTCATATTTTATAAGTAGTTCCTTCTACCTGGTGAAACAGTCGATGCTGTTTGTGTTAAAATGTCTCGTGAGTGCTGCCTCGTGTACAGTTAACAGAATTTCGTATAACAAAAGATTTGTTGCTCCTCAATGCGTTTTTAACTTTTTAATACAAGGAAATTAATGGTGCAATCAACCCGAAACAAACTGCCTTATACATGTTTAATCAGGTGATTTGATATCCAATGTCTTCGTCTATTGAATCTGTAAAATGGCAGTCATCGTTCGCCTCTTGTCTAGTTTTAACGAATCTTAAGTTTGCTTCGCTACTGCATTACTAAGGAAAAAAGAGAATACAAAGAAATCATTTAACAGCTTTGATAAGGACATTCTGACATCGTCTTTCCAATGTTTTTTTCTTTTTACGGTGCTGACTTTTTGTGCCCACGGTTAATTAAGATCCCATTTCCGCACGTGGTTTGAGAGTCATTTAAATATCAATATAAAAGAAATGAATGTATGTTACATGTAACAAAAATAGATCTCCGCTTGATTTACTTAGTCATCGATTACAGCTATGCTGTTTTAATTAAAAGTTTCATGTGGTATTATTTTTTGACGGAACTAGTTTTTCTTTGTTAATGTTTGACCAAGTGCATCGATGTACGTGGTTATAATGGCTAAGTACTGTCTAACATGCGCTCTCTTTTTTTGTGGGTTGTCATTTTGAATTGGGAATAACATAGAGAGAAATACAGAAGTAGTGTGAGAAATAGATGGAGATGTCACATATTTTCCCGCTTTTGTTGTTGCTGTTGTTGTTTTTTGGTTTTGTTTTGTTTTCTAACTGACAACCACTATAGTAACGACAAGATACCCGGTAGACGTTTGTCAATGATTATATTTTAAGGACTCAAACTCACCGGCTTCGTGCAGCGGACGATATCTATAAAGCACAAATATCGGTGTGTATTATATAGATATCCCTTGGATAAAAGTAAGCAAGCCCTTTGAGTGGCTTCCTGCTAACGGGCCCTCAGCTCAGATCCTATAAGGAAAGAAGTCGTACGAAAAAGAGGGCGAAAATAGTTACGAAAAAAAAAAAGTTTGTTTCATATAAGCTTAAAACATTTCCCATCATGATCCACGGACTGGCTACATGAACTCGCCAACTCTATGTTGCGTGCCCCGTTGGCTGTGATAATGATCATGTTTGACAGGATTTTGTTAAATATTTGTTTATCACTTTTGAACCTAAGAGAAGGTTATTGCATTCATTATCCTTATTACTTTCCTTTTTTTCAAGGCAGCACTGTTTGAGATCAGCCAATTTGTCAAATGGCAGTCAAAGACATTTGGCTGGATTTTAAAACTCGCGCTTAGTTTGCTTAAAACTACCATTTTTGCAAGTAACTTTGACTTGTTTGATAGGAATTTACTCTGAAAGATATCTTTCTTCTTGAAAGCCTTCTAAGTGTAATTTTTTGGCGTCGTTTCGCTTTATTTCAGGATTGGATAAGGGCGAAAAACCATTTCTACTAATATTTGAATTTAAGCCATGACAAGCTAGAAAGGCTGGCTGATCCGTTGATGCTTATCAAAGGTTTTCAATCTTAACTAGTAGACTATCTTACTCTTAGAAATATAATGTTTGCAAAAATTCAGTTTAACATGAAGTGTAAGGCTGGCCTGGCTTCAATTTTAAACAGAACAGGATACGAAAACGTCTGAGTTAGTTCTCTTAAAGTACTCTTAGGAGACGAGACACGACCAGCTGTAAATAAACTTATTCCTAAGCGTCTGATAATGTATTCTACATTCCTTTCTCGTTCCGAAGTATTGTTCACTAAACTAGAAAACACTTTCTACTCTTAAAAAAACTAATCCTTTCCGATAGTGTAACCCTTAAATGACATCAAAACCAGATTCAGTATCGTAAAAATGAGAAAGCAAGGAAAATAACGACAACATCTTAAAGTCTGACTACTCAGGACGTTTAACAATTGCCAAGACTAGCCGGCTGCCTTCATCATCCATGAGTTCAAAAATGGTGCCCTTTAATTTAGTTGAAAGCTTGAGCGCCGGTTTCTGGCCAAATCGATCCCACTCTTCTAGAGTAAGAGTTCATGCAATGGACTTCGCATAACTGAGTTCGTACGGACGAACGCTTACTGGATCAAGTTAATTATGCTAATCATAAACCCATTACAATCAATAAATAAAGTAAATTTGAAAAAGTAATACCTTTCACAGTTTAGTTGATATAGAAAGAACAAACTCGTATGAAGCTATCACTCCTTCTTTTTTCTTTTTGTGGAACTCTTTCTTCGTCAGTCTGCAAATTATAACAAAAACACGTACCTCACTTCTCTCCATGCCTTGAAAGATCTGATCAAATCAATATTTAGTAAACACACTTAAGTAAAGGTGCTCTCTGATTGGTGGTACGTGGGGTTTTTGTAATGCCGTCACGTTTTTGTAATTTTGTCAAAGCTGTTAAACTTTGGAACTCGCTACCAGATAAACTGAAAGACTGCCCTAATGTTAAATCTTTTATGAAAGCGTATACAAGTCACTTTGCTGCCATGAACGCTGATTTAGACCATTTTACCGTAAACTAGTTCTTATTATATTCATCTCCTTTTCTTACCTTGCATTGTATATGTAGTTTCCGTTTATTTAGCGTTTTCTTTCATTTTTTAAAAATATATTATGTAACATTTTTATAGAGGGCCACAGGCTCGTCAGTTTTTAACTGTAATGTGTTTTACCCTCGTGAAATAAAGTTTTTATTATTATTATTATTATTATTATTATTATTATTATTAATTATTATTATTATTATTATTATTATTATTATTATTATTAAAAATGCCACAAGTTAGTTCAAATTCACTCCCAAGCCTCCTTTGTGTGACGCTTGGCTTTGCAAACACTTTGCGTTGGCACTGTTTTTACCCTCAGTGTAAACTTTCGGCGTCCCAATTTCACCCGTGAAATAGTACGTATCCCGTCCCGTTTATCTGCCCCTAGCCCTGAGTCTTTTGAGATGAAGCTATGGACACAAAGGAAAACCTCAACTGAATTAAGTTGTACCTTAAGACCGTGGAAAACCAGGTCTCACCGTCAGAATTAGCGTTAAAATAGGTTACAGGTCAATTACTACCATTAAATTCTCAATCTCGGTTTTTGAATGTTTAGGTTTTCTATACCCTGCTTTTTACCTTCTAAGGAAATCGAATATCATGTCAAGTGAAGCGGCGTTCAAAAGTTTTTGCTGTGAAGTGAAGGTATTGTTCAAAAATAGAGAAAAAAAATTCCAGCAACGATAACCGAAGATGAAATATTAATTAATATAACAATTATTTCTCTCGCGCTTGTTGGATGACGTGATTAAAATCAACTCCTCTCCACAGTCTTGCCATCCTCTGTTTGTGTGGTGGCCTGTGCATTTTTAATGGCTGTATCGGTTTCAAATTCAGCATATCGTTTTCAAATGCGCTTTAAAATATTAAACTAGCAAAACTAAAGCCGAACTTTAGGCCTTTTAAAACTGACGAAAATGAAATAAAAATTCATAAAAATGCTGCCATGGTGTTTTGATCTGTGTTTCTGTGTTTATTTTGGCGATTTAAGGCTCGCAAAAGCGTTTTTTTTTTAATAACGGTCGGACTACAGCCATTCAGTAAATGCACAACCGACCACACGAACAGAGGATGGTAAGCCTGTGATCTATTCAACGCGCCCTCGTTAAATTAATTTGTAGGTAACTTGTTAATGGTGGGGATAACTGTAAGTTAGCTTTTGTCTTTATCTTTGAGTTTAGATAACCTCGTTTTCTAACTTAAATCTGATTAGGAGCAAAAAATGATGAGAAATATAGTCTTTTTTTTAATTTTTGGCTTGAATCCAACTTTGAATTAAGCTCGGTCGACAAAATCTCAAATATGAAGATATATGAAAGATATTCTTGTTCTTTTGTTTCGTATGACCGAACCTCTTGGTGCATTCGCACCCGGCGTTTACGATCCCGAATAGCATCAACCGGGTATCAAACAATCCAAAAAAAAAAAAAAAAATTTACCGTCACATTTATATCAATCGAGACCAATTAGTGATTCACAGTTTGATTCAGAGGCGAAAGTGCAGAGGAGTTTGAGGCAAAATGGGATAACTTACCTCTAAATGACTCGGTTAAATCGGCTCATACAATCCAGTCAACAAAACTGAAGTGCAATGATTTTTCTCTGCTCTGTCGCGAAAGCTTTTATTACGGCCCACTGTCACAAATAGTTTTATTTTACGTCACAAAACACAACTTTTATGTCAAGAGTTCGTCAAGAGTATCTAGCATTCATCCGCGGCTACTTTGAGGACATTAAACAGTCATGTAATGAAAATGAAATATTGAGTAATAAGTTGTTGAATACTTAACATCGTTGTTGTATCGGAAATTGGCTCTAGTTTGCACAATCCTTCTTTCTAAGCGTCCTTTGACCGCGGTAAAAACAAGCGCTTGAGGAAAAAATATTCGAATGCCTCCAGAGACAATTATATTTATATTCGCGGCTATCTTTCCTTTGCTTCTCAAAATCTGTCTTTGTAAATAGCTGTTGTATGGGCCATTAGAAACACTTTAAACTAGCCCGTCGCATGTTTACTACACCGAACTGCTTTCTAAAAACCTTAACATTACAAAATTAAAAAACAGCAACAACAAAAATGTCCCGGTCTTATTAAATATTCGCGTTTCTACCTTAGAAGGATTGAAGTCGGTTTTTAATCTACGGATGTTTCTTAAAGGAAACGAACACTTTCGTGGCGGAAACTTACTTAATCGAGACAGAAATTATATTTCCAGAGCAGCGCGATTCAATCAAGAAGCAATTAATGGGCAGTACCGAGGAAATTTGCTCATTCAATTTGGTTTTCTACAGCAGCTTCCTCGGGGTCACGTATGCTTAGCTCAATCTATTTAATCACTTAATTTTAGTGTGTTCCAGGTGCTCAGAATGTAGGGAGCAAAGAAAACTCAAGCCAGAGGAAAGTTTGCGAACACTCGTTTTTTTCGCTCATACTGATTTAGTTCTTTCCCTTATCTTTACTTTGCTCTCTCCAAAAGTCACATTTACATCAATAAAAACCTAGTAACTATGGTCAGGTTTCATCCGAAGGTAATATACTAATGCAGTAAAACAATTAGTGTCTCTGGCCACGGATGGCCAGGATGTAAATGGATTACAACTCGTCGTCCTCGTTGAAAACTACGGTTTGCTCTCCTTGCAAAGAGAGCATTGTGTGTGTGTGTGTGTGTGTGTGTGTGTGTGTGTGTGTGTGTGTGTGTGTGTGTGTGTGTGTGTGTGTGTGTGTGTGTGTGTGTGTGTGAAGTGCTTAATTAATATAATTTTAGCAAAGTTTTGACAAACCACCAACTACAAAATCCGCCCGACATGGTCCCTAAAACGTCTTCATAGTTAAACTAAATGCACAGTTTCAAGACAAGAAACAAATCTCCTGGAAAGGAAACTGAATTGAGAAACCAACAGGGAATTAAAGAGACGGGCCTCATCTCCTCTTTGGAGGTCCAGGGACTGCTATAGTCTCGTTGCAAAAAACAAAAAACAACAATGCGGGGACGTTTATATAAAACTGTACAATTATTTTTATTAAATTCTTAGTCAACCTTGTTGTTAAACTTGTAGCTATTCCATTGAGCAAGCGAGCGTGAAAATCGACTATTCCTGAGAGAAGAGAGACTGCTCGTCGTAACTACGCTAGCGGCCCATAACGCACGTTTCCACGTGGCAGGCGATTTTCGCGTTCGCTCGCGTGTTCTTTAGCGGTAACTGAGAGAGACTGCTGGTATTCTAATAGACTATAAGATTGTCAGCGACTTTTAGTCATCGTTTGCACAAGTCTCAAAGCATTATCCAGTATATCAACATTTCAGACATGAAGAACACCAGACTGATACAAAATATTCAAAAAGAGGAAGAAATGCATATGTTGTAGTTCAATTTTAACCTTGGTTCAATTTATATTTTCTTTTGTGAGATATTCATTACCATGTATTAACATAAAAAAGAACAAATTGAACCAAGGATAAAATTGAACTACAATACATATGCACTATTCTATAAAAGGATGTTAAATTCTGCCAGTCCGGTGTCCTAGCAGATTTGCACGCCCCCCCCCCCCTCCCCCCGGTCCAAATCCGCTGGCGGATATGGACCCCAGTCCTTGACAGCGTAAACAGTTACGCCTATCAAGTACAGTAGAATCCAGATTTTTCGAACCAATTTCCGTTTCCCTTGGAGGTTCGAAAAATCGGGATTCCATTGTAACTTCAAAAGATAATCTGGCTATTTGCATAGCAACCACCCAAGCGCGTCTTTTGCTTGTCAGACTAGTGTTGGCCAACTCGTGTTGGCAAACCCAAATTGGTGTGTGTGAACGACACAACAACATGTTGGCACACTGTTGGCGACCGATGCTCGCCAACTTTTTCCCATGTTGCTGTGTCGTTCACACACACCAATTTGGGTTTGCCAACACTGCCAACACGAGTTGGCCAACATTAGTTTGACGTGTGAAGGCCGCTTCAGTCTTGCCAACAAACCATTTTTTTTGGCGTATCAATACGACAAACGGCAGATTGCCCCCCCCCCCTCCCACAACACGCAAACTAGTTTATTAAAAGCTGCCATGCTTGAAGGCAAAAATAAAATGCATATTCCTCGTTCTAAAAAACGTACCGCGAGACTGATGGCCTTAATCCAAAAACTTGCCGCGACAAAAGGAAATTATTGCGAGGGGTTCCGCTTGCGGATTTTGACCTCCCGGTCCAAACTCGCTGTGACACCGGCATTGCTGAAACTTCCTTATGTTGTGGCCTAGCAAATTTGTAAATAAATTTGTGGCACGCAGTCATACAAATAAATAACAGCTTCAGTCTTATGTAAAATACGTTAGAGCAATTCCTCTAAATAATTTCTCTCTGTTACTTCTTCATTGACTTTCGAATTAATGCCAATCTCTGAAAAAAAAAGAAGAAAAGAAACAGGTGTAAAATGAGCTCTGATTAACGTTACAGTTCCTCTTAATCTAGAACTACACTAAAGCTCCAATGACAACAAACAGACACATTCGGTACAATAGAAGGACACCGCTCAGCGATTGCATGACAGACGACTTCTACTGCGTGACCATTTGAACGCCTCACTACTCCAGCTCACCTTTCAGCTACAGTATAACTAACGGTAGCAGAACTCCATACTGAGAAGAGCGTTGGCAGGCCTAAACACGGCAGGAAATACAAACAATACAACCTAGGCCAACAAAACACTCAAGGGTAACACTACGAGTTGTAAACAAAGGCCAACAATCCGCTATCCCAGCAGACTAATGTACCAGTTAAATTGGAGCTTCAACATCCCCCCGGGCATTTGAACTTTTTAAGATTGGCTTGTTCAAATTCCCTCCCCTCGGGGCAAAAAAGCCGTTCAAATGCCCCACCAATTAACCTTCAATCAAACACTTAAGATTTATTTGCTAACAAAGGCGAAATTCTATCCGTCAAACCCCACAAAAACCGAAAAAACTCACGGGCGTATTACACTAGAACAAGAGATAAATCCGGTTTAAATTCCCACCCTTCTAAGGCAACGTTCATATTCCCCCCTCCCCGAGCACGATGCACAGTCAAATGCCTGGGGTATGGCCTGGGCGGATGTTGAAGCTTCGATTTGACCGGTACGTAATGCTGCCAACTACTCCCTGTGATTTCCTGGAGATGGACGTCCTGTTGTTCGAAATATTGAAAAACAATACATCTAAATTTCCTGTACCACTGGTTTGGTTTATTCGTTGTCCGCTACCAACGACAGCCTACATCGACCGGTACAACAGAGGTCTAGTGATTAAAGAACATAACGAGCCCGGCTCACTAATTTATTTCCCAAGGAATGATAAATAGACAGGCCCGCTCCCCCACTCCCCGCTGCCCCGCTCCCCCACCCAAGCCCCCCCCCCCCCCTCTTTTCTACATTTGCATCTCCTATCTTGAACAAACCTGTTTATGAGCCTCAGTTGTGGCTTGTTTCTTGAAAGGACGCAGTTCATCGTTGCCGAAACCTGGAATCCACATGTTCCAACACCTCTCTAAGATGTCAAAAACAAATTTTATAAAACTAAGGGTGTAATAATTCAACCTTTTTGTGGGTTATAGTCATGCAGTGAGTTTTGAAAAGTGGTCCTAAGTTAGGAGTCTGTGGATAATACCTTAAAAGTATGACCATTCAAGTAAAGGCTGTTGAGCAATGCTGTCCTGAGGTACTGTTTATTACGCTGTACAATGCGACTCTAACTTTTGTTTTTGTGAATGAAACGCTAACGCGTGAAAACGCAAATGGCAGCTATTGAGCAGTGCTCGATGAGATGATTTTGTTAAATTCAATTTTTCCCGTTGTTGTTAAATTTGGATCTTTGGCATTCTCAAGAGTTGAGGCAAAGTATAACGCATTTTAATTTACCAAGATGCAGTTGCACATCCCGCACTTCCAGTGTATTTGATTTCCGATGCTTGGCAATCTGACATGAAGCTGTGACAACACTCTCAATAAAGTCATCCGCAATCTGCAGCAACAACTAACAAAAGAAAAACAGAGTTCAGTCAGTTAAAATAAAATGAACGTTATTAATCCTTGAGCTTGACAAGCAAAGTGGCGATTAATATACAGTTAACATCAATGCCAGGAATACCAGCTTATCTGCTTTGTGCCTGTTGCGGTTTTAATCATGTTAATAGTAAAGAAAAACTACCGCCACTTTTGCAATGATCAGAAGGCAATCTAATCGCCACAAAGTCAACACGAAATTGAGGTACCTAGCTTTCACAGATGATTTGAATTCATGGCTGCACAAATCGCATCAAAATCACCAGTGTAAACAGGCCTTTAGAAAGGGGTAAAACAAAAGAAACCTTTTCATTTCTGCGACTTCTTTGTACACGCTATTTACAATGTACACAATTTCACTGTTGTAATTTAGATCTTCATTTCACTTATTAATTTGTGTGGATTATGACATAAATTTTTAAAAAAAAGATGAAAAAGTGAAACTTGGTATAAGTACAAAACAGGAGACAAAAGACAAAACTGCCTTCTAAGAAATCCCTCATGCCTCTCAACTTACATCTTCCACATCATCATCCATCTGTTCACGAGGATCAATCTCATGAAGCAGATCCTGTAGTCGTCGTTTTGTCAGAACCTGGTTTTGTGCAGGGCTGCTGGCTTCTCCTCTTAAGGCAGCTCCTACAAATTAACAAGGATGTTGTTATCAACATCCCAGTAGAATCTTGATACAGAGGTACCAAAGGCCATCAACAAGGTGACCAGATTGGCCTTCAACATGAGGAAATAAATAGTTGAGCTTTTGTATGGGGCAAAAGAAAGTGACAGCAATGATATTTGGCTGCATTACTGGATTATGCGTGAGGGAATAAGTAAATACATGTAAACACTTCATAGACCACTCCCCATGAGCAGATTTTCAGGGATAATGGGACAAGTACTGCAAGTTGAATGTTGCAAAGTTAACTCTTTAAGCCCCAATATCAATATGCATATTGTCCTTAACATTCTCCATACATTTCTTATGGTACTAGCTGAGAGAATTTGCTCAAACATCAAGACATTTCATGTTTGGTGATCATTTCCTTTATTCTCGTGACCTGTATGTCTGATCAACTAATGATAGTGTAAGGAGAAATTAGATGCTTTTCACTATTGGGGCTTAAACGGTTAAGAAACCCCCTGATAGGAGTCGGACCAGTTAGCTACCAGTATTTACAAGTGTGAGCAGAGTTGAACTGAGGCCTACTGAGAAACAACTCTAACTACATGTAACTAGATGTCACCCAGGACCCCCAGATAGGTAACATCGCTCTGACCACTCATCCACACTGCCTCTCAACCTTGCACTCATTTTTTGAACTAGAAACACTTTTTTTTCAAACAATGCACCTCCACTAAGGGTGCGTTTCTTTGGGAAAATCCAAATCCGGATTCTTGTATCCAAAAACGGATTTTGCGTTTCTTTACCTAAATCCGAAAATGGATTAATCACGGATTAGTGATCTGAAGAATCCACACTCCGAGTGGATACATCAGATCAAATCTAAATCCGGATTTTAGGATTCATGATCCGTGCGTTTCTTTGGGGGACAGATCCGAAAATAGTACATCTGTCAAGCGGTCTTCCATGCAAATTTACTGGTCTCACCATATTTTCTCTCGATCTTGCGTGACAAAACATTCGATCGTGAAAAAGAAAATTTGGGTGATTATCCCGTTCCGTATATTTGAAAAGTTTTCTCCAAAAGTACAGACAGAAGCATTGACACGTCAGGATAACTTCATTTGTGTACCATTTCTGTAATTTAGGGCCCAGATTTTGCTAACTGTGAACGCAAATAGCGAGTTCACTTGAACTACTGCAGATACTGTCCTTGTTTATAAATTATTTGTGTTCCATTCTAGTTGAATTCTAGGGCAGTATGAGAGAAATATCGTTCTGACATATATATTGCGTGCCTCCAGCCTGTCTTCTCATGACAAAATAATCCTTTTTCGGATTTTGCGTTTCTTTGGTGTCGAAGAATCCATATGATCTGGGATCACAAATCCGTTTTCGGATTTTCCCAAAGAAACGCACCCTAAATTAACTCTCACCAGCAGCTTGTGTTGTACTGTGGAGTCCTTTTGACGGGGCAGCTGCTACAGGAGCAGGAGCAATGTTTGTTACAACATGTCCCCCTGTCGGCACAGCAGCGGACACTGTCCCTGAAGGAGCCAAGGTAATCGGCATATTGACTGGTGATTTGCTTGGTGCCAGAGGTCTCTGCAGAGTCAAAGTCTGTGGGGTGGCTTGAGTCACTACAAAGTAACAATGTGAGAAGAAAGTTCTACATAGCATAAAAAGTTTGCAATTATTATACCTTGCAACTGGGGATTTTTAGGTTTTTGCAAGCTTAAATTATTGGCCATTAGGAAATATTGATATTTTCTGGAGGCATTTAATTTCCGTGATTATTTCAATTAAGTGATCATTAAGTTAATTTTTATGGAAAAAATTCTGAAAATAAAAAAAAATTGCTCGAGAATGAACAATTGAGATCAGCAAAAATTTCTTGCCAATGGTAATTCCTGAGTTCTGCTTTGGCAGGATTCATTCCAGCATTCAAGTATAGGAACATCCAATGCTGCTTAGAAACCCAATGCTGCTTAACCCTCTAAGCCCTAACAGCAATGAAAACAAAATTTCTCTTTTCATTATCACTACTTGTTCAAACAATCAAGTGATGAGAATAAAGAAAGTGATTGTCTTACCTGACAGAATAATGATAATAATAATAATGACAATAATAAAAATAAAAATAATAATAATAATAATAATAATAACAATAATAATAATAATAATAATAATAATTTAATAATAATAATAATAATAATGGTCTTTATTTCTCATAAGATAAATCTACATATCCCATGTTACACTTTCTTATAAATTATACATCATAAAAATATTAATAAACTAATCTTTAAGGGACTAAATTAAACCTAATTATCCTATACTAAGTTATGTTTCAATATTAGTTTATTTACAAAGGTAGACATGAAACGTTCAGTATACACTTTAGGGTGCATACATTGTGTTTTGCGCAGATTGTATAAACAGTCCTTTCTTGAAGGGATGTATGGACCGAGTGGATGATTATCTACCAAGATTACTTTCTTAAAAATTTTACAGTCTTGCTTACTTAAGAAGTCCTGACATACCTTGCACTGGTCTGTCTGGCGTAGTGACCACAGTTTTTATTCCCTGTGCTGACAGTGCTTGCGATGTCAGTGTCTGAACTGGCAATGATTGGGTGACACTTCTGACTACCATCTGCTGACCAGGGGTAACGGTCTGCACTGGTGACTGAGTGACTTGAAGGCGGGTCGTTTGAGGTGCTGTGCTCACTGTCAGTTGTGCTGCAGTGTAATAAAATACTTATCAGTTGTCATTTAATGTTCCCCTGTGGCTTGTTATTTTGTCAGGATTTAGAACTAGTGAGAACCAAGTCAACTGGCAAGCAAATTTTTCATTGGTTAGGGTAAAGGTTAAGTTAGTCCAACAAAAAAAGATGATCTTTTTGGGTAACAAATGTTACACAGTTTGTTGTTAAACATATGAAGGTTGACAGGATGCTGGCTCAAAATAAGTTGTTTATCATGAAGATAGAGTGAAACTGTAAACAGTTGCTGTTCAGTTTAATTTTTTAAACATTAAAATAAAAATAACCCAGTGGAAAACATGTCAGTAAATCAAACTTACAAGCATGAAAAGTCAACAAATGGTGACTCAATTTTAACCCTTTAAGCCCCATATCAGCATGCATATTCTTTTCACTGTTCTCCACATATCTCTTATGGTACTAGTTGGGAGAATTATCTTTAACATCAAGACGTTTCATCTTTGGTGTTCATTTCCTTTAATCTCATGACCAGCGTGTTTGATCAAGTAGTGATATTGTAAGGAGAAATTAGATACTTATCACTATTGAGCTTTAAGGCTAAAATGGTTCTGATTGATGAAAAAAATTGCTTAAGCTGTTGCCAAACTGGAACACAGATTTTGCCACGTGGCCATAGTTAAAATAAATGAAAATGACAGTAAAGAGAAAAGACAGCATACAACAAAGCATCTGAGCTGAAACTTACCAAGCTTACCTGCTGGCATCTGAATTTGTTGTATGTTTGCGGGGTTGATGACCATGTTTTGAGTCTGAACTTTCTGTAAAGATGTTTGTGGAAGAATAGTCTTGGTAGTTGTCGTAGCAGGCTGAACGCCAGGCAACCCAGCAGTAACTGTGCTAGCAGGAAGGACAGTGGTGAGTTGTGTTGGTAATGCTGTGGTAGCAGGAGCAATTTTTGCCATTTGTACTGTTCCAGGAGTTGCAGCAGCATGACCAGGGAGAATAACTTGAGTGGCAGGCGTCACAACAGCTGTAGTCCTTACTACAGCTATCTTTCCTTCCTGGAGTGCCTGGAAAACAAGATAGAAAAATATTCAGATTATTAATGTTGCAAGGCTGTATTGATGTATGGTGCAACCTTAATGCAGCAAACTTAGTAAAACAAAATGGTGAATGGTATTTCTGACGTTAATATCACAGTCTAGTCCAGTCTATCTAGTAATATAATTGTGATATCTTGCAGTCTAGTCCAGGACACAAAGGTCCAACCAATCCAGTCCAAACAGGCAAATCTCAAGTGGTATTCTGGAAGTCAGATATCTTGACATTTGTAGGCAAGCACAGCATGAAAGTGAAGTATCACATGAAATGCTCAATGATAAATTTCATAGCTTTTCTCCCAATGGTCAGCCTGGTGATTGCGTCTGCTTGACCAAGAAAAGCTAGTGAATTATCAAATGATAAGTTCAAATAACTGCTCTGATTGGCTGCTTTTCAAAAAAAAGTCCAAAAAGCTACTCCCATTCAAGTTTTGAGTGTCCAAACAGTAAACCAAGCAAAGTTATCAAGCCCCCAAGAGTGAATAGTACAGATTGTTCTAGGTATCTTTAAGGTGATTCCATCGAAATAGAAGGAATATTTAAAATTTTCTAGGACTTGGTCCAACTGGTAATTATGTTTAGAACATTTCAAAAATGCAATAAAAAATAGGGTCACTGAGCTTGTTTTGGTACAGCATGGATAGCCATTGATAGCAACTACATGACCCACAAGGTTTTCCTGAGAAACCCTAGTAATCAGAAATGAGAACTATAATTGCTTTAAAAAGTCATCGCTTGTACTGAAATATTGGAACAGTTCAGCAAAACAGAAACTTATCTTGCATTGCATACTATCTTAGTTGAACAGGAATTAAGGATATGAAAAAAATTAAAGAATTTGTCGCATGCGTACATACCCTGCTGCACCTAAAGACGTGTTCTTTTCGGCATTTAAATTAAAATACCTCAAAGCAGAATTTTTAACTTTTCTTGAAATCGTGATATATTATACTTGACCGTGTGCCATTTGAAGTTATGTATTAAAAAATGGGGGTCACCCGGCTCATTTAGGAGAAAACAACCTGTTATTTCTCTGAACTGCTCAGCTTTCATAAAAAACCTATGAAGTTCCGAAGGTGCGGGCGCACTAATCGTGCAAAACAATGATGATGCGTAGGAAAAATGCGCAATGCAATTGAAGGGAATCACCTTAAGGGTAATTATAATCATAGTATACCTTATCGTATTCTGTCTTCAATCTGTGATAATAAATTTTGAGCCTTTCAATTTCTTTGGCTTGGTCTGGAGTGTAAGGGCCAGGGCCATGCGACTAAAGAAGAAATCAGGTGAACAAGGAAAAACATATTAGCTTAGTATATCAAACAACATCCTACTGTGATTTTTGTAAATATTACATGCATTTATAGTCCTTCAAAACTACTAGTACATCTCTACAAAGATGCTGCAAGATAAATGCAGATTAGCTGGGGATCAAGGCTGTGTGGACTGATCAGTGGCGTTAAGTGGTTGAACATGAATTGGTAAGGTGCAGTTTAGAACGAAAATATTGAGAGTGGAGTGAAAACAAGAGGCTTGTGAGAGAGGCGAGAGAACATCTGTGCTCATTCTACCCACTTTTATTATAGACCCCCAGCAGTGCACGGCAACATCAACCCAGATCTTGTTAGTTGTGGTTTTCAGTTATTAATCAAAACCACTGTAGATTTCATGGGAAAGATGATCCCACACTGTCGACATGGCATGTCTTCTTTAATCCTGCTTCGGTTTTTGATGTTTGCATTTCCTGAACTCTCTACAATAGCTCTTTTCACAGTTACCTTTTCTCATTTGCATTACAATGTTTTTGAACGTGGATGTGAGGCAATTTCGGGCAATTTTGTAGTTTCTGCCCGAAATTGCCTCACATCCACGTTCAAAAACATTGTAATGCAAATGAGAAAAGGTAACTGTGAAAAGGGCTATTGAATTGTAAGTCCACCCCTCTTCATGTTTTATTGCAAGTGAAGTGGAAACTTGAGCAATTTAAAAAGAAAGAGAGAGAGGTTCAAAACTGTTAACTTGAAGTTACTTCCTTCCGAAACAGCTTTGAAACCAGACACAGGCGAAACCACAACAGATTCAAAACCCAGACAGATGTTCACCTCTATCTGGTTTCAAGGCAACTTTGGGTTTGCAGTTTTGAAGCTCTGTCTGTCTGTCTTTTTAAATCGCTCAAGCTTCTAATTCACTTAAAATGAAAGAGGAAAGGTAAACTAGTAATGTGTGGTTCCAGAAAATATCCATACTCCCCCACGGAAGGTCACTGGAAATTCCGAGGGGGAGGGCGGTTCAAAGGCAGAAATTTCCGAGGGGAGTGGGGGGTTCATAGGAAGCTCCTTTTCCAGAGGGTGAAGAAACACGAAAAAATTGAAAGCAATGCACAATTGATCCCAAGCACAAAGTAATACTTACGTAGGTTGTTTTGACCTTCAAAACTACGCAAATATGTTGACTGAAATACCAAATTTTGCAGCTTTGATTTGTATGAAATTACGGTAGACCTGATTTGCACATTCGTGTTTACGGAAAATTGCGTGTCTCCTTGGCCTTCGGTGAATACTGCACCGTTTTCAATCCTTTCAATGGGAACGTTTTTGTTGAACACCAAAGTTGTTTAAACAAATATAAAAAATATTTTTATCGCGCAATCCAGCAAACGGTTTTCAGCCGTTTTTCACTGGATATCATCGAGATAGAATTGTTGCGTTCCCATAAACAGTGACGCTCATAATTTGAAAAGGTCAGATTTCACGCGTTATGCAAATTTGATGTGTTTTTGAACTGAAACTAAAAGTTCAGCCTACATTAGCTATTTGTTACAAATTCTTTTAAATTCTTTGAGTTTCCATTTGAGCTGCATTTACTATTTCAATTTTAAACAAAGAATAAAGTGCGGGAAGAAAGGTTCGATTTGTTATCCCTCTGTGCAATTTATTTTCAGACTCACGGTATGCAAATTCACTTGTGCATAATCCCAGGAAAAAAGCTGCTATTTTACTCTAATGGGCAATTCCAGAAAAATATCCATACCATACCACGGTCAGCTTCCATATTTCAACTCCCCCCTGCCTTCGGAATTTCCAAACTGTGTTATCCCCCCATGCCCTCGGATTTCCATAATCGTAAACCTCCCCTCCCATTCGGATTTTCCATTTTTTTGTCAAATCCTTTGGAATTACCCGCAGGGTTCGCTAATATGCCCAATTTGGCTTATTTTATGGAAAATTGTTTCAAATGACTCTACTTTTGTTCAGTACAGCTGGTTATAGAGGGAGTCATTATGACTCCAGAAATTCTGGAATGAAAATTTTAAAAAAATTAAAAGTTTTCTCCTTATCACTGTTCAACAAATGCAACCTACATTAACTTCACATTGCCCCAAACTGGTACAGTACATTAAAATAAGAATATCGTGTGCTGTACGTGTCTACACTTGGAAGATATTACGATCAAGTGCATTTTCGTTTCCGCCATCTTGAATTTGAGCCATCGGGGTCAGCAGGCACTCCCAGTCCCACGAGCTTCAAAAAAATGACATCCTCGGTCAAAATACATGTATTGACGAAATATTGAAGTCCTACAAAAATTCGAAAAATCTTTTGGATGTATTTATACAGAAACTGCCTTCAAAGATATACAAAATGTGTAGCATTTCTGGAATTAAACGGCATCAAAAAAAAGTTGTCAAGTCTCATAATGGGCCATTTCCCACACGCAAGTTTTCACTGTTCATGCGACGGGAGTGCAAGAATATACATTGTACAAGCGGTGAGAAACATAGATTTTTCATATTTTATTAATCTGATAAGAAATTCATCAACGTTAAGGCCTCTGGAGCTTGATGTACAACCCACGTTTTGTCGGTTTTCTTCTGCAAATGAACACGAACACATGTCTGATCGATCGATGCTTGTCTTGTATCCTGCTTCCGCGGTAGTCAGTAGTGTTGTCAGTTCGTGCTTTATTTGCGAACTGATTTTAAAAGTCAATAAAATTAGCTTTTTCAAGGAATACACTCGTCTGTCTCCTGTGGAAATCCCAGATCTAAAACCCCCATGCCTTCGGAATTCCAATTGTAAGTATCCCCCCATGCCTTCGGATTTCCAGTTCAAAGAACCCCCCCTTGCCCTCGGAATTCCGAAAGGTCGTCCGTGGTATGGTATGGATATTTTCTGGAACCGCCCAATTCTCTTTTGAACATCATAACCGTCGATTTTTAGTGTAATTTACATTCAACAGTTTCGCTTTTGACGGCAGGTTTGAGTGTGGCAAACACAATTTCAATTCTCAAAATTTTGGCTTCGCAGCAACCCTCGACACCAACGTTAATAGAACGTTACAACACTCGGTTTAAACAAATTTTCGTGAAAAACATAGAACATTTCAAACCAGATAGCAAACATGCAAATGGTATAGAACAATAACAAAGTGTTATATGTTGAAAATGGATGTTATAATACAACAAAAACCATGTTCATGTAACGTGGAAATTCCTGGGGGGAGGGGAGTCATCAAAGACCCCCTTGGAAAGGAAATTCCTAAGGGGTGGGGGGGATGCAAACCAAAAACCTTCCGTGGGAGGGGTATGGATATTTTCTGGAACCACACAATGAAAAGATTACAGGGATATAATGAACTGTTTCCACAGAAAAAGCCAATTGCAGTTTTCGTGACCAACCGTTGTTTATTTGTCTTGCAGTTCGTCTTCAATCAGTTGTTCCCAACTTGGTGACACACTGCCATATCACATTTCTCGCCTGCATCAACAACGCTTATGTGTTAACAGAAAGTGCCAAAATTGACCAATCAGAGGGTATACCAGGATCTGGTATACCGGAACGACATTTTGTTAAGAATGAGCACAGGCGTCCTTTCGTCTCTCTCCCCAGTCTCTTTTTGTTTTCTTTTTTTCCACCACTCTCAATGCCTCCCTCCGTTCACATGCCAATATGTGAATGCCTGGAATGGGCTAGGTGCAGTTTTTGGGTTATATTAGAAAAATCCTTTCACTCAGTTGGTTCTGTAGACTAAATTTTTGCAACCACTGTCACAACTTTGACTGCTTTAAATGAAAACGGTTGGAAACTGTTTTCTTGTGACACTTAACCAAACCAACCAAATTTGCCCGATGGGTGGAGAGGAGGGGGGTTGGTGAATAGAGGAAGGTTACTCCCTTGTCCACCGCTGATTGCTAAAATTAATAGACGAATTCATCGTTTCAAAATACAAGACATCCATAATCTGCTGCGCTTTTAAGCTCTTCAAATCTTGAAAATTATCCACTGAATTCAAAAGAGAGGGGAACAGAGTCTTTTGCGATTTCATTCATCATCATGTCAAAAAAGCATAAGCTTTAAGTTTAAGTTTTATATTCATCTAGTTAGTGAACTGCCCTAGCTCGGAGCTAAACTCTTATGAAAAAAAGCAGTTGGGACTGTTTCTTCGGTATCCAAACACAAAGATTCGAATGCGGTTTCAAAGAATCAATCAAAGAATTCAAGAACTTGCAAACCTGAATTCTCTTCTGTACATCCTGTAACGCGTCTACAATACTTTTCTGTTGCACAATCTTCGGAGAAGAGGAACCAGCAGAAGCCGTGGTAACTGTTGGCAACGACTACCGATAAAAAAAAGCATGATTAAAAACCTCTAAACTAGAAAAAAACTATGAAAATAGCGAGCGCACAACACCTTCGACCTACCGCCATGATGGTCCAACTGGTTACTAAGCGCAACGACGCGCGGCTACCAAGCTCTAGCCGCCATGTTTTATTGCTAGTGAGTGAAAGAAGGAACGAAGATCTTTTCTCGCTAATTTTTCCAGTAACATTTTGTCACAATGTCCCGTCAGTCGGCTGTTCGAACCGATAACAGGAAAGTGGTAAGTCAGCGTACAATTTTGTGCACGAGAGTACATTGTTACGTTGTTTACGTCGTGGTATTTTGATATTTCCTCTTTGTATAGAGTGCAGAGTTGTTCGTTTTGACACACGGAGCCCTTGTGGCACAGCTTGTCAAAGATTATGAAAGCGACGAAGAAGTTAACAAACAGCTTGATAAAATGTAGGTGCTGTTTTCTTTCTTCTTGAAGAGGCTTTCATTAATGTGGAAGAGAACTAGACATTTGAAGTGAAAGAAAAGCCCTTCTGCAATGGGCCATATCATTCAATATCCGCATCCCCCCCCCCATTGAGGGATATCCTGTAAGACCCCTCCAGAAGAAAACTTTTAGACTTCCATTTGGGTGACAGTTTAAGGAAAATACCCCCTCAGATTTCAGAAATACCCCTTCAGATTCAGCTTCCAGGAGCATACCCCCTTTAGGATTTTGCAAAGTTTTTATTTAAAAAAATGCACCTCTGGAAATGCAAAAAAAATATGCCCTCCCTCCCCTTGGATTGCTAAGCCCTCAGTTGGAGGGGAGGGGTGCAGATGTAAAATGGAATGGCCCAATGTAACATGAACTTTCAACACACTGTGACTGGTGCAACAACCATTTACCATTATGCCACTGGCCCAGGGGGATACTCCCTATAATGGGCTATAGGGGGAGGCTCTGCCTGAAAGAGAAAATTGTCTTTTTAGTATATGAAAGAGTCACAGAATCGGCTGCAAAATGGAAGAGGTGGCAGCTGGAGCATGTGAAAGAGTGCCAAATTTTGGCAGAATGACAACCAGAATGACTGAAAGCCGGGGAAAAATGTGGAGGCTATAGGAAGTTCTATTGCTTTGGGTTATCCTTGAGGTATAAGAATGGAGTGCAATTGTGCTCTAGGTATATGAAAGGGGTACCATTTTGGTAAAAATTAGTATATTGAAGGGTACGTTGAACCTTCGGGCAGAACCCCCCCCTGTATACAACTTTATCAAGTACCCCCCCCAATTCTCGGGAGCGACCCGGTGGGTGGGGGGTGGGAGAGGGCACAATCCCCCTTTTGTCAAAGAGAGTATGGCCTAAAGGGCCAAAATTGTTTAGAATCATGTGTGTCACATTGGTTACTTAAAATTATTATATGGATGGATGGATGACCATTTACCTTAATATGTGTTCTCATAAACTATTGACATTTGGTATTTGTAACAAAAATGATAAATACCGGTACTCAAATGACCAAGTGAGAAGGGAAAAGTTATATTTACAAAGTCTGTTCTCTTACTGATGATAAATTAGTTGAATTGCAATCAATTGTTTTATAGGGTATGGACAGGTAGGTGCTCTAAAAGTACAATGTAATAAGACAAGGGTATAAATCTTCCCAGCAGCAAGGAGGTTTCCATGGCAACCAAGCACTAGCCCATCCCCAGGCACCTCTCATTGCAACTATACTTAATTTTAACTACACAAGTGGAAGGAGGGAAATTAAATATGCAAAGCAAAAAGCTAAATAGCTTGTTGAAATAGTTGACTATTATTAAGCCACGTCACAGTAACAGCCAACAACTGTTGTCTGTGTGAGAAATTCTGGGACTATTTTAATTATTTATCTTGATACACATGGACAAGACTAGAAACTGTCCTCATTAAATACACCATAATTTTTACTTGTTATGATTCCAGGGGTTACAACATTGGAGTAAGATTAGTTGAAGACTTCTTAGCAAGATCTAATGTTGGCCGGTGCCATGACTTTAGAGAAACCGCTGATGTTATTGCCAAGGTAAACAAAAAACGGCTGATGAGTAAACTACATTCAGTTTGTCACATCCTTGGGTTTATAAAATTAAAAATCTAAGTACGCTAATGGCTGAGCCACAGTGAGTCTTTAGATGAGCCTGGTGTTTAGGTTCGTTTGTGGCACATGCCCAGCGTAGTGGTGAGATCAGTAACACTGAAAGATTTGTGTGTGATGGTAGTGTGTACAGGGGAACCTCGATTTAACAAAGTGCCAGGGGACTGGGGAAATTGGTTTGTTATATCGAGGTTCTTTTCCATCCATTTTACTATTACTGAACTGAAGAATATTGTTTGTTATACCGAGGACTACGTTATATAGAGGTTCGCTAAATCGAGGTTCCGCTGTAGTAATAATTCTCAGACACTGTGTTCTGAATACTTCTAGAGGTTCCAGTGGTTGATATCTACCAGGCATATATTGCTGCTTATTTTGGTGATCACTCTTTTACAGCTTGGCTTCAAAATGTTTCTTGGTTTTTCACCGGTGGTAACAAATTGGAGTGCAGCATCCGATGAATTCTCTTTAATATTAGACAACAACCCACTGGCCGAGTTTGCAGAGTTACCAGAAGGTCATGAGGGGCTTCTGTTTTCAAACATTCTCTGTGGTGTCTTGAGAGGAGCTCTAGAAATGGTAAGAATGCTTGATGATGCAGATCTATGTGCCACATATAAACTACTTGCTTCTGTGTGGTGTTAAACAGATTTTGAGACAGAGGAAAAGTGCAATAGCATTGGATGACACTTGCTTCAAACTACCCCTGTTCTCTCGAAAACGATGCGGGCGATTTCCATGCCCTCTCGCTTGTTCTTTTCCCTGAACTATCCCTGAGCGGAAAGAGAGACTGCTCGTAGTCTATATTTACCCAAAGGGTAAAATAAATGGTCTAAGGAGTTTGCCAGAGTAAGAAGGCAGTTCAAATGTTGTGATCATTGCCATAACAAAATTCTCAGCCAACTGGCCTTCAGGTGAAGTATTTAAGACGACTTCCGCTGAATGTTCGAGCAATAAGTGCAAAAATAAAGTTACCAAAAAATACTCATGGTCTGGTAACATTTTGAATAAAAAAGAAGTTATCAATACTTAAGCTCCCAAGCTGACCCTGCAAGAGAAAATTGAATTTGAAGTTACCCAAATTTTAATTGAAAAGACGTTTCACACCGTATGTCAGTTCAAAACAAAATGGCGCCCGTTTTTAGGATATTTTTTACGAGATTTGACATTAATTTTCTCGAGAATGCTTGAGAATTTAATTGCAGGGTGACTTGAAGAAGTGAGATGTTTCACATAGTATTCAAAATGTTACCGTGCTATGATTAGTTAAGTTAATAATTTTTGCACTTATTGCTTGAATGTTGAGTGGAATCTGTCTTAACATTGCTTGGTGTTAAGCACAAGGTCTACAGTGCTTGCACAATGGAGTGTTTGGAAATTGTTTTTGTCCAAAACAGCTAGTTACACCCCCTCCTACACCAATCCAGGGCTGTGGGAAATTTTCCTTGAAAGTATGTATGTCTAAAAGAGTCACAATTTTGGTTGGAGACAGCAAAGTGTATATTATCAGGTAGTTCTTCAACTGCAAAGTCACAGTCTTTTATTGGTGGTGTTTTTCTAGACTACTGAAAAGACTCATGATCTCAAAACTAGATAATTCACTAAGGAAAACTTTTTTAAGTGTCTCTTAAACTTGGTATCTACTGGTTTATTCCTCAATGGTATTATTTTTTTTTGGAGGTTATCCTTTATCCATTAAACCCCTGACAAGGTCTTAACAGTCTACCAACACTTGTGAAAGGGTTGACCACCATTCAACAAATGCTGTCCATTTAACCCTTTTACTCCCAAGAGTGCCCAAAATCAAAATTCGAGACAAATCTCAAATTTTATTTTGTAAAATACTTAAATATAAATAGTACCATGTGAAATTACTGCTGAAGAGGTTTCATTTGAATGGTCACACCATAGGCTTTTATCCACAGACTCAAAAGTTAGAATCACTCATGTCTCCACCACTGACTCTGGGAGTGAAAGGGTTAATGTAAGTACCCTGCCAGCAGAGGTTTTTTTATCTTGCCGCTTCTTTTTCATAGTCTTTTTATGGCTGTCTTTACCGTTGTTGAAGAACACAACAATTTACAGTTAACCGATCTTCATACTAAACGCTCAACGTACAATTTTCATACTTGTTTTAATTTTAATGTTTTTTGTTTTTTGTTTTGTGAACGATTTTGTTTTGATACTTGCTTTGACGGCTTCTTCTAGGTACAAATGGAAGTTGATGTGTGGTTTGTACAAGATTCCTTACGGGGAGATGACACAACTGAAATTAGACTCAAGTTCATCAGAAAGTTAGAAGATGCTTTGCCTGCCGGCGAAGATTAAACACCTGATTTACAGTACAAGTGAACATTGTAAAATTGTCTAAATTTAATAGACATGTTACAAAGTTGATGTACTTTCTTATCAAATATAGCAAAAAAATTGAAGATGGTGCTTTTAGGAGAAAACAGAAAGATACTCCGAACTTGGCCAGTTTTGCATGAAACGTGAGTTTGTGTTTTAAACACTGTATGGCCTAAAGGCAAATTTGAGAACGATCGTGCTGTAGCACTGGCCGTTGTTTTTGTAACCGCTGTTTGCCATGAAAAAATCTTTAGAAGTAAGTCTTCAGGCCCTCCCCAAAAAGTACATGTTAGCACAGTGCAAGCAAATAGTTGACAATTATAGAGTGTTTTTTATTTTTTTATTTTTCCCTTCAATTACAGTTAGGTGTATGTGGTTCTTAGTTCTCTTGTTTTACTAGGTAGTGTCTAGATGCCCGGCAGCCGGGCGCGGATCTTTCAAGACTAAATGCCCGGCAATCCAAAATTTTCAAGGATTTCGACGGAAAGGCTTATTTACACGTTCTATAAGTATTCGATATTTGAGAAACAACACGACACCTTTTGGTTTGAAACAAGACATGTTTCGGCATATCTACAGTGAGACCTCGATTTAACGAAGTGCCAAGGGACTTCAGTGGGAAATTGGTTCGTTATATCGAGGTTCTTTTCATACATTACACTATTACCGGGCTGAAAAATATCGTTCGTTATACGGAGGACTTCGTTTTATAGAGGTTCGTTAAATTGAGGTTCCATTGTATAGCATCTTCAGTTTGTTCTGCGAGTTTGTTCCTATTTCAGGTTACCTTATATGGGCCATTATTCTAGCGTCACTCAGAAGCGCATTCGCCACCTCATAAAACGCTGCTGTAGTAACCTTCATATCAAGTTAATATTGTCTTCTTTTAATGAGTCCACAGTTAATTTGAAAACAACGCTTTCGTGAGCCCTGAATCCCCAAAATAAACATGGAAACTCAAAGCAAAACAACATGGCAGCAATATTATGAACTTTTAATTCATTATGAGTTTTTATTTCATTTTGTGGAACAGGTTTTGTCGATTTAGGGGCCGATTGCATGGCGAATTGCAGCCCGGGTTGAAATTTCGGACCGCCCACCGGGCGGAGTTACATGAGGTTTGACCGGACTGAAATTCATCCTTGGCTGAGACTCTCTTCATACCTGGCTGAAATTTGTCATGTATTCGACTCCTTAGCCCGTGAACAGACAGCGTAAATATTTTGCAGGAATTTTGTTTCGTTCGCGGAAATAGGGATTATGGTTTCTGCCCAGTTCGCCTAAAGAATCACAGGCGGCCTGTTTGGCACACAAGAAACACGTGCAAATTGTAGGAAATATTAAAATTTCATTTCACCATCTTAATTTATTTTTATCACCATATTGTTGCGCTGCGATGCGTGGCAGCACGCGCGTGTGCCAAACATGCCGCTTGGGACTCGCGAGTTCAAATTTGCATCGAAAACTGCATTCCTGAAATGCCTTTGAGTAGGCAACTTGTGCAGATACGAAAGTTTGTGCTGGATTTTAGGGGTCAGTTCGCGGACTCAAATGAGTCAAAATCAGGCCAAATCAAATTACAAAGACTGTTCTTTCGGAAACCGGGATTCTTTTGTCAAAGGCACAAGGTTAAGTGTATTAATTTTGGCGAAATCCCAAGCCGGTCGGAAATTTGAGGTTCTTGAAGCTGCATGCCTTGTGAGCATACAGCTATTTCAATTAAGGTTGTCGGATCCGACTCAAGCTTACGCGACAAGACCGAAGGGTAGTGTGGGTAGTTGCAAATCAGACTTAGTTTAACGGTTGTCAGAAGCTGGTCGGGAACTTTGAATCTCTTAGTACAAGTAATAAATTGGCACTATCCGATTATTGTCAGCGGCAATCCTGATTTGGCTTTCCATTTTCAGTTGTTAGTTCTTGCCTTGAAGTGCAAAAATTCACGTTCCATATTTTTCATGATGCTGTTTTTCCTACTTCTAATTTACATACCATCACTAAGCCGCGGTATTGCAGAATATACAGTTTAGATTAACATCAATTTACAGTGTATATTGTGTATAGCGTCTATTCTCGAAATACAGTGAGATAGTACTTTGTATACACTTTTGACAGTGGACGTCTAAAGTGCATAATTATACATTTTATACACAATATACAGAATAGACACCGAGATGTTGTGTCAAGTTCGGGAATAGACGCTTTATACACTTTTGACTTGAATGTATATTAGACGTCTAAAGTGTATTCCGGCGTCTATTCTGTATATTGTGTATAAAGTGTATAATTGTACACTTTAGGTGTCTAATATACGTCTAAAGTCAAAAGTCTATAAAGTGTCTATTCCCGAACTGACCCAACATCTCGATGTCTATTCTGTATATTGTGTATAAAGTGTATATTTATAAACTTAAGACGTACTCTAATATACGTCTAAAGTCAAAACTGTATAAAGTGTCTATTCCCGAACTTGACTCAACATCTCGGTGTCTATTCTGTATATTGTGTATAAAGTGTATATTTATACGCTTTATACACCATATATACGCTTCAAGAGTCAAAAGTGTATAAAATGTCTATTCCCAAACTTGACTCAACATCTCGGTGTCGACTCAGTCTATAAGGTGTATAATTTTATTAGTGGATGACTTAATGCATAAGACATATGCATTGAGAAAGATACGGTGATTTATTTGAATTTTAATTTCCTTTTTTGATTACATGACTCTTTGGCTTTTAAATCCTTCTCCAAATCACAATTAAAGCATTCATTAACAAACCAGAAGAGTACATTTCGCTCAAATTGTGTCAATTGTAAGGCGGAAACCTTGTTCGCAAGATTCGGTATTGTCACCTCTAATTATTTCAAATTGTGGTAATGATGGATGACATTTGCAGTTTGGATTATCGGGTGGCATACAGGTTTCTTCTGTGTGTTTTGAAACGTGAAAAATATCAACCAAAAACTTGACATTGTTTAACAAAACCTTGGCCCCGGCGCTACCATTAGAGGCTTGATTAATCAAGAATGGGACAAGGCCACAAGCCCTGTCATACCCTACAAATTTAACTCTTTTAAAGTCATCAGTGTTGTCACAAAACGTTTTCAGTAAGAACAAGAATACTTGTGTCAGTGATTCACAGGTAAACGTTTCCTCATATTGACTACAATCCCACATGGCCGAATTAAAGCCAACGTGCCTGCCGTAGTCTCATAAAAAAGCGATATTTTTTCTGATTTCTTACAACCGCGAGAATTTCTGGGTTCTTCTGGTTGGACGTTAGCTTCTTTCGAGGCTGACTGGAACTCTGGAGGAACATCAGTCGTCTCAACATCAGCACTTGTCTCGTGATCCAAATGCAGGTGACAAAATTGGATGGTTTTTGGTTTTTTCCTCCTGTTATGGGTGAGTTTGGGCAGCACTTGTAGATCTCCGGTAGATCTCCGCGAAGCTTTACTTTTTGCTTTGGTAAAGCACACTTTGATCTTTTTAGATACTCGTTGCCATCAACAGTGACATACCCCTCACTGCAACCTGGCGTCTTGCATGAATGTCTAACCCATTTGTGAGGTGAAGAGCAAATGTCTTCCCACATAATTTGACATAACTGTTCAACTTTGATGTGCTTGCTGCTTTCATCGTATTGAACAATGATTCCCGTTCTGTTCAGTTTTCCATGGTTTTGGAAATAGTTTACCCACAAAAACCATGCATCACTTACACGATCTTCATTCAACTACCAATTTCCATGTTTTTTTTCCTGGCAAATTCTTCTAGCTGCGCTAATCTAACCTTGTCGCTGGCTTCAAAATTAAGATTATAGACTTAAGCTCGCGACTGTAACGTTGCTCCATCTACCCAGATATTGTTTGAAAAGTCTTTCAAAAGCTGCTTATCAAATACCTTTTGGCTTGTTACTTCAAAATAACGCTCTCTTTCAATGTTGGGATCATAGTAGAACCGCACGCCGTCAACTACTCTAAAGCTTGGGTAAAACTGTGTCTTACAACTGTAGCATTGCCCGTGAAATAAGGCACCCATATTCGTCCCATTTACGGTATACAGTAGTGGAAAGGAAGGTCTGCTGTCCATTTTGATTTTCCTGTCGCAGCATTGAACGATTGGCGGTAGCAATATCACTAGCTTGATTGCACTCTTTCCTGCACTCGATCGATAAAAACTGTGAGTCAAATCTCTCTGAAATATCTTGGAGTAGTTATTTGTTATTAATTTATCAAGAGTTCGACAATCGTCAATTTTCGTCAAGTTTAAATGCTTCACCGAGGTAAAGTTTTGTTGTCCATTGCAGGAGAATGAAATTGTGGGACCTGCTTGAGATAGCTTCTCCCGGGCTCGAACAAATTCCGCTACAAACTCCCACCGATTAGGAGTGCCGTCTGGAAAATGGTTTCTTGCAAAGAGGAAAGCGTTAGCTTCCTCGTAACTGACAAAGATCGTCATTTAAGAAAAAAAAGATAAACGTTTTTTGATACATACGAAAAGCGACCGAATTTTTCTTCTGCTAGTTTCAAGCAAACCGTTTTCCTTTCCACTTGCGAAGCGGTAATTTTTTGACAAAGGGGTGCACCGCTTCATTTTGATTCATTCACCGTGGGAAAACTTGAGTCGTGAATTCATTTAAGTCAATCAATCAATCAATCAATCAATCAATCAATCAATAAACTTTATTTACCCTCGAATAATAAAAAGCTTTTTATAATAAAAAGCTTCCCCCCAAAAGTGTTTATTACCCACGGTAACTTACCTTTGTCGGCTAAAAAAGGGCTCTTTTAAAGATCAGTTTCTCCCTTAAGGTATTTATTTTCCCACGGTAAAAAATTCTTTTAATTTGTTTCTTGGCTAAATTATTGGCCCCCAGTATGCCGGGATTGTGCGAACCGCATTTGGGCTCCTTTGTGTTTACCACCAGTCTCAAACGGTCTATCTTTCGCCGCTCTTTATATGTGAAGTGACCGCTCGTCCGCTAACTGACATATATCAACGTCAGTACTGCCTTTACGCACTAGCATTTCAAACCTGGTACGTCGTAATCTCCTCGTCAGGCGTGATGGCCTGATGCAAATAGTTGTGTTTCATTGTTTAGCGGAATTTTAAAATATTTTATTAAATAAAGCTTTTTTAATGAACAATTAGGGAAATGAAAGTTCGAGAGAAGCTGAATTTATTGTCAGTTATAGCTCATTGTTTGTGAAATAAAGGCTATCATTTCGATTTAAAACTCGTTCTAATAACTCTTCTTGTGCCAGGTGCGACAAAACAACCGAGGCAATTCTCATCTGAGGAAAGCAAGAAGACAGAATATCAATGAAATATGTGCATCCTCGTTCTTTGAAATGCAGACCCCATCAAGGCCAACTAATTAAAATGGAAAATTCACTCAAATAATTGGGTAAACATTGAAACATACAATGTTGATATACCTCGTTCTTTAAAGCTTTCAATCTTTATACGCGCGTATTATTATACATAATTTAACAGAACAGATGTTGAGTCGAGTTACGATCGAGAATAGACAGTTTATACCCTTTTGACTTTAGATGTCTATTAGACGTCTAAAGTGTATAAATATACACTTTATACATAATATACAGAATAGACACCGAGATGTTGAGTCAAGTTCGGGAATAGACACCTTATACACTATTGACTTTAGACGTATATTAGACGTCTAAAGTGTGTAAATGTTCACTTTATACACAATATACAGAATAGACACCGAGATGTTGAGTCAAGTTCGGGAATAGACACTTTATTACACTTTTGACTTTAGGCGTATATTAGACGTCTACAGTGTATAAATATACACTTTATACACAATATACAGAATAGATACCGAGATGTTGAGTCAAGTTCGGGAATAGACACTTTATACACTTTTGACTTTAGACGTATATTAGACGTCTAAAGTGTATAAATATACACTTTATACACAATATACAGAATAGACACCGAGATGTTGAGTCAAGTTCGGGAATAGACACTTTATACAGTTTTGACTTTAGACGTATATTAGACGTAAGTGTATAAATATACACTTTATACACAATATACAGAATAGACACCGAGATGTTGAGTCAAGTTCGGGAATAGACACTTTATACACTTTTGACTTTAGACGTATATTAGACGTAAGTGTATAAATATACACTTTATACACAATATACAGAATAGACACCGAGATGTTGAGTCAAGTTCGGGAATAGACACTTTATACACTTTTGACTTTAGACGTATATTAGACGTAAGTGTATAAATATACACTTTATACACAATATACAGAGTAGACACTGAGATGTTGAGTCAAGTTCGGGAATAGACACTTTATACACTTTGACTTTAGACGTATATTAGACGTCTAAAGTGTATAAATATACTCTTTTTACACAATATACAGAATAGACACTGAGATGCTGAGCCAAGTTCGGGAATAGACATTTTATACACTTTTGACGTTAGACGTATATTAGACGTCTAAAGTGTATAAATATACACTTTTTACACAATACACCGCATAGACACCGAGATGTTGAGTTACGTTCGGGAATAGACACTTTATACACTTTTGACTTTAGACGTATATTAGACATGAAAATAGAAAAATTTAGTTCTGTGGGAATATACAGAATTTACACTTCATGTATAAAGTGTATAAATAGACAGTAATAGACGTATATCGTTGTATAAATATACACTTTATATCTCAAAGGTAAAAAATGTCTATTCTCCAATACCGGGCCTCACTCTGATTTTGGTGAACTTAGGCATAAAATCCCATATTACCCTGCGGTCTTGTCGTGTGGGCTTAAACTTTCATCTGACAACGTTAATTGAAATAGCTGTATATACATCTATAGAGTAGGCCAAACTTCAAGTTTCTAAAACCGCCTCCCGGAGCTTTAAATCGACAAACCAAGCACATAATAACATACATTAACACAGTGTTCATGTTTCTAAGCGCTTTTATTTGACTTTCATCCGTTCAAAAAGACAAAATTATCGTATTCACAAAATCCTTTGTGCACAACCGAAGCAGCCATTAATATTCAGCTAGCACAGGTCCACAACACAAACAGAGGATGGTAAGCCTGTGGAAGAATGTTACATTTTGCATATTTTTTTCTTTCACCATTTTGTTTTAAAAAGGAGTGTACATTTCACAGGTTTAGAACGCTCTTCCTAAAAGCCCCTCCCCCCTCCTCTTATCCCTTCCATGATCGCGCCACACCAACCGCAAAGACAAGCCCCCCTACATTTCATATAAACCGACTTCACAAGCATTTATGAATAAACTCAAAAAAGTACTTGAAAAGAAGTTACTAGAACATGCTATACTCATACCGTTGTTGAAAATTGCAATCTAATTTTGTCAACTTTGTTTACGTGATTTAACTGTAGTGGCATTTCCGTGCAGGAAAATTCTAGCTGAGTTTAGTGGTCAAGTTGTTTCAGTTGTTGTTAATTTTATCAACGAACCAGAGAAAGGTTTACCGAGGCAGAGAAAGATTTATCACGGATGCATCTGGGAAGCAATAAATTCTTGTCTAATTTCTAGAAAACAAGAAATGTCATTCTTACTGAAGGTGTACTTTTCAATCAATCACTGTATAAAGAAAATAATTTCTAGAAAACTTTTTTTTACCCATGTTAGCTATTGAAAAGTTCTTCTGTGATCAGAGGCATGCACTGAGGATAAGGCATCAAGTATGCGAATTAAAAAACCCCGAAAAGGCGCTTTTCATTGACTTTGATATGTCAAGCAAATGAGCGCTCAAACCTCACGGGAAAACTAGAAAACGGACATTGTCGGAGTCACTTACTATTTTTCGCAAATAATTGGTCTCTATTTTCCCCATAGTTATTTCAAAGTTTACTACTGTTCACGGTTTTCCAACCATTCCACCTGAAGACAACAATACGTATGCGTAAAATGTGAACATTCTGCAGTATCACCGGCTGGAGTCGTGATACTGCCTCGAAATAGAACTTTCTGGAACTTCATTAGCCTTATATTAGTGACAAACAAGATGCGATACAAAAAATACATCCTTTCATTTTGGGGGAATCGGTTTCAGTGTTGAATAGAAAGTTATCAATTTTTTTCTTTTCTTTTTTTCATGTAAACAGCAATTCTGTCAGTTCGAAGATCAATTTTCAGTCTTGTTGGCTCGACAAACGAGCTAACGCGGTGTATGCCAATTTATGATCATAAATAGTTTCTCCGTTCGCAAAAATCAGTCAACTTAAATCAGGTGTACAGCAGATATTTCATTAACATTTCTAAGCTGTTCGGAGCTCATTATGTTACAGAATAATGCATGATACAAACTGCCAAAAAAACTGAACAAAAAGGAAAAGAAAAAATAGTGCAATTTACTGGCAAGGACCAAAATCTTTTCATAACTGAAAAGTGGCCTTGAGAAATACAAAAACAGAACTCTACAAACACAAATGGCTTGAGCATTTATTTTGCAATCCTCGGCAACTAAAGGCACCAATAGAAATTTCTAGACCAACACAGGAAGATTTTAGTTGTACTTGACCCAGAGACTAATGAAGAGTCGGTGGAAATAAATCTAATTACGGGGGCTTTTCTTGTTACCAAAACACATACATGCGTCTAGTTAAGGATATCAAATCCATTTGCACAAAATCAGCCAATGGGATCTCGGTAGGAAATCAAATGAAACTAAATACGCTGAGAAAAATTTACGCCCGTTGTGATCGACTTAAATCTCGTTGTGTCGGTGATATTCTAGAGAATTCAGCTTTGTCTTACTCCCTTTTCATTTTCATCAGCGTCACTGGAAGTAATTTTTCTTTCCAATCTTGTCAGTGTTCGTTGTAACAGCTGAACTCCCTTTTTCCTTGCTAGTCGAATGTTTTCGTCTCGATTGGTCTCAATAGCATCCAATTCGATTAAACAACATGTAAGAACTTCTTCCAGGATTAAATATTCCTTGGTTTTGTTTTTGTCACTGAACGCATCTACTTCCTTCTCCAGCTCATTAGCTTTGTTGAGTATGCTTTGAATTTTTAACAGTTTTTTCCTGTTTTCATCATTTTTTACTTCCGTCTGCTGTGGTTGCAACAATGGACTTTGACTGGGGTTCGGCTTGGCTGCATCAGTTAGTCGACCTTGGTCTGTATTGGCTTCCTCGTGGTTTAAATGCCTGTCAGTCTCTATACTGTTTTCCTTTGGGTCCTCCAACACGCAATCTTCGTCTTTTTCATAACCCTTACTACTTCCATCCAAACCATCATCAACTATTTCCTGATCCTTCTCGGTTTTAATTTGCACGCTATCAGCTTTTAAATCTGGCTTGATAGCTCCTTCATCATGAATAACGCAATCTCCCTGAAGCACGCTTTCGCTGAAATTATTCCCTTCTTTTCTATTCCCATCATCTCTGTCATCAAATTCAACCTTGATGGGTATGATAAAGGAAGTTTCATTTCTATGAAAGCCATCAGAGTTTCTTCTGGTCTGTTTCGGGGCCAAATGACTTTCCCCCAGGCTTTCAGCACTGTATGTGTTTCTTCTCCCCAGTTTTACCGGGTGACTTGGACCCGAAGTGTAGTGATCTTCAAACACTCTCACCAAGTCTTCAACGAAAGGATTTTCCGTGAAGAAATGCCTCCTTTCTTCCTTTTCTTCACGTACGTGTAACTTACTGGGTATACCTTCCTTGAAATTCTGCCCATTTGGATGATCTGGCAAGCCCGTTTTCCAGAATTCAGTAAACTCTTTATTTTCATCTCTGTTCTGGACATTTAAACATTCGATCGGCAGTTCACCTGTGTTTTGAACATTTTCGGCCGTCGAAGTTTCCTCATCACCATCCTTGCTCGAATTTGAAGTTTCCGCCACCAATTCAATTCTCTGTCCGCAGGGCAAACTCGACGATTGAGTTAAAATGCGGGGTTTTCCCTGATTCTCGCATGTTGCTCGTACTCTAAACTCTGGGTGAACACTTATTGGGATTTCTCTGCTCAGGGACATCTTTTCTCTTTAGTCTACGTCAGGGACGTTAATATAGGTAAAAGGTTCTTTAGATTATGCGATTACTTTTCTTCAAACGAATGGAATGTAGCTAAAAGCTTAGATAAACATTTCTGAGATATTGGCACGATGTGGGCGCGTTTAATTTTGATGAACGCCTGTAGTTACGCAGACGTAAGAGACAAGCTCCTTGTGATGCATGCAGTACTAATAAGTATTGGTTTGATATAAGGAAAGCAAGGAATCCTAACAAAAGGAAATGACTTTCTATTGTCAAGTTTTGAGTTAAGTTAGAAATCAAATTCCATTTTTGTCATTTCTCGAACTCGCTCGCGAGTGCCGCGTCCACACGTGAGTGCTTTCAGTGTTTCAAACGGAGGTTGTAATTCAAGCAATTTGATTAATACTTATTCGTGTCGCCCTTTCGCGGTTTCTAAGGTGGTAATTTCTGCAGTGGAAAATCTAGAATAGCACAATTTCTGCTATTATAGCTTCATCAACGGACAAAATTGTTCTCGAACTTTCGTTCCTTTTCATGATGAAATTAAATATGCTATTTGGATATTGTCCAGTGGTTGTCCACATTGTCACTGGAGTTGATTATGCATATTGTTCCTTGTTTTGATTTCTATTGAGCTTGGAGAGCCACTTTTTTTACTGTAAACAATATTGTTCTCAAGAAATTTAAGAGATTTATTGGAAAAGATTGATATACTCGATCAATAATAAATTTCTCAATAATTAAGGTGTTACTAGTTTTAAAGGGAGATCGTTTTGAGTTGGCTCATTCTGTTATTCGGTATGTTTTTGTTGTGGTTCTAGAAATCCTTAATTCGTAATGAAGTTATATTTGGATATTTACGCAGGTACGTTTATCTTTTTTAATGCTAGGGCAAACATCGAACTATGTCATAACTAAGAGAAATATCGCCTCCCCTTCTTAATCTTATCGTTTTCGTTTTCAAATTTTTAGATAACAAAGGGAACATTTTTCTTCCTGTTACCGTATTATGAAAAAAAGGTAAGCTAAATGCGCCTACGATAATGTTTTATACGGTCCAAAAATCAGAAGAGATCGTAGTGCGGTCACGAACCTTTTATGTACTCACAAGTAGGAACTTAACAATCACCATCCCCTTCTCCTCCTCCTCCCCTCCCCCTTTTGTTATTAGCAACCTTCTACCTACGCCTCCCCTGTACGTGCGGCCTCTCTAAGACTTCTTTTTTCATGAAACGAGGGCTATTTCCCTAACTTGCGTAATAGATGTCTTCTATTTTCTTCCTGTATCAGAAAAAAGGCCCTTTCCTAAAGCAGGAAGGGAATAAAACGAGGAATTGCTTCTTGTTCAAGTAAATAGTTCCTCACTGGATCCCCCAGCGTTAACTATTGAACAAAGAGTCGCGATAGCCTGGCTACTTATCTCCCCAGTCTTCCTGTCGGCGCGACTCAAGATGGTGGACTCTCGAACTTTCTAGACGTTTGCCTCGAATTTTCAATGATTCGCGTCATATTATTCACTGACTTGCTGCAGGAAATTCAGGAAATGGTTTTCGAGCAGCATATGTGCACTTAGGCATGTGTTACAAGTAAAACACGTTACAGCCGATTCACGGAAAAAACAAACCGTACGCTTTCAACCACGCAGGCAGTTACAACAAAACAATGGGTAAGGATTATTACAAGATACTGGATCTTCCACGCAACGCAAGCGAAGACGAAATACGTAAGGCCTACCGAAAAATGGCCTTAAAATTCCATCCAGACAAAAACAAGAGTGCCGAAGCTGAAGAGAAATTTAAAGAGGTCGCCGAAGCCTACGAAGTTCTCAGCGACCCACAGAAGAGAGAGGTGTTTGATAACTACGGTGAAGAAGGCCTCAAAGGTACCCCAAATCCACCTGGTGGTGCTACCGAGTTTAAATTTGAAATGCCGACAGGATTCACAGCTTTTACGTTTCATGGAGATCCGATGTCTACGTTTTCAAGAGTATTTGGAAGAGAAGATCCCTTCAAAGGTATGAATAATCGGATATAGAGCTCTTATCGAAACTCACAGAAAATATAAATAAGCACACTGAAGATTATTGTAGGCCAAAAAATAAGCTTAGGACCAAAGCTTTGAGCTTTTGCACAATATTTCGATGAATAAACCAATATGACGAGAGTTGCTACATTTATTTAGTTACACTGTACTTAATTAATTAGTAGTCAGTCTTTTCCTTTAAAAAGAAATCAAAACAAATTTAAGCATTTTACTTCATTTTCTGCTTTCAGACATGGCTCGAGTTCAATCGAAAAACTGTGTCAAGTTTTCAAGCAGTATGCGTCCTAGTAATCGTCAAAATAATTTGCCAGAGCAGTTAAGCTTAATGTTATCACAGAAGCACTTGTTTTTCACATATTTACCTGTACCTGTATCAGTTGCCTTTTTTGTTGATTCTCCCACGCACATGTATTAATTGTGGTTCTTTGTTTCATCCGGATTGGTGAGATTGCGATTCAAAACGTAAAATTTTTGTTGTTTGCATTTTTCGCTGAACAGTGGTACAGCAATATTCTAGAAACAGGTTTATTTTCTTTTATTATGTGGGACAGGTTTAATAACAAAGAGAAACGAAGAAAAGGGCCAGTTTAGGAAAGTTGTTTTCTTTTCCTTTGCTAGTATTTTTCTTCATTATTAACCCTTGTGCTTAGATGTTGGACATTATAAAAACAATTTAGTCCCTGAAGAATCCAGAACATTTTATTCTGGAAAATGTCTGTTTTGCTATTGACATGGCAAACAAATTATAGTGGGGGTCTGTCGTTAATCAGTTCCCAGTCATTTTTTTATGTCAATATGCCGTCAATTATTCAATTCTCCAGATTCTTAAATTATCTAGACTTTTCTGTGTTGTCTTGATTTCTTCATATCATTGATCGCTTGAATCCATAAAAAACTTTGAGCAAAGAATGTACCAGTTATTCCTTTAAAAAGGTTTTATTTACTCTGTGTTGCTTATTGCAAATTGCTGCCCACAAAAATTTTTTTTTTTTGTGTTGTGAGGACTCTAGATTTTTCCAGACTGTTAATATTTTCTGGAGCTCAGCAAGACTGGATAATCACTGGTCATCTGTTTCCAGTGATATGTGGCTCATTGCAATTTCAAGTGCATGGCTTTCATTACAAATCTTGATTGGACAATGGGAAATACCTCCCAATTAATTGCATTCTTTATTGGCCATAACTGTCTCCTTGGCAAAGACTTAGGGCCTGTTTACAAGCAGGCGGGTTACCCTAGCACCTAGGGTTACCCTAGCAGGAGGGTTACCCTAGCGCTCCCACATTTCTTCTTTTTTTCATCGACGTGTTTACAAGGCAGCTAGGGTTACCCTAGCAGCTAGGGTAACCCTAGCTGAGTGCTAGGGTTACCCTAGGTGCTAGGGTAACCCTAGCGCCTTGTAAACGCTCTGCTAGGGATAACTCGCCTACCCGGGACAACTTTTTACTTGTTTCCAGACCCTTTGAAGGTTGACAACAAACGGCCATCATGGCGGATCGCACACACAGTGGTGCTGGCCGTGGGGCTAAATGGAGAGTTTCTTTACCAGAAACCGAAAATATTTCTACTCCAAGGTCGGCGAGTCCGCTCGTATTTCGTTCTTCCACACCGAATTATGACGACGAGTCAAATCAAACATCCGGACTGGACAAAAATGATGATTTGCAATCTCGTGAATCTAGGGAAAAAACGAAAGATGTCAACTGATTCGAATCTGATCCAGAAAAAGCACAAAGAAAACAAGAAAACAAAGTGGGTATGGTCAGTTGAAAAAGTTGAGGAGATGCTCAAGTTTTTGCGAGAGTATAAGTCGACCTGTGACTTTCACGGTGTCGACTTTGAAGCTGATCTCCAGGCACTGTACACGGAAGTGAGACGATGTATGGCGACTTTGTATCCTGATGAATTTGGAACGCCAAGCGTTACCGAAACGGAAACAAGTATTAAGGATACGGGCAAAGAGGAATACCAAAGTTTCAAATCTAAAATTGATGAGGAAAAGTTGGCAATCAAGAAAGGATATGAAAGAGTCAAAGAAAAGATAAAGAACATTCGTCAAGATTACCGGACTGCGGTGAACAAGGGAAGTCGTAGTGGCAGCGGAAAAATTGTTAAGGAGAATTTCGATCTCCTAAATGAAATTTGGGGCGGCTCTCCTGCGACAAACACAATCCCATGTGGTATTGACGGTGACTTGTTGAAAGAATCAGTTCAGGATGAAAATGACAGTGAAGTTCAAGGTATGTGATTTCACTTGAGTGGAGATGAGTTCATTTGTAGTGTCCTAAATTAGTGCTGCAGTGCTAATGAATTGACACTTAAATAAAGTTTATTGTTATTGCTATTATTATTATTATTATTATTATTATTATTATTATTATTATCAATCATACATGTATTAATCAGTCAAGGAGTTCATATTTTCTTTATGGTAACAAAATAAAGTAAGAATCAATTGCATGGTTTGGGCTTGGACAAGGTGATGACAATAATTTATTGATGAGAACTTTGTTAAAATAGAGCTGATTGCTTATAATAATATCAACCCCTGTATACTATGAATGGTATAGCATGTATTGCTGGCAGTTAACATTGGCAACTACCAGCAGGTAAAAATTAATAGGTTGTCGAAGAGGTTATGGTATCATCTTATTTATAATGTTACAAATATAAATAGAAACAAATTCGATTTACTGATTGATATAATATATTGAAGTGCTTTTACAAAATCCAGTTCAGTATCTATTGGCAAAGGAAAGAAAAGAAAAGAAATATAAAATTTGAGTCTTATGGTAGCTAATATCCAACAATAATATCTGTTCTACAGGTTTTTTATAATCATTATACAATAACAAATGAAAAAGACAACAATTCATGATATTGTTACATTCTGTAATTTCTAAAGCTAATTCACATATTAACAGTGTTTTTTTTAACATTTAGCCATTTTAGGGTCTTCACATTCCCCGTCCCCATCCTTTTTTGGTGATGATGATGGTGATGATGAGACAGATAACTTGTCAAGTGTCAGTCAAAGAAGTGTAGAAGAAAGCAGGTGCTCAGAGGATAATTCTACTGAAGCTAAAGCAAAGGGCAAGGCTAGAGTAAATACAGCTAAAATTGCTCAACTGGTTGACAACAAGCGAAAACATATGGAACGAAACTTGTCTCAAGCACAACGGGATAAAATCCTAATGAGCACTGCTAAAGATGAGGTTGCCATGAAAAAGAATCTTCTGGATGCCTTTGCTCAGTCAAACAAGGTCTTTGAAGCCTCAATGTCAAAGATGACTGACTGCCTAACTTCACTTGGTAGTGGTATTGCATCTGCTATGCAAATGGTTGCAATGGCTTTGTCAGGTCAACCACAATCATTTCCCCCAAACCATGGACAATACATGGGGGCACCCACACCTGCTATGTTTGGCTCTGGTGTTAGTAACAACTATAGTGGCTCTCAGCCTTCTAGCAGTCACCTGTACCATGGAGCTGGAATCCATTCTCCTCAGTTTTCATATGAAGCTGGATCATTTCAGGCAGACATCCCTTACAGTTCAGTGAGTCAGAGAGCCTCTCCGGTTACATCTTCTCATATTGAGAATTCAGGGTCAGATTCTTCCAGAGACTATTTTAAACTGTGATTCTTATCAGACATTTATTTATGGACAGTCTTTTTATTTCCTTGGTTCCCTAGCTGAGCTGAAGCGTTGAGTTTTGATATTGATGTTATTATCAAGTTGAGGCAGTTTAGTCTAAATTCTTTAGAATGTATTTGACAATAAGAAAATTTGAATGTTTTTATTTGATCAACAATTTGCATTGTTATCAGGTTATAACAACAGTGACATTAATAACAAAATAAGTAGGAAAGTAAAGGTATGTAGTACTTCAAGTTATTGAGATTACAGCCAACGATGGGATTAACTGTCATACAAGCCATAAAATACATGTATATGATAAAGAAAGAACCACTTTTTTCATATTAAAAGCTTATTACAAGGCTTTTTCTCTTCTTGGTAAACAGAAATTTGTTAACATTTTTTGTTTCAAACACAGAGGTACAGTTCAAAAATCCAACACACATGTACAGTGTATATTAAGTAAATTGTGGCACAACCGTTCAAGTTATAGACCTAACAGGCTCTATTTGTACTAGTTTTCTGCACACCACATATATTTTTTGTAACATAACATTTTAGTTGGGGAGGTGGCTATTAAAGAGTAAAACTTTACTCACCAATACAAGAAATACATGTTGGAGACTGTTTAATGTTTATTTATATTCGATAACACCTCCACAAAATTGAAACAAAAATAATGTGGTGGACAGATAACTCCAAAAATGTACAAACAATACAATATTACTGTTTATAAATTGCCTTTGTTTTTGTATAACATCTATTATGAGGGGCTAATTTGTATTAGAAAAAAATAAAGAAGAAAAGAGCCTTTGTCATTGATGGTGGTATTGCTACATAACACTTTTGTGCTGAATACTTGGTTATGTTAAACAGTTCAATGCAACATTCACAACATATGCCCTTAATTCCAGGTAAGCAGATAATTTGCTGTGTTGATCATTCCTTTAAGGGTGCAATACAAGTCAATGAGGAATGTGCTCTCTGTACATCAAAGTAATAACATTTCGAACATGTGTACCTTCTGCAGTGTTGAATGCATACAAACGGTCTGGCTCAGTGTCTGGTTGCATTGACCTATCATGAGCAATCTGCCTGGCAACATCATCATCTTCTACTGTCATGCCATGTTTTTCACAAAAATTATGCAACACGAAACAGGCATATATAACAGTGGGCACAAATGAGAGTCCCAAGTCAATACGTTTATTTAAGATCTGCCACCTAGCTTTAAGCCGTCCGAAAGCACACTCGATAGGATTTCTACAACTTCTCAGCATTGTGTTAAAAATGACTTCTTCATTTGATCTTGGATTTGGGTACTCCTTCATACAATAAGGCAGCAGGGGATATGCTGGATCTCCAAGCAATAACACTGGCACTTTGTCATAGCCTGGCAAAATTTCCCTATATAACATAGGAAGTTCACCTTTGCTGAGCATTCTGTTGATTCTTGAGTTGGAAAACACTCGACCATCATGGACAGAACCTGGCCACCTAACATCGACATCTAAGAATGTTCCCTTGTAGTCGCAAACCGCTTGAACATTCAAAGTATGCTTCATTTTATAACTAAAGTAATCATGCGGATTCTCCTTAGGTGATAGAATGGGAATATGAGTTCCATCAACACATCCGAATCCTTGAGGAAAACCAAATTTGTTCTCCATTTTAGACACAAGCTCCATCATCTCTTGTTCTGTGGTTGGCAATTTGATAACATTTGGTCCACACTTGTTAGTCAAGACATGACAAACTTTACGAACAACAACGGACACTGTACAAAGGGCTACTCCAAAAGCATTGGCAGTCATAAGAATAGACCCCTGATCCTTGAGATAGTATAAAGTCATAGCCAATTGTTTCTCCACTGACAATACATCATCTCCGCGTGGACCACGACTAGGCTGAAGAAAAGGCCTAACTTCATTAGCGAGGACCATGAAAACATTTCGATCCATTCTGAAATTCTTCTTCCATTCGCTTTCCTCCATCCTGCCCTCAAATAAGTTTCTCCACCACTGATCCGTACGGCCTGGTTTTCTTTGAAATCGTCTTCGTCGAATAATTCTCCTTTTTACATGTCGCAATCGAGCGAGTGCTTTATTGTATTCCATAGCCGCGTTTAACAAGGCAACTTGCTCTCGCTTTCTAGAAATGAGAATGTAACACAGCAAAACTCCATGGCACTGAAAAGCAGCTATAACTGGCAGCAACGACAGCAGAATCGAAGAAACTGCCACAATCCTTCCCTTGTCGGCCATTTTGTTTGCAATGCGTGCGGTTACCAAGCATATTAAGTTGTCCCCGGTTGGTAGGGTAACCCTACCTGTTAAATTTTGCTTATAAACCCGGGCTATCTTTTAACCCTCTTGCTAGGGTAACCCTAGGTGCTAGGGTTACCCGCCTGCTTGTAAACAGGCCCTTAACTTTATACGAGGGAAAATGATAAGATTAGTGTAATAGGATTTGAATAAATCCTGAACACCTATTAAAATTAAATAGATTACACATTTTTCTCGTACATTGATCCCTCCTTAGAATTAGTGTTTTTTGTACGAGGATTTACATACCCTCCAAATTGGAGAAGATTGGTGGCATAAAAAAAAGTGTGTTGTTAAAAAAACGGTGGTCCTCAAAAGTTTAATAACTGCTTCTGATGCCTACTAATGACAAGAGCTTTAGTTAACTGCACTTGGTCAAAAGGAAAACAGAGGTTTTTCTGGTAAAAAAATGAAAATTATTTAACGGTGGATTTTCCTGTGGTTCCTTCAGTGAATTTTTTTAAAAGCTTGAACCATTAATATAAAGGCTTTATTTCACATTGTGTAGTTCCAGAAAATATCCATACTCCCCCCACAGAAGGAATAATTGGAAATTCCAGGGAGGGTGGGGGTCTCAAGGGCCCAAAAATGATATTTGTCAATATATAAACTTTGAGCTAAATCAGGATTCCAGATCCTTCTGTGGGAGGGTGGGAATGGATATTTTCTGGAACTACACATTTCCATTTTTTGGAAAAAATTGTCAGAGCAGTTCAGTTCGTTAGAAATAACAAATCACTTCACTGAGGAAACTTCTAGATATGAATGAAAGAATGATAGTTTCCTTGCTGCCTTGCTGCCATGATAATGGCTTCTACCCCCCCCCCCCCCCCCCGGGAAAAGAAACTCTCATTCATACTCGTTAGTGCAGGTGATTTGTAAGTACTTTAGGGAGCCTTGCTAACTCTCATTCTCACTCCCAGAGATTGGTTAAGTCCAAGGTTTGAGACTGGTTACATTTGATTTTAGCCAAGAAAGCACAGAAAAACTTGAACATATGCTTCACTGAATGAGTAGGAGCACTCTGGACCATGTCCAAATCATTTTCTGAAAAGTGTTTCAGAGTAAACGTGCACAAGATTTGCGTGACTTTGTGCTCTAAGTTTCTAAAATTCTGGACGTTAAGACAGTCCCAAACTGCCAAGCCTGAATTTCCAAGCCTTGAGTTTTTATTTGCCAAATTTTGAGACTCAGATAAAATTTGCTGAGCTGGAACAGTTTTTGTGGTCCATAATCCTAAACCATTTTTTCATCTTAGGGATGTTTGATCGTGGCTTTGGTGTACCTGGTGCTTTTGGAGGAGTAGATTTTCCAGACATGGGAGGCTTTCATACTTTCCATCATCAAGCACACCCTGCCTTCAGCCGTCAAAGGTCATCATCTTTTGAGGACATGTCATTTGCACGCAAAAAGGCCCAAGATCCTCCAATAGAAAAATTTCTGATGGTTACACTAGAGGAACTCCTAACAGGGACCACTAAGAAACTGAAAATCATCAAAAAGGTTTTGAATCCTGATAGAATGACAACTCGCCCAGAGGAGAAAATTCTCACTATTGATGTAAGAAAGGGATGGAAAGAAGGAACAAAGATCACATTCCCAGAGGAAGGAGATCAAAAGCCTCACACTGTTCCTGCGGATATTGTCTTCATAATTAAGGACAAACCACATATTTACTTCAAACGAGATCAGGATAATAACATTCTTTATACGGCAAAGGTGTCTCTGAAAGAAGCCCTCACTGGCCACACCTCAGGGGCATCAGTTCCAGTTCCCACGTTGGACAAACGAACAGTCAACATCCCAGTGAACACTATTATTAAACCTGGAACAAAACGCCGCATCAAAGGGGAGGGTCTGCCATTACCCAAGAAGCTTAATCAGAGAGCTGACATGCTGGTGGAGTTTGATGTTGACTTTCCAGTGCAGCTACCAGCAGCAAATATCGAGATGTTAAAGAATGCTCTTCCTGAGTGAGAAGAGAACTTAAACTTTTATTTATAAATGCAACTAACTTATGAAGTTAGCTTGTCAGCAGCAGAATGCTTTAAAAGAGAACATTTTGAAGCTATGGGTTATTTTATAAAGAACTTGCATTTTAGGCCATGTTTTCTCTCCTTCTAAGAATAGAAACCAAAACTCATGAATTTTGTTGGCCTGAGTGAAATAAATTAGGTTTGCCCTTAGAGTGGTAGGCAAAGGAACTGAGCGCTGAGTGTGTATTTCGTGTTCTTAGTGAAAAATGCAAAGATCAGATTCCAAATTCTCTAACGTTGCCTCTGCGGATGTCTTGAATAGTTTTTGTTGTTTGGGAATTTGGTTTTAATCATGCTGACATTTTTGTCGGTACTCAGTTTCTTGTCATTTTCCAGTGATAACTGGTGATTTCAGGTCACCCTGTAAGATTTTATCCATTTAGAGCACAGAGGAAATTCCATTTTTAGACAAAAAAAACATTGCTTACAAAATATGATTTACACCTTGGATAATTATACAAGATGATTTCATATCAGGCTGAAAACAAGTGTATCTACAAAAAAGGAAAACTAAAACAAAGTGAAAACGAAACAAAGGACAACCTAAAATCGGCTTTCAGGTAGTTATAGCCTTTATTTTCCACATCATTCTTCTTTTACGTAAATAAGCGTGAAGACTGAATATAAATACATTAATAAATTATTTGTTATTGAGTGTTAGATGATTTATTTACCTATGTTGCAGACACAGACATGTAGTCCCTTTTCTGATGCAGATGTATTTATTTCTTGTTAAGTTTGCTCACTCGTACTGTAAATTTCTTCATCCTGAAATTTAATAAACAACTCACGAAAAAGAACCACAGGCTATTGTTCAATTGACGTGGATTCAAAGGAAGAAGTGAGAGGTGTGCAATTTAACTCTGTTCAACACAAAAATCTTTCTTGTTGCACTGCATTTGTTACAATTTTACAGTTAAATTGTACTCCCCGTCACATATATGGTAAACACACATCCTCCCTTCTTTATGCCCCCGTCTATATAAGTGCTTCCCCATGATATGTTAAAATAATACAGGTGGGTTTAAATTATGAAGCAAATACAATGATTCCAAGTTGAAATATCATATTACATTGCATCATGGATTGGACCCAACAACTTATGCGCCGATCAATTCAAAACTTCAACATCCCCCCCCCCCGGGGCATACCCCGGGCATTTGACTTTGCATCGTGCCCGGGGAGGGGGGAATTTGAACCTTGCGTTGGAAGGGTGGGGAATTTGAACCGGATTTATCTCTTGTTCTGACGTAATACGTTTGTGAGTGTTTTCGGTTTTTGCAGGGTTTGACGGATTAACAAGATAGAATTTTGCCTTTGTTAGTGAATAACTCTTTCAAGAGGTCTTTAAAAGAAGTTTGAAGGTGTCATTACAGCATATCTCTCTCTGAAAGGCGTGTAAAGTGTTTGGTTTGTTCTGACGTAATACGTTTGTGAGTTTTTTCGGTTTTTGCAGGGTTTGACGGATTTACAAGACAGAATTTCGCCTTTGTTAGTGAATAACTCTTTCAAGAGGTCTTTAAAAGAAGTTTGAAGGTGTCATTACAGCATATCTCTCTCTGAAAGGCGTGTAAAGTGTTTGATTGAAGACGAAATTTGTCTTTGAGGAGAGGTAGTTCAATACTAATTGGTGGGGCATTTGAACGGCTTTGTTTTTTTGCCAATCTTCAAAAGTTCAAATGCCCGGGGGGTTGCCCGGGGGGTGGGGGATGTTGAACTTTCGAATTGATCGGTGCATTAAGTTGGAATTTGTCTTTTCCATGCATATATCTTATTAGACGGTTTAGTGTGTAGTATCGTGGGATATTTTTACGAGTCACGCCTTGTTTTGGCATTATTTCTCACTGAAGAAGAGACAGCAGTCTCGAAACGTCTGAGGATTTTTCCCCATTTTCTACTTCAAGCGCAGAGACACTAATTTAACTAATAACATCAAGAACATCTCAATTTACATGCGCTACACAGTTTTTATGCAATTTTCCGTTCAAAATACAGGAAACGAGTAAAAATATCCCACGATACTACACACTAAACCGTCTAATAAGGGATTTATTATCCAACTTATCTGAAACTTAGCTGCAAAATCGGAAAAGTGGTCCGCTTATAAACTGAGTTGCGTGACAAACCAACGTAACTTCTGAGCAGCGAGTGAGCGGGCCAGCGGGGCCAGGTTTCGCGCGCTTGATGTGAGGTTGTAGTTGATTGGTCAAAAACGAAAATTTGTCAAACCTGTCAATCGAAGTCAATCGAGCAAGCGTCGTGATTATTTCAAACTTGCAAGGAAAACAAAGACGGAATAGGGCAAATCTGAGTTATTTTCGGTTTTACAATTAGAGCCTGACAACAATGTTCTTGGTCACCGAGTAAAACTACGAAAAGAAAGAACTCGACAGAACAAACAGAACTCGAAAGTCAATTCAAACAAAGTTAAACAACAACTTGTTAACAATCCAAACGCACTTCAAGCTCATTCATCTTCGTCCGAATCAATAACCACGCGTCAAAGAGATAGCGGTGGAGAAATCTGACCAATAACAATAATACATTGTGCATTTGTTAAAGACAGCTCCTGAGAAAAGACGGGTTCCGTTTCCTGACTTTGACAAACAAATGACATAAAAGATTGTTAAGTTCCTCGGCGGGAATTTCTTCAATGGCCCTTGTTTCCTAATGCATCAGTCAATTCCAGCTGCGCCCATCCCCCCCCCCCGGGCAACTGCGGGGCATTTGCGTGCCTTGTCAGTCCCGGGGGTGGGGCATTAGCAAATTTGGCACGGCCCGGGGGTCGCGCATTTGCCTACCCCCGGGCTTTTGACACACATGTGGTTTCCGACTCGAAATCCAAACATGAAAGATTTTATCGCAAAGGACCAACAGTTCGTCGCAGATTGGATCGTCTGCCAAGGACTGGACAAACTTGTGGAGGTTTTCTCGATTTTATGCATTTCTTCATTGCTTATCAAGGCACAACTATCACTTAATATAGCGAGATCGGGAAAGATCAACGTGAATCGACCTACGCATTCTTCTTAACGATTTAATTAAAATTTTATAGTCGTGATGATTCTTAAATTCTAAACATGATACAGGGATCGTCGTTTTATACTTTTGCATATTATTAAAATATTACAACAGATGACGTTACAACAGACTTTTATAATGTCAAGATTTTTGTTTACTAGCGAACTGTTTAAAACAAAACATTAAAGTAACAATCAACTATTATGTAGTATTGTTGTCTGTGAAGTATTAAAATATCACCACTTGGCATTTATACTAACTTTATTAACATCGGATAGCGCCGTTACAAACAATAGAAGATGGAGAGGTAGGCCTACAGAAATGAAAAATCACACATTAAAATGCTGAAAGTGGTATTATTGTGCAGTGAATGAAAACTGCTGCAGTGTTGATTGGGGACGTACGATCCCGGGGGCGGGGCATTTGCCCTCTTCCTTCGTCCACACCGCGGGGCATTTGGCAGCTAAAGTGTCCCCACCCCCGGGAATTTGCCATCCGAGAGAAAAAAAATGCTAATGCCCGGGGGTTAGCCCGCGGGGGGGGGGGGGGGGGCATGGGCGCAGCTGGAATTGACTGATGCATCATTTCCATAAGCATTGAGGTCAGTTTTTGTCTTCTTTGTTGTATTCACGTTTCGATTTTGTTCAATAAATAAGGAAATTTCACTGTTGTCTAGATCATTGCTTGTCTCTAGGAACTCGTTACCGTTAAAAACCTCGAAATTTGGTAAGCATTCATTGTTTTCTTCGGGAAAAAACGAGCGTTTCGGCCATTTTTTCATCCTTCACCTCGTAAGCCTAATGCCTGACGTGACATTTGTAGAAAACATGTCAAACCGGTCTTCTGGAGTACAAATACCGTGGGATATTTGTACTCGTTTTGGGTGTTATTTGTACTCTACTGAATGCAGTTGAATAATAATGTAAGTTATTTTTACTTTCTTTGTATAAGTGGCCCCAATAGACCATTCCCATTATGACGTCACACGCGCTAAGGTTTCTGGTAGTTGTAGTAAGGATCGTGCCCAGTGTCGCGCGATCGCGGGAAAGTGTCAAAAAATCAGCATAAGCGCCATATCGACCAAGTCAAGCTACCAGGTGTTTCACAAAGTTATGTGCGCGATTGCTATACAAATTCAAAGAAACTCAGCGTGGAGTTTTTTACCTTTTTTTTTCGATAAACGAGGAATTGCGAAGAGTGTTGTTAACGAACATTTCAATGGAAAACTTTTATTCCAAATTCTGAATACCGAGTGTTTAGCAGGAAAACGTGTTTTAACAATGTACTAATATAAAAAATATAATTTCCCTCATGAAAAAAAGAATCGAAGGGGAGGAGGGAGTTTCTGAGATAGGAGATATAGAACAATTAGAACAGTTGTTAAATAACAAAACCAAAAGGAGATCGAATTAATAAAAATTTTATATTATATCTAGCATAGTGCAAAACGAGGAACCCATTGAAATGCTTTGAGCGACTCGCTCTGAGATTTAATAAAAACAAAACAAAGCATGAAATATTTCGCTTTGAGTGAATCGGCAGTTCTAAATTAAATCATTAAAATGGAAGAGAAATACCATTCACTACTACAAGTCTAGTTAACGCAAAACATGTAAAGATGATTGAAATATTCCGTCAGCTGAAAGAGCAAGCAATGCTATTCTCACTAAGACGGCCGAACGATTTTTTGCTTTCAAACAACCCAATGTGCAGTACCAAAGGAAAGCAAACTGGCTTGAGAAACAACACTAACTGAGTCTAAAATAGTTTCTATTACTGTTTTTTGTTTTGAATTATTTTCACCATTTTGCGAAATAAGACATAAACTTAATAAACAAAACCTACGACGACAAAATCTTGAAAGTTAATACGCACAACATTTTCTCGCCAAGATTAACTGTAATAAATGCAACTGCAATATCAGATCGCTTATTTTAATTTTAAGAAGAAATTCCAAGAAAATACAAACATAGAAAAAGGGAAAACAAGCCTTCAGGTATGAAAAAATATTCAGAATAGCAATTGCTGTCCTGGGAAAGTAAAATATCTCGAGTACAATTCCGCTTAACTTGACACTGTTTTGTACCAAATTTCTGCAAGTTTTTTAAACATTTCAAGAAAGCATTTGTAAGTGTGGATTCGATTAGTTAAAAAATTCTTACGAAGTCAATCCACAGTCAATTATGTATTTTAGCAACGGTTGAAGTGGAAGAAATACTTAAAAACGATCGTTGTCCTTGGAAATAAAAACGACACTGACAATACAGTCTGTTCTCGAACAAGGATTTCTTTGCTCTAACCTCTCCAATTTCTTCCATAACCGCTGTCGAGTATTCTTCAGGTCTTCTCCTTGTAGCAACAAGCTTTTAAAAGAAATATCTTCAAAAGACTTCATCCTAAGGATGCATGTAAAATTACCGGCCTGAAAATCGAGTGTACAAGAAGCCATCCGCTAGAGAGTTTTATTACGCACCGAGTGCGACACGATAAAAAAAATTAAATTAACAAATTGATGTCAGTTTTTTATGCGTCTGTCCTCTTATTGATGATAAATTTCGTCATAACATTGTCAAAGTGTTGTAGATTCACGAGCCGCAGGCGAGTGGATCTACAACAAACTTTGACAATGTTATGACGAAATTTATCATCAATAAGAGGACAGACGCATAAAAAACTGACGTCAATTTGTTTTTTACAATAACAAAAAGCCCAAACTGATTTTCAAACGAAGGAAAGAAATGCTATCTAGAGTCAATGGAAGATGCGATTGCCGCAGAATCTGAATTTCATCGCTGTAATTCGGAGAATCACAGGCTCGTAAATTAAAACTTTAGTAAGAATAGGTCAGAAATACGAGGACAAATTCGAATTGCTCAACTAACCTTTAATCCAGTGAAAACTGTTCACAAAATAATCCGTTAAAACACGGTTCAGCTTAATTTCATCGACAGCACAAATTCCCGCTCACCGCCGATTTTCAGGTCTGAATCCACAATAAACATCCTCATCTTTTCGCTCTAAGGTTGCAATGGTTTCTTCAGTTTTAACCCATAAATTTTAGATGATATCCTCATTGACGACTACTAGATTTGTGGTACAATTCTCGCCTCATCAAGAACGCAGCACTAAAAAGTTTGACAAAACTTTTGCTGATTGCGTCAGCTTTACGTGTTTCATCCGTCTGTACTCTTATTGACGATAAAAATTAGCCAATGAGCGCGCGAGAATTCGCTCAGTTATTGTAAAAATCGAAAATCTTGCAAAATAAAGCTTCCTTACTTTTACATTGTTGTCTCTTGATGTGTCCTGGTGGGGTAAAAGCAGGTTTGCCGCTTATGTCACTCGAGGTCCTCTCAATTATGCAATTTATAGACGACCAACTCGGCCGCCATTGCATTGCATGTGTTTTTGTGGATTATTTTGAATTTTCCCGCGATTGAGCGACCTGGGCGCGATCTTTACTACAACTACCAGAAACCTTTGCGTGTGTGACGTCATAATGAAAATGATCTATTAGAGTAGTGGCACTGTAACAGGACTACCTTTGTATGCACTGCAGAGTGGACAGTACGTAGTAGGCGTATTACTGTTAGTAATCAGGGGCACCCAACGACAAAATTTTAGCGAAGTACTTCAAATATCATTTTCTGCTTTCTTAGATTGTTTCAGAGCTTTTTAAAGGCATATTTGTGTCAGCTAACACAGGCTGATCTGTTCGGAATTTTTAGCTGAAAATTTAGGCCCCAGAAAATTTTAGGAAACAGAACCCTATCCCCAGAATTTCCGAGCTGCTGATAGCTCTCCGAAAATGCTAGCAGACCTTATTTTACACTCTAAACGGCATATTTTTCCGTCTGAAAGCAATAGGAATTAACAGTCCCCTTGCTTCGAAAGTCTGAGGTAATGTTTTGCCAAAGAAATCTCTAGCTAGTTTACACAGCAATTAATTCCGAATATCATCAGGCGATTTAGGCCTGATCGAACAGATATTTCCAGAAACGAACCGTTGGGTGCTCTTTTTAAGGGTTTTAAAACAGGTCTTAAAAGTCCTAACAGTGGCTACTGTACCTGTCAATCTTAAGGAGGTTTTATTCTCAATATTACATAATAAATAAACTTTTCCTTTCATTTACTCCCCTAAAATATTTTCTGTTGCCAAACAGGTCAATAATTATCAAGGTTTAGAGGCATTCATGTCATAGATAATAAACAGAGTTCATATCCATGATATAGCACAGCCATGCCACTCACTCTGTAAGGCTCGATTTTCAGTTTGCTTGATAGTAACTATTCCTGTGGGAAACATCAGGCCCAATTTTAGCAAGCAACCTATGTTAAAACAATATAAGCAAAGGACCGCAAACGAAAATGCTGCACGTGTACGTAGGATCTAGTAAACCAGACCTAATCAGCCAAAGAGTGCACGGGTATTTTTACGGCATTTTCGCCATCTTGCTATGCCGTACTGATGAGCTCTAAAAAGAGCGAAACAGCTGTCTACGGCTGCAACCCTGCTCTGTTGAAGTTCTATTAGTGTCGTGTTGATGTCTTGCAGAGTCAAATCTTTCTACGTAGTCAGATCAGCCTTGCTGCTATGTTTAACCTATGTTAACCCTATTCTGCGGGGGGGGGGGGGGGGGGGGGGTGGGGCACATTGTGCCCGCACTGACTTTAACAAATTATAACTTTTAAACTGCTAGACGAAAAATCACCAAATCTGGTGACTCTTCCTAACATTTATCAGAGAAAATTTTCCTGTGTCAATGACGTGTCTATGATGATTGACGTTTCCATAGCAACCATCTACTCAGAAGTGTATTTTGACTATTTTCTGTCTTTTTTTCAGTCTTTTTTTCAGGTTTTCCCCCCGTCATTTGTAAGAAGAAGATAATTTTTTACTTTTGTGTGATTGTTTTGACTAAGTAAGTTTCTTAAAACAAAATCATATTGTTTTTGGTGAGGTCATTGTCAGCTGTATGACTGCAGGTTTGGGATTCAAGATGGCGGCCTCAAATTCAACATGGCGGGTTTGTGACGTCATGATATGTCATAATTGACACGTCATGAGCCCAATCTGTTCAGCTAATGACGTGCTACAAACGTGCCAAGTTTCATCGCAAAAGCCTCAATACTTTTTGAGATCTATAGGGGGGCACTTTGTGCCCCCCCCCCCCAGGCTCAGAAACTCAAAAAACTCAGGCAGATTAGGGTTAAGAGAATATGGTAGCAGTGCTTAAATTAGGCCTGATCTCGGCTTGCTCAATGTATATACAATTGTATATACTACTTCATTATATAAACAGCAACTGGATATGACTCCATGATTGGCTCCCTAATGACAAGCTATCAGCTCTGATAACCACCCGATTAATTTTAGAGCAAGCTCATTAGTAGAACTATTTCACGTCGTACAAGTTCGAACGGCAGGTATTACGGTATCAGGCGATACCGCCGTCCAATTGATATCCCTCGTCCGATTTTAAGTCAAACGGGTCGATTTTTTTAATTTTAATGGAAGAAAAATAAAACCGTTTTGCAGAAGCCAGTGACATGATCATCAAAGACTTTTTTCTTCTTTAGTAGGACAAAAGTGCGTTGTGAAAATTATTTGGAAGGTTATAAAATAAATAACACCCCTCCTGGCTTGCTGATATATCGATGGATAATGCGTGGCTCAATTCTAGCTGTTACTATGCCCCCACCCCCCGCCCTGGGATTTTTTCTCGAGGTTCTATTCCTTACCCCCGGGTACAGACAAAGGGACAATTCCCAACCTCGCGGACAAACTAAAAATAAGCTGATGAAAAGAAGATGAAAACATTTATTTTTGTATTTAAACAAAAACTTAAGTTTTAGAACAATTGAAGTCCTTTCTGAAGCAGAGCAAATTATGTTTATTGAAACACGAACAATTAAATTTCAATATTACAACCAGGGGGCAGGTCCAACCACACTGCCTCTCGTCGTGGAAAATTGAAACGAATTACTAACAACTCTTATAGTCCTGAAAACAATGCAGAATGGTGTCTTTTTATCTTTAAGTGAAAATAAATTGCTTGTCTACAAGAAGATCAAAATGTTTGCTCTCAGTATATTTTAGAACATTAATAAATACATGTACAAAAATATTAACTTTCTTCTGGAGGAAAACCCAGACACACTCCCTCAGGTACTGTTATTTACCGGAATAGTCTTAAGGAATTTCTTAACTCATAAGCGTGAAACAGATTATTTTTCTCTAGACATTCGCTTACAAATTTGATCGATCCTACAAATGTATAGACTTGTCCACGCGGGGTTAGACGCCATTGTATAACCCCATACTGATCCTTGAACAAGTAGTTATTTCGATTTTCCCCACCCCCTCTTCTCCCGGGACAAGACCACTTGAAAAAATTCCCCACCCCCCCGGCCAGAAGGGCCGCAAGTGTCGGCCTTGCCCTTGACCAAAAGATTGTCCTCCAAATTTCACAGTTAACCTTGAAACTTCGCTTCTCTGCCAGCTGTTCATTTTTCGAAAGGCATTATTCTCCGATATACCAGCCGCCAGAAGGGGTTTATTTACTAAATATCCTGCAACTAGAAAAGTCGTGCAAAAAACAGCAAAAAACATAGGACAATAACCGTCCCACGGACGAGTTCTTGAGGTTGTTGCACGGGAAAACCCACTTAAGTAACAAAATATAAGGATTTTTGTTTAGTCAGGAAATTAAAAATGGCAATAAATAGCCGATTAAATTGACATTACAGATCAAATATTGTCCTAGTGTTGTTTCTTGACCGTCTCAAAGACTTTAAACCGCATTTCAGCCAGTCTAGGTTTCCGAGACCGTTAACCTTTGATTAGCACACCGACAGGTGTCTTAGTAGTTCATTAAAATGATTCGTGCTTCCTGTTTTCTCTTGTTAAAACATCCTTTCTATATACAACAATCGCCAATAGACAGAATACGCAAAAGGTGAATTGAATGTTCCAAGACAGAATTCCATTTTCAGTCACGACAGCAAAATCAAACAGATTATTATTTAATCAGAACCGGAAATCGACTGTTCTCAACGATTTTTTATGCTTTACAATCAACACCAGTATAATCACGACATGCTCCTCACAAAAACCTACACTCGTTGTGATATAACGCTATTTATCTTAATAACACTGGGCGCTGAAATCATTGATAAACGTCACAGGTTATCACTCTAAACAGCAGGAACCTCAGACACCCTAGTTATCAGATACATCAGTGCCGAAAAGCAACGAAAGCGTCTCCGACATAGCCCGATCATACAGCGAAGTTACTCTTAGGAATACCGAAAATCTCGCGAAGATCAGCAAATCTACACGACTAGCTCATAGCCTGCGAATACAGCCGCCACTGGAGCACGGAGAGGCGGCTGTATTCACAGGCTAGACAGCTCACGAAAATAACCACAGGGATATGCTAAGGAATGGGCTCAACTCCACTATAATATCTCGTAGATGCTATCGCAACCATGAGAAAAAAAAAATGAAAAAAAATGCTCTTGCTAACGAAACATTTCCCAGGATCCAAGGTTGTCTGGTTGTAGATTGACTTACAGCCACCTCGTTAAAGGTCCATTCACAAATGCGATTTTCGACGCGATTTTTGTCGCGTTCTCCAATTCAATTTTTGTCGCAAGCAGTAAACTAGCGGCGATTTCTATGCAATTCGAGTGGGATATTTGTTGCACATTCCCAAAAATCACCGCCAAGTTGCATCAACTTTCCAACATGTTCGAAACCACTGCGATATCGCAGCGACAAATCGCACTGAAATCGCCGCCAGTTTACACTTCCGATTTTCATCGCGAGCTCGAGTGCGACAAAAAATGTATTGAAAAGTGCAACAAAAATTGCCCCAAAAATCGCATGTGTAAATGGCCTTTACTGTACATGCCGTCGGCTATAAGCTAATGTACAGCTCGATTTCTTGTGATAGTTTTGGCCCTTTAAGCCCTAATATCAAACATTCATACTCTCCTCACTTGCCTCCATATATTTCTTATGGAACAAGTTTTGAGAATTTGTTTGAACATCAACACATGTCTTTTGCTAATCATTTCCTTCACTCTCATGACCTGTATGTTTGACCAAGCAGCATATTGTATAAAGGAGAAGTTACATATTGGTCACTTTGGGAGCTTTTAATACTTTAAACTGATATGAGCTTGCATAATTTCCACACTGTTCTCCATACGTTTCCTATGGTACCAATGAGAAGTTTTTTAACAATCAATACCTTTTCTACTTACCCTGCGAGCAGAGGCCCTTCGATCTTCCTAGATAAGTCGGGAACTCTGCCAGCCATTCTCGTTCCCAGAACCTACGATCTGACTTGTCAGCGGTGGGATCGTTGGGCTCTGGTATCAGCCATTACCGGATGTCGTGAATTTCACGACATCCGGTAGCGGATGTCTTATTCGTCAAGGTGCTATTGCGCCTGCTCTATTCTCGTCCGGGAGCTGGGGACATTCTCGTCCCCAGAGCCCACGATCCTTTTGGTCTGCGCCAGGGATAGAGGCCTCTGGCAGGGACCGAAGCCGGAAGTCCGTGAATCACGGACTTCCGGCTTTTGTGAGCAGCCTCAGAAATTTGAAACAATAACGGTTACTATCGGTTACAAAAATGGGCAGCTATTGCGCTTGCACGTAACCTGGCCCCTGCCAGAGGTCTCGATCCTTGGCGCAGACCAAAAAGATCGTGGGCTCTCGGGACGAGAATGGAGCTGGGGACAGCTCTGGGCATGACAACTCTGACAACAACTGAGAAATTTGAATTCCTTTCGATCGAGTCGTGGTGTTAGATCGTTTGAAAGCTGTTCAGGACCCTCTAAATCTCCTGCAATTAGCGGAAAACCTGGAGCTTTAAAAGGAACTAACTTAAGAAGCTGCCTTTCGTGCCGTAGTTGTTCAGAAGAACGATTGTCCCTGCATTTTGGTGACGGTTTTTGGATTTGTATTTTGCCTGAATAAAGGTATTGCATTTGCGTTATACTGAATTGTACAGTTGTTTTGTTACATTCGTTTGGTTTCTGTCGTGTGAGAATGTCAACTGCGTACTTATCGTTTCGCCACTAAACGCTACACTGTATTACGTTTTACCCAACTGAAAATTTCCAGAAGCATTTGGCGCCCAAGTTTTTAAACATCAACATCCAGAGGTCATTACAAAAGTTGATGAGACAGTTTATTCCTGGACAAGCTGTAGTTTTGTCGAAAATGCTGTAGTGAGGAAAGAATCGCTGGCTTTTAGTGACAATCTCTAACACTTTGAATTCTTAACAGCAAAATTTGGTCGCTTAATCTACCCTAAGCCACATTCTTTGCGTGGAAATTGAGGTGATTAAGTCAATATATTAATTAATGCCCTGATTAATTCAATCGGAAATAAAACGTTATGCGTAGAAGCCAAAAAATTTTAACGTTATTGCGCATACAGTTTGAATCGGCCAATCAAAATAAGTAAATTTTTGGCCGTTACCAGAGCTACAGGAGACATAATTTTAAAAAAGCCGCGTAGCTCTGGGGACGAGAATGTCTGCCAGCCGCCTCGACTTTCCCTGTTGAGCTTGCAATAAATTCAAATGTAACCGAGCCTTGCTCGGCGTCGCTTCAATTAACATGATATAATAAAAATAATAATAATATTTATCCGGGGAGCCCACTCGCCTTGGCGGTTTTCAGTGCGGCCCTGCAAATTATAATAAAAATAAAAAATTAAAAACCATGAAAAGAGATTAAAAATTGATATTACAATATAAAACTAATTTTAAAATACTTAAACAATTAGAATGACAGCCGCGTCGACAAGATATTCTGACTTAGGTCGTCACACAAGAGAGTTGAGAAAAGCTATAGCTAATAAGCGGCCGATTACATGGCAAATTTCAGGCGGGCTGAAATTTCGGACCGCCCACCGGGCGGAAAAATTTTGTTGCGATTACATAGCGAATTTCAGCCCGGGGGCAATGTTTAAAATTGGGCGGGAAAAGGTTGCATGCGCATGCCCAAGGTCATATTTCAGCCCGGGCTGAAATTTGAATACGATTACATGAGGGTTTTCACCCCTTTTGGCCGGGCTGAAATTTCCAGCCTGGAAATTTCAGCCGGGGCTGGAATTCAGCCCGGGCTGAAACTCTTTTCATGTAATCACAAACGTCTTTTTAAGAAGATTTGTTCAGGAAGCCGAGCTGAAATTCAGCTCGGCTAACCGGGCTGAAATGCGCCATGTAATCGGCCCCTCAACCGTGAGGCTGAGAAAAATTCTGTTCGAATTTATGTCACAGGTACTGTCACAGCCCGGGGGGGGGGGGAAGGGGGGACTCCCATATGAAAGTGACGGGGATGCTCGTCGGAAAATTAGAATTATACCCCTAAAGGAGACCAATCTGGGCGTGGTTCAGGCGTTATTTGACCCCTAAACGAGACCATGCCAAAACAGACAACCCAATAAAAGCTTCAGTGATTTTAAGTGCGCTAAAGATTGACTTCGTTTGGGTTTTTTCATATAGATATTTCTTTACGCACACCCTAAGCGATACCTGAATGGGTAAAAATATTGGCTTTCCTTCCTAAAAACCCCAAGCGAGACCAAAATCTGCAATTTACAACCCTAAGCGAGACGACGAGCATCCCCGTCACTTTCATATGGGAGTCCCCCCCCCCCGGGGGGTGTCACAGGTTGAAAACTGATCAGCCTCGAAATATTTTTGCTCATCAAGAAACTGCGTTTTGTCGACTGTCAACATGTTGTTTCAGTCCAGTGATTTCCAATTAACGGGTCACGGAAGTCTTGCATAGAAATCTTGGTCTTCGAGATTTTTATTTTATTTTGTCCTTTTTTTTGTCCCCGTCATTCAAGAGTATTTTCTCGTTGAGTCTCTTTCGTCCTCAACATTCTCGGCTTTCATTCAATTAAACGCATTTTTGTCGAGTTTGTTTCGTGTTCAAACTTCTCGGCCGTCATGCGGTAAATTATATTTTGCACTGAGACCGTTTCGTCTTCAAAATTACCGGCCGCTGGTCGGTAAATAATTGTTTCTTTTGCCGTTTGCTTGTCTAACCGTTGGCCAAAATAAATGTCATTTCGCCATAAAAATAAGCGTTGAAGTGCACATTCGCGTAGCCCTTCCCATCGATTCCCGCTCAAACCAGAAGTAAAACACATTGTTGTAAGAGGGGGGACTTAAAGGTAGGCATTGGTTGGAGCGTAGCGTGAAAGTGCAGCAAATAATAGATACCTGAAAGATGCTGTCAGATGGACTATGAACAGTCCCTCTTTTCTCTACAAGGTGATAGTCAAGCAAGAAGTAAAAAAAGGAAACCACCCGCCATGTCTGTTATAATGCAAGAAGGTAGAAGAGTTTCTGAATGACAGGTGGCTACTAGACTATTTAGCTGAGAGATAAGAGGGACTGTTTATGTCTATGTCGAGACCTCATGTGCCAAACGGCAAGAGGTTGAGCTAAAGTGTGCCATCAACACACAACAACATTCAATGGAATACAAACAATTTTAACTTGGGCTTTTTTATCTCTAATAACTTAAATAGTGTTCCTTTTTTCAAAAGTAAAGGAGAAATTAGGAATAGAATAGAGATCTTTACACAAGTCTAGTAATTAAGTCTTTATAAAAGTGTACTCATGCAAGAAAAAAAGGAGGAAAAGTCATCCAAAGAAAAGAAAAACATACACGACGTATTCGTCTCAGTTCCAAGGTCAGAACTTAAAACTTCTTAATCTGCGAAGAAAATCCGAACATTATAACATTTGTGGTTTACACTGACCTGCACTTTTCCAAAGCACTTTTCGACTTTATTCTGGAGCTCTTCGAAGCATAAACGTTAAACAGCCACATGTCTAGAAAGTATCCTTTTAGTACTTGCTCAGACACATGAAATCAAATTTCTCACAATTTGTAGCAGTTGTATCTTCAGAGCAACAAAATTGAAAATTGCGCTTTAAAAAGTGAAAAATTCAATCGAATTTTCAAACTTAACAGACCTTCCCTTCTGACTGTTACGATCAATAACTCCACTTTGTTTGACTTTTTCTACAAAAGGGTGTAACCAGGTTTTAGTGCAATTTACCTCATTACAGGAAATTTTTGCAACTTGAATTTCGTGATTCATATGGTGCCTGTGTCTCGCAATGATAATTTTTGGAGAATAGACGATCGAATCAAAGACAAAAGTTTTCTTTTTTATTTACATTGTAAATAAAAAAGCAAATAGTCATGTCATGAAAATTTCCTGCAATAAGACCTGCATATTAGATGAAGAGGAGTGTAATAAATAAGATCATCTACAAAAAGTACTTATTGTCTTTTTTAGTACAATATATATAGAGGATATTACACGACGGCACGAAGATATGAATTTTATTTCGAGTGGTATAAACAATATTTTACGAACGAGCGCAACGAGTGAGTAAAATATTGTTTTTACCACGAGAAAATAAAATTCGTATCTTCAAGCCGCCGTGTAATTTTCTTTTTATTATATAGACAAGAGTGTTTTTCCACAAAAGACAGTGTAAAAGTGGGAAATGACGTCAGCGATATCCTCACTAGTGAGGATATGGAAAATACGCCACTCGAGTCCCCGATGTCGTTTCGTATGAACTTTATGTGTGGTATATTTTCCACTAAAACACTCTTGCCTATATAATAAATAGCGTTGTATTTGTGTTTATGTACAAATGAACTTGTCATGGGTCGTTTTAAGCTGGATCAAACAAACTGTCATACAGCATTGACAAGGAGCACAAAAAGCTGCAAACGTATGACAGTGATTGCCACGACTGTGCATTACTCCGTTACAAAGGAAAAACTTGAAAAGAAGCTCTGATCTTAATTTTCTTCAAATTCATTGACCCTTAAAACTGAGCTCTTCCACCTTGCCTCCTTCGTTACAAGAAATGTTTCTGTTCATAGATCCGTATTGCTGTCAGCCCTGTGACATAGGAGACTGCCCTACTCTATTTACTTCATAAGGAAGTCCTAAAAACTGGTCGGCAATTCTTCCAGCCTCTCGTACGCCACTCAGCAGTGCCCCATGCACTGTAGCAGGATAATTCCTGATCGTATGCTCTCCAGCAAAGAACACCCTTGGGGGATTGGGTGGGGAGGGGTTTCCTGGTGGCACTCCCGCCACTGGGGGTGGAGCCACTGGAGATGCCATTAGGTCATAGTCATTCCCTGAAGAACCAGCTGCCACAAATGAATATGAGCCACGTGACCACTCATCGGACTTCCACCGTGTCACCACTGTCTCTTTAGGCTGTCAGAGAGAACACAAAGGTGTGTTATGTTGGGCTGCATGAAATACAGGTTGTAAAAGGGGACTGCTAATGGAGACAGCTTAAAACTTTTTTTTGCCCATGGCCTAGAATCTGGAGAGGAGCTAGGAGACAGTCCCTGAGTTGTGAAATGCGGTACTAATTTGTGAGTTCGTGGACGAAATTCAAAGTATAAATATTCCACTGCAAGTTATTGCCAATACTTTTCCATAGTGCTGTTTATTATGCTGTACAAGGTGGCTCTAATTCTTGCAATTGTGGATGAAGCCTCAAGTGTAACCATTCAAATGAGCAGCACTTTCTGTGACACTGTTTATTACGCTGTACACCTGCACAACTTAATTCCAACGTTTCGGTAAGTGGATGCAATCGTTAAGTGTGTGACCATTCAAGTGAAAGCTCCTGGACTGTAGTGTTTTGATACACTGTTTTTATGCTGTTTAAGTTGGTTCTAACTTTTGGGACTGTGGACAGAGTTCAGTACTTTCCTTTGTTACTCTTTATTGTGCTGTAGAAGGTGGTCCTACCTTTGGAATTTGCAGATGAGCTGCTGAGCGGCACTTCCTTGTGATAGTGTGTTTTTATTTTTAACTTTCCTTAAAAAAATCTTCAAGTATTTGTTCCCAGGTAATCTTGGAAGTAGCGTGCCTCACAGACGGTCGCTCAATAAGGCAGTGAGAACAAGCGACCTCGGAATATCCAAGAATGAGGCTGTCTTGGGAAGTACGTACAAAGGATTAATTATGGGTGGCAAGTCATTAACAGGTAACATTAACAAACCTGAGGAACTGCACTGCTTCCAAATATGCCCTTCAACACAGCAATGGCGCTTCCCACAATGATCTCATCAGACACATTCTCCAGCTTGTTGGCAGCTTCACCAGCCACAAGTGCAATGAGGACTGGAGCCTTGTACAGATTCCAGAACAGGAAAAGTTCACCACGATTTGCTGTTGTGCTTCCAACATGACCAAACAGATTCGTGTTAGGATCCCAGAACACTCGATCAAAACACAGAACCACCTGCAACCAACAAAACAAGTCAAAGTGATCACAAAGAAATCACTTTATCTAGAGAGGCTACGTCACAAGGATTATTTAGGTCTATTTTAGATGAATTCTGTGCTAAAATCATTACTTAGTACCTTCACTCATACAGAAAATGCTCCTGTAAAACTACGAGGAAGATTTCAAATGAACTTTGTCGGGGAGAGCTAACCATAATAATTTTGGGTGATTTTTGAAGACATAGCAATAACTTGAAAGTTCGACCCACTTCTATTCTTGCCATAGCAACAGATGACAGGATGGCCGTAGCAACAGATGACCGTAGCAACAGATGACAGGAACAGTCTCAGCGCCGTAAAATAGTCTTTAATAACAAAGCTAGACCATTATTTTTGGAATTCAACTGATGCAAAGACACTTTAGCTTTAGAAAAAGATACTAAAATAGTGTGACATAACCCCTTTAAGTGTTGCAGTGTTCCATGTCTCCAGGACTTGCTGAAAGGCTCAAATTAATTTTCCAAAACTGAATATAAATGTTTCTGAAAAATCCCAGCTGGTTGGGGCCTGACCAGTGGGCTGTTTATACAACATTACCAAGATTTGACCACAGGGATACCTTGAACAAATCCAACTTGCACGCTCACCTTGTTCAGATTTCCAAATCCCATTCGGTGGATAGCAGCGGTCTTCCACTCAGGGAGGGGAGGGTGAAACTGAACCCCTGATGGATGGCTTTTGAGTACTCCAAGAGGGAGGGTTATTAATACAGCATCTCCCTTGAAGGTCTGCGTTGTGGTGATGGACGACTTGCTAGTGCTCTGAGTCACTATCTCTACACCTGATTTGTGACAAATTTCAAAACTTGTGGTCAGATGATATCATCAGTCATTATGGCCCTCAATCTGCTTTCTAGAAGTATGCAGCACAGTAGGTAGACATGCCTCAAGTTAACCCTTTAAGCCCCAATAGTGACAAGCATCTTATTTCTCCTTACAATTTATCCCTACTTGATCAAACATTGGTCACGAGAATAAAGGAAATGATCACCAAACACGAAATCTCTTGATGTTTGGGCAAATTCTCTTAACTAGTACCAAAAGAAATGTATGGAGAACACTAAGGAGAATATACATATTAATATTGGGGCTCTAAGGGTTAAGGTGAAACAGGCAGAAACTTTTATGTGTAACATGGTGCACAATTACTGCCACACCTTAGTTTTTATTACTACCAAAGAGTCCACTGCTGTACAACATTTGTTCATCAAATTTGTAAATTGACAAATTATTTAAAGAGGTATAAAACCTGGGTAAAGGTCGGTTAAAGTGAAGTCAAGATGCCACATGGCTTACACTGTAGATACAACAGTGAACTTAGGCAAAGACATTCACAAACCACAAACGACAACAGGAAATTGTCTTAATGCATTGTGATACCAAGACCCCACACATCTAAACAAGAGGTTTCTTGCCCTTGTCAAGTAGCAAAAACAAGCCAATAAAGGGAACATTCAACTTCTGCTTGATGTCTGTGATTCAAGAAAGTCTGTGGTAAGTTCTGTAATATTGGGCAGTGACTTCACCCATCACTGACTAAAAGTAAGGTAGGAGTAAAAACAAGGAAGAACTCAAAATAAAATTCCCTGAAATCCTGACAACACCAAGGATTAGAAACTCGGCTCTTATTTCAATGTTCTTTTTCGAAAGGCCACTAAGAAGGAGTTGAACTGAGGTTTCATCGTTTCGGCAAAACTTTTGAAGGATCAATAATAAAAGGAGGGTCAAAAAGTGGCTGTCCTACAGACATGTTCCCTAAAAATATTACAAAGCCTTCCAGCAATGAATTTCTCATGATTTAATCTAGGACTGGCCATCCATAAAATCCCCAGAAAACCTTCTGCATATGGAGCTGAACCATTAACTTCTGGTCTACTAAAAGACGTTAAGTTTTGTTTACCAGTCCTATTGTAGCGAACATGTCCGACTGCTGTATTGAGTCTAATGTCAAGTCCTTCAGCCAGAGCAGCGGGGAGGCATGAATAACCATTGCGCACGGTCATGTGACTACCACTGAACTCAAAGTCATCGTCTTGATCCCAGTGCTTTAGCGATAATGACGTCAAAGGCGTGGCATTTGCAAACTCCAGATTAGCAAAATGCCAGTCCAGGATTTGACGATCTCTTGATGATAAATAAACATCACTGAAAAAGAAAACCAACAAAAACTGAAAACACCATTACATTAAGCATGTGGTCTATGTACAACTGAACCACACAGACATCCACTTCACTCAGACAACTACTTGACAGACTTCTTCCCTAAAATTAACTGCTTTAGACAGTCAGGCAGCCTGTCAATAAGCACAGTTTTTTTCTGGTCTAAACAGAAGATGATATTTTTGGCAGTACAACCTACTCATCACACTCAAGGATTATTGATTGGGTCAGCAGACGGAACAAGTAAGAAAAGCAAGCAAGACAACAGACATTACTCCTTCCTTAATAGGATACTAACTAGTAAGATAAAGACAGGCAACATTGTCCTCCCTTGAACTTAAATGTCCTTTTAATTATAGTAGTGCAGTTGTTATGTTGTATTTGCCTAATGCACCTTGGTTCTGCATAAATGTTCAGCTCTCCCTTTACACCACAGCAATGTTCTAGCTTAGTTTAAACAACACTGGGTCTTCTGCCCTATCATTTCTCTCAGAGCCCTGACATTTTTTCAGCACCCTGTCATTTTTCTTAGTGTTCTGTAATTTTTCAAAGCACCTTCTCATTTTTCCTGTACATGTTTATAATGATTTGTAGAAAAAATAAACTTCCTGACTTGAGTAACATGACTTAGTTGTGTTGCAAAGCACTTAGATTCCCTATTTGTTTCCCTTTTTTCCATTATCTCCATGCTGTGTTTTTTTTTTTGCCTAGCTAGAACATTGCATTTATCAAAACATCTTTGTAATCTCCTGGGCTATTTAATCCACTGTATAAGGCACAGACTGTTTTCATGTTAACCTTATTTGTTACATCACTATTGTACCTTGGTGGGTTATCTTCCAGTTCCTCCAGTTTCTCCTCAATCCTTAACTGTTCCTCTGCCATTTCATCATATTCCTTAGGATTCAAAAGGTGGTACAGTTGTATTATTGTTTACAAAGTATGGACCGGTGTTGGTGACAAATGTGTCAAGTGCTAGAAAACTGAACGACAAGTACCGGTATATACCTCGCTGGGGGTGGGGGGGGGGGGGTACTCCCTTATATAAGCTAGATAGGTATGTGAGGCTCCAGATGGTATGGTTTTCAAGCTACTTTAGTCTGAAACAGGGTATAGATTTTGACCATTTTGGTCTGAAATAGGGTAAAGTTTGTGCGATCTAGTCTGGAATTGGGTATGATTTTTAGATGAAGCTACCTGTTTCTTATTTTCATCTCTTGAGAAGGGTCTTTTGATTAATATCAGAAATTTGAAGCAGTTCTCAACTGTCTACAGAAACCGAAGCAGTTCCTGGGGAGGTCTAAAATAGGGTATCGAATTTTGTGTCAGGTCTGAGATAGGGTAGGGAAAATAACATATTTTGGTCTGAAATAGGGTAATGGTACCAAGAAGTGGACTGCACACCCCACCCAAACTTTCAGTGTCTACCCCCCTTCCCAGGGATATCTCGTCAAACAACGTCAATCCATCCAAATTTGTAATTCTCATCACAGTGTAATAACACTGAATAAAGTAATCAACTTGCATTTATCTAGCCACAAACAAACTTGTTGTGACCATGTCCTCCTGACTGGCGACTGACTTTCCTTAAAGTGCATATGTTACAGTTAAATGAATTGGAGGGCTGTAAAATCAATAAACCACTTTCCACCTCAGCCACCAGTCCTAAGTGTACATTACATGGTACAGTTTGGAACAGACCAGTTTGAGCCAGAGTGGTACAAGTCAAAAGTACTAATACACAATGGAAGTCCAAGTCAGAAAAGGATTGACACAGACACTAAAGGGAATGGTGTTACTGTAACAGCCAAACCGAGGAGGGGTCTCATGTAATAACTTCATTTAAGTTCTAAGATGACAATATATCTGAAGCAATTATTAACAACAAATTTGACACTCACCCTGCAAAGGGCATTTAAGTCTCGTAACTTGCTTTTCACTAAAAACTCTGACGTAATGTCTCTGCAAGGAAGACAAGACAAGAAGATGAAACAGGCATAGTCAAATATCTGCTAAACTGATATCATCAGTTACATGAGAAAACATATAACATTCAGTTTTCCAATTCTCCCTTACTTTTAATATTCTTACGATCACCTTTACATGTATTACTTTTAGTACCGGTAATTATGAGGTGCCTTCTCATATCTTTCAGAAGGAAAACATTGGTGGCACTACAGTCATTTATCTAACTATGATTACATTTCTCATAATGATTATTGGGACATCACCTGCCATTTAATGTGACAAATACCTTGGTTCCTTGACCTTGAGTGCATCCTGGTGTTCTTTGTGTGTCTGCTTCACCTTTTCTTTTACTTGCACCATCTGGAGATGTACAAAATGTATGAAGTGAATTTTTATGTTGTTTACAGAAATTTAAAAAAATGCCACTGATTTTGCAGAAAAAGGGTTCTCCTAAATGCTGGTTATGAGTAACGTTGGTGGAGTTATTAGTTGGTGGAGTTAGTAGTGGAGTTATTTGCAGTTCAACATTTTGTATTCTCTGACCCATGCAGTTTTCTCTTCATGAACATTCTCTCTTGTAAATGTTACATGACTTATGAAAATTTGCTGTCCTTGAGGCTGAAAAGGCTTTTTGGGTTTAGGCAGATGCTGATTGGCTGATGATGGCATAATGCCAAACCCTACAGTTTATTACTTTTACAGTTTTTAGCCCCGTATTATCTGTATACATCTGTGGTTAGGTAAAGTGCATACACATGTGGAACATGAAGTTATGGGACATTGATCAGAGATTTATAATCTTGGGGGGGGGGGGGGGGGCACTTTCTTAACATTTAGAATGAAAAATTACCATATGCTTAAGGAATGATTGGGACATACATCCTGTACAGCCCTGTAAAGCCAAATGCTCAGTAGCTGCCAGTTAGAGTAACAGAAAAGAGTGAAAATGAAGTGAAAGCTCAGGCATCATTTGTGCTCAGATTCAACATTCAAAATCAAAGCTTAAACATACTGACATAAAAAGTCACATATAAAATCAAAGTTCACTTCAAGCTTACATTGTTATTTTCAGGGGGTATTTCAAGTGCTAAAGATACCTGTGCTAAGTTTGTCTTCAACTGCTCCTGAATCTTCAAGATCTTTTTAGCATGTTCAATCTGCTGCTCCTTTACCTGCCTCTCTTGCATCCTGATAACAAACAAAATAAACAAGAGCTCATGTTAAACAAGTTACATAAATTAAAGTAAAGAACATTTATCAAGTATTACACAGTATGAATAGTCAGGGAAACATAAATGAACCAGCATTAAGTCAGCACTGGTCAAGTGAAAGGTCAAAAGGTCAGATAGTTTTAAATCTATGGATTAAAGTGGAAAGTTTGACTTGCACCTAGCATACTACCCTCTACAACTCTGTGATGATTGATTAGCATTGTGTAAACAATAGGAACAAAATATGTACGTTACTTCCTAGCGTCCTAGTGTAAACGTCCTAGAAATCAGACAACTTATGTACCACCTTGTATGTAAAATCTGGTAAGTTTCTCTCTGGTAGTGAACAACTTGTCTTAACCCTTTCACTCCCAAGAGTTGCTTAAATGAAAACTCAGGACGAATCCCAAATTTCATTATGTAAAATACTTAAATATAAATAGTACCATGCAAAAGTACTGCTGAAGAGGTTTCATTTGAATAATCACACCATAGAATTTCATCCACAGACTCAAAATTTAGGACCACCTTTAGTTAGTGTCTCCATAATTGACTCTGGGAATGAAAGGGTTAACTGCACCATTACTTACTTGATAACAAGCTCCAAGGCATGTCCTAAGGATACAGGTTTACTGTGCATGTAGTTGAAGTCCAGTTGATGTGAAAGGAATGATGTGGCTTCCAACAGTCTATTGAACTCGCGCTCTACCATCTCATCTTTTTCTTTGGCAACCTAGATTGAGACAAAATGACTGATTTTCAAAACATAAAACTTTTTACCCCTTTACTTACCAGAGACACATAACATCAGTTAGCATAATGGCAGTTAACTTGTTAATTTTGAGTCTATGGATGAAATCCTGAGGTTGTTCACTCACTCAGACAGGATTTTAATGTCTGAGTAGCATGTAAGGCCTCAAAATCCTAAGGTGTAACCATTTGAATGAAAGCCGTTGAAAGCCATTTTTCTGTTTGTTGTGTTGAACACATACCAGGTGATACCAACCAACTTTAGAGTCTGTGTATGAAAGGTTGAGGTGTGACCAGTCTAATGAAAACTATTGAGCAGAATTTTTCTGCAACACTGATTATTACTATTGTACAAGGTGGTTTCAAGTTTTGAGTCAATGGCATTTACAGTCCTCAGTCCTGACTGATTAAAAACCTTCAAGTACAATTTTTAGAGAGATTGTAAAACCTGTGCTCTAGGCAGTAAAGGGTTGGCATAACTTCAAAGCATACATGAGGGAATATGATAGAGTGTAATGTTAAATGCTCTGCTGGGCAAATAGACTATCAGTCAGAATGATGATCACAAAAATTTCACTGAAACTATTGACACTTATCTAACGATGAACCAATAGCCCATTCAAGGTTTTGTTCTTGTTGATTCTAGATTTTTAAAACCAATGGATGTATTTACTGATTTTGAGTACTACGGTTAACTTAATTGCTTCCTTTGTCCAATAAATGTACTGGAACAGTTAAATACTCAAAGCAATACAGAAGGGAAACATTGGGTGTCCCTGTCTTCTTAGCAATTTTGTATCAACTGTTGTTAAACTGTATTAGTATTCATATCACTTGAAAGCGTTTAGCCCCTTCTGCATCACCACGTTTTTTAAGGTTATGTTGCTCCGGGAAGGCCCCATCACAACTAAGTACAAGGAAACTTTGTGTACTTTCCTGGCCTATAAGAAAAACTGCTCAAATGATCAATGTATCAAACCGACAGTCACAGCAATGAAGGAATAAATCCTCTTTAAGCCATAAGCAAAATTAAATCATCATGAAAGAAAAAACCCCTGGATTTTACAGCATGGTCTATGCTTTTATATGACGAAAAGATTGTCATTGTTACAAATTATATGTCAATATCTGATCTTTAGCTACTGTAGATAAAAGCATTAAGTTTCACCTTGTGTTTCAATCATACCATTCACATGATTAGTACCCACTGGTTCCACCATGTACCAATACTAACATGTCTCGTTGTTCAGTACTAAGGAGAGGGTGTATCAATTATCTGAAGGTGTCAGAGTGAGCCAAATGTGGGCAGCAGCATGCAGCAGTTTCTCATTGGCAGCCACTTGAATTTAAGGTAAATACTTTTAGATATCTGCACACCACAGGTAGCTGCTTGCAAATAAAACTACAGTACAGGTGAAAATAGAATGGCTCACAAGTATAGGGCAAATCACAACAATTTACTATTAACAGCTGGCAAAGTGAAACTTAATGCTCAGATCTAGCTGTATTTCAGACACTGAAATATTGTAGCAGTCACTGAGAATGGTTAGGCAATATTACAATTTTCAGTTGAGTAAAGTACAAGGGAAGTTTGGTGACAAAGTTTTGACGTTTAAGTTATCATGTTGTCAAGGGAAACTTGCTCCGTTTCCAAGGAAGACTATATCATTCAGCGATAAAGTGCACTCGTGAGAAATTGTCAGACGTGATCAATTCATGCAGTTTCCCTTGGAAATGAAGCAAGTTACCCTTGAAAACATAAATTCACCAAACTTCTCTCATGCCTTACTCAACTGAATTTCGTAGTAGATGATTGAGTTGAGATGAATGTGACAGCACGTATGATGGATGACACTATGCTTCATTCAAAACCACAAGGAAAGGAAAGCCTACCCTCACAGCCGAGAGTCTGCTGTTGGCTTTCTTTTCAATTATTGGGCCCTTCAGGAAAAAATCAAGTGTAATGTTAACCAATAATTGTTTATATTATTTTCTGTACCTTTGTAAGCCAGATTGTCGGAAATAAGGCATCATAATGTTAATATGTTACTGCTTGATGTATTTTTCTCTTCCTCGTGTTTTGTTAGAGTTAAATAAAACAATAGCCGCTGAAGGCCATGAGTTAACATGACTGTTGTGAATTCTGGGATTACAACATGCTGTTAACTTTAAATTATTAATAAAAATAAATGTAACCTACTGGTAATAATCCCGTTTCATATGCAGGACCACCATAAACTGGATCCCTGGCACTTACCAACACAATAAATATTTATTTCATTTGGGGAAAATTGAAACAGGTTTTTATACTTTTCAACTCTTTTTCCACATGCAGCCTAGATAATGTACTTAGTAATAGTGGTTTGGTTTCATTAACCCATGCATTAACTTACACTGTAAAATACATGTAGCATTCTTTACAAATATTATTATTAACAACAAGACAATTTAACCTAATTGTTTAACATTTTTAAAATATGAGGTATTTGTCAATGGAATTGTTTAAAAGGTACTGAACAGCCTTACAAGAAAACATTCACTTTCCCAACCTCACAGCATTCTACTTACAAAAGAGGCATATGATTAACAATTAGCCAAAAACAATTATCACAATAAATCTATTAAAAATATAAAAAGCGTTCTCTGGTTAAAAAGTTTAAGAGAAATATAAGCTTTCGGCTATTATACTATAGCCTTTAACGAATGTAAAAAGAAATGAAAGCGCATGATTGGAAATATATGCAAGAGGAGGGTGTGAAAAGATTAAACACAAGAATACAATAGAAGTGTAAAAAAGCTAAAAAAGGGACAAAAACGGACAAAATAAGAATTACAATAAGATAGAGTATTGTCTTGGTAGCGGTTTGGAATTATTGTCTGCGCCGACAGTTTTGGCAGTATGCCAGGATTCTAGTGTTCTTCGAATACGGTAATTGCCTTTGTCTATCACGGTAGCGCCATCAAAATCAATTGAATGATTGTTTTGCCAAGCATGGTTGGCAATGTTCGAGCCTCTAGTATAATTTTTAAGATTTCGTTGATGTTCCTTTCTTCGGGTTTTAAAACATCTGCCAGTTTCTCCTACGTAACTCCAACAGCAATCAGCACACGGGATTTTGTAAACAACATTGCATTGTAGATCCAGGGGCTGCCTAAACTTAGGAGAAGGGAATTCTTGTTGCAGGGTTTTAGCTGGTTTGCTTACAACACGGATGTAATTTTTACGAAGTAATCTGGTGAGAGGTTCAGTCAATCCGCGGATATAGGGAAGACATGCGAAACCCAGGGATGTGTCAGATGGATCGGCCCATTTGAAGAACATGGACACTAATTCTTCCGGAGGAGGAGTTGTCGGGGCTGACTTCTTTTTTAAAATGTTGGAAATAACCGTTGGTGGGTAACCATTGGCTTTCAATGCATTCGTAACGTAACTAGTCTCACGTGCTTTACCTTCACAAGTGCTAGGTAGGTTGGCTGCACGGAATAGGAGGGTCGAGGCCGCGCTGACTTTATGTTTAATTTCATGATGAGAAGAATAATCCAGATATCTATCAGTATGTGTCGGTTTCCGGTAAACGTCGATGACAGTAACACCATTTTTCCTGGAAACCAGGGTGTCCAAGAAAGAGATTTGGCCATTGTTTTCTTCTTCGATAGTAAAAGCGATTTTTGGGTCAATGGAATTTAAAGTGTCATGAAAGGAGGAGACAGCGTCTTTCTTAATGATGACGAAGACAATACTCTATCTTATTGTAATTCTTATTTTGTCCGTTTTTGTCCCTTTTTTAGCTTTTTTACACTTCTATTGTATTCTTGTGTTTAATCTTTTCACACCCTCCTCTTGCATATATTTCCAATCATGCGCTTTCATTTCTTTTTACATTCGTTAAAGGCTATAGTATAATAGCCGAAAGCTTATATTTCTCTTAAACTTTTTAACCAGAGAACGCTTTTTATATTTTTAATATGTCTTATCCTGGTTACAGTTCAATTTTTAACAATAAATTTAATTTATTATTTAGCACTAGTCACACAACGTGGACATTAGTTTTGATTGGTGCATCTACTGAACTGGCATGACTTGCAACTTTAGGAAAACCTACTTCTCTTGTCTTGCCTTTTTTTTTCACAAGATTATTTTGCCAGGAAGGAGACCAACATAACTACTTTGCTGACAACTATTTGAGTTGATATAATTATATATGCAGTGTTTGTGTCGTAGAGGCTATAACAAACACTGGTATATAAAAAATGGAGCTTTCTGCTCTACTTTATCTTTGCTCTGATGTTTACTGTATCCTGTAGAAAATTTCTTCAATTGCCTTGCAAAAATAGTCTCGCTCAAAATTTTGGAGGGGAAAAAATGGTGGTTCACACAAGTACAGTTTTGCCTTTTTAAAATCAAATTTCTTGTTTTCAACAATTTAACTACATTGCTCTGATAATGTTTTGAAGTATACCTGAAAGGTAGCTGAAATCAACAAACTTTAGACTGTAAAATCACTTGCCAAACAACATGGAAATCTACAGCTGCTGTAATTTTTCTTTGCTTAAATGTTTGTTTGTTTTTCTGGTTTTGCTTTTAATCTTTCATTTCCAAAACAACAGGACAACATTTCTCAAGTACTTAAGCTCACGCAAATTTCAAATTTAAGGCTCACATCATTGGCATGCTGGGAAACCACCTTAAAAAGAAATTTGTAATGAACACCGGTCGAAAAAATTCTTATTCTAACTAGAGATAAATCACAGTAATTGTGGAAAGTACTATTTCATCAGTCATTTATCAAACAACTGGTCTCTTTTGAAGATAGACACTGTGCAAACTGTGGGAAAGTGTCTGTTTCATCAGGCTTTGCTCTAGTGAGAAGCTGCTCATACCGATTTTCCATGAGTTTCATACAGTGGGCACTTTTGTCGTATTTTATGTAATTCCATACTGATTTGACTGGCCAGAACTGTTAGTGGGTTTCCACCTATGCGTAATAACACAAAATGCATGTTCAGCAAAATAATCAATGCCATGTAGTTAAAATAACTATCAGTCTTACATACAAACAGTCTGTAAACTTCTCTTTACCCACAAATGCCAGAGGTTGACCCAGTTTCCTTCCAACAACAAGCCCGAGCAGTTAGTTAGCATTTCAAGCTATTTTGCTGAATCAGCAATGTGAATGATAAAAATTTCACTTATGATGAGTGACCTATAACTTCTATTCCCTGTAATTTCTGCATACTTAGATAAGTATCTATGAAATGAAAAACAGTCTTACTAACCTAATCCAGTAAGAACCATGGCACCAAGATCTGCAATGTACTGGCCTTTACGAAATGTTGCCACTCTTCCACCAACACGTTCCTGTAGTTACAAAATGATAGAATAATTCACATTACTGCAAATACAGCAGACAAGCCACACCTGCAGGTAAGCTGCACCTTATGTTTAGAATTAAGAAAGTTCAAATGTTAGAAGAAAAAAAATTAATTTTCAAAATGAGACTGGAGTGTATAATCACATCACATTAATCATCCAATCCAGTGAAAATGTAGCTTTGAAATGGTGCAGGAATGTCTTGCCTACCAACTTGAGCATGTGATAGATCTTTGCTTGGTACTTTTTTTTTGCTGGTATTACTTCACTAACAAGAGCCAGTTTTCAGGGAATTTCACAAGGCAATAAGAAACCTATTGGGCATTAAGACTGAACCATTGCACGGCACTGAATGTAGTCTACAAGAAAGATCCCACACGTGAAGTAGAATGTCTTTTAAAAATTTAGATATGGCATGACATTGAGAACACACAGACACCAGAGGTTGAGGACAACTGCTAAACTGGGGGACCTGTGGAGGAGCAGGGATGATGAGTGGTGAGAGTGCTCGCCTCCCCACCAATGTGGCCCGGGTTCAACTCCCAGTCCCAGTGTCACATGTGGGTTGAGTTTGTTGTTGGTTCTTGTCCTTGCTCCGAGAGGTTTTTCTCCAGGTACTCTGGTTTTCCCCTCTCCTCAAAAACCAACATCTCCAAATTCCAATTCGATCTTCAGCCTCCCCGATTAGTGGTGCACTTGTGATTAGTACTGCACTTGTGCACGGCTATAAGATTGAGACTATAATAAGGTTGTTTGTTTGTTTGTTTTTGTTTTTGTCAAACACTAGGGCTGCAGCGGGTGACATGTTGGCTGAGAGAAAACCTATTGACTAAGGTGAGCTGTTTGCGGAAAAAAAATGGTATTAGTAGAACTGAGCTCACCCAAGGTAGCCTGGTTAATAAACAACATTTTGTGATTTGTGAACATAAAGAAAAGTCTAGTTACTGGACATGTGTGTTCAAAATAGAAAACGAGACTGGGCTGGACTTTTGTTATGAAAGCTTTCAGCCCTGTTCCCAGATCTTGTCACAAGTTAAGGTACACCCCCGATTTACACCACAAAAATTTCAGGTAAAAGGTGCAGATAATCTGGCAGTTATACTACGTATTTTGACTTTAGGATAAACAGGAAGAGAAGAACTCAATCTTGCAGAACAACTCTTGGGATTCAACAGCTGAGCTATTGAGGATGTCAAATTATTTAAAAGGTGTTCCACAGTGTCACTTTAGACTTAATGTCTGACATGGAATGTATTTACCCTAGCTTCAACAACGGTGACGTCAATTCCAAATGACTGTAACTGCCGTGCTGCTGTGAGACCAGAGATTCCAGAGCCAACAACTATCACTTTAGGAGCCTTCTTCACTGAAAAGTGCATCAAATAAAATAGCCGTAACTACCCAAATTTTCACATAATTTGAAATTGCCATCACCACTACATACTGTAAAGTTCTGAAAGTAATGACCCCCCGAAAGTAGCGACCCTCCGAAAGTAGCGACCACTGAAAAGTAATTTCCCTTTTTAGCAAGAAATAATGGAAATGATAGATATAACACACTATACCAGAAGGTGTTTGGGTGCTAGGCGGTGGAATAGAAATTCCATGTGCACATGAGGTGAAAGTCGAAACAGGATTACGACAGCTAAGGAAAGATTTGAAGGAAAGCCTAACTCCCGACAGCTCACAATACGATTTAATGTTACCAGTATTAATGGGAACTGACTGCCGCTAATGTACATTATTCAAAGACTGATTCTCTCGAATTCTTATACAAAACAATCACATGTAATACGTTTCTCCAAATAAAAAGTGTGTATGTTTTCACATTTGTCACAATTTTATTAACTTCGAACGGCCCATGAACGGTACACATTTTAGCTACCTGAAAGTAGCGACACCCCGAAATTCGCAACCCTCCAAAAGTATCGATAGGAAAAAGCTGCTAAATCCAAAAGTAACGAGGGTCGTCACTTTCAAAACTTTATGGTATGACCATTGACCATTTTGAGCAGAATGTTTGATCTTTGGCCATAAAACAAAGCTGCATTTGAATCACAGAGTTGGTTTTAAGTCTTAGTATGAATAGAAACAGAAGCCAACTGTAATGAGAAGGAAACTGATACCAGCTACATACCGTATAATGTGAATGATATTACATATTTTTATTACTGTGGTCTAATATTTCAATTTGGTCTGGATATAAAATAAATTTTAAAAAAGAAACAACTCAGCATTTCACCATTAGAACAATGGTCACCAAATTGGCAACCAGTGCAAAACTGTAAGTCCCCATTAGTTTTTCTCCTCACCATGTACCCGCTGTTCCTTTATCTGTTTAATCCACTGTCTCACATGTTGTAAGACAGTTACCAACACCCTAAAGAATCAACGACACTGCGACTCAATATTACTAACAATACTTACATGGTGGTGGCATTTTCAGAATCTTGTACACTCCAAAGTTTATTAAGCCATATCTTGAAAGGAAAGCATAAACTCTGGCAGCAAGTTTTGGGTCATCTAAAGAAACAAAAATATGCAATGAGCCTCTGCAACCAAAATTCCTGAATGTCATAAGTAGGCAAGAGTCATTGTCAGAGCAAGCACCAAATAACTACTTATAAGATGTGTACTTGTAAAACAATAATAGCTGGGAGATGGGCGAATGTGTATTAGGTTTTTGATACCGACATGTAAAAACAATTATCCCCTATTTGAACATTTTACAGATCGGACCATGGAAATAATAACTACTTACTATTTTGAGATGGATCCAGTTGTGACAGTGCATGCTCCAGCGTTAATTGCTGCCTTGGATTCTCAAGCCATAGCTGTAGCTGTAACACAAACAAAGAATTAAATCTGTTATCCCACCAAATGTTTTTCTGCAGTGATAGGGCAGCAATTGATCTGCTTTACTTGGTTTAACTCCAGTAAAGCAGATCTGTTGCTAACCTCTGGAAACCCATTAACTGTGTTAAGTTTTAAAACAAATGACTTGTTCATCATCCTCCCCAAACAAGATAATTTTGTTTCAAACGACTTGTTTAGTGCCATAATTTTATTCTTCACCCACTCAAAAATATGTTTAAGGTTCAGGGCATAAGACAGTTTTTGGAAAGGGACATCTTCCTCCTACACTCAAGTTAAGTTTTGGAGTGACTGAATTTCAATAAACTTAAGGTTTACAATTTATAATTATCTTCTTCCATTAGCCTGAAAAACTGCGTCAAGTGTACCCTTTCATTTTTACATTAAGCCAAACAAGAAAACCAAAACTCACTAAAATGGAATCTTATTGCTCAAAAAAGCACAAAAAAAAGACACAGATGGACAACCTTTGATAAGGTATGTAAACTCTAATGGCTGTTTAATGAAATTCATGATATTTATCTACAGTGTACATAATATACTTCATTTTGTCTAAGAAGCAAAATGCCAGCATAGTATTGATAAGGTCAATTAGCAGTGACCCATCCACTCAAGGAAAGACAACACTGCACATACAATGTATTAAAACTGAGAAAAATTAACCATATACCATTCTGTTTCTGAGGTACAAAAAATGTTTCTGCACTGGTGGGGGACCCTGTGACACATCTGGAAAACAGGATGCCTCTTGTGAAGTCATCTTGTCAAATGGTAGTCTGCTAGAGAATGCTGCACCTTCAAGTCCTGACAGTACAAAAATAATAATTATTAATAATAAAAAAAACTGAATCAAGAGGATGTCCAGTGTGTACAAATGTTTACAAGATTACAAGTAACTGTCCCCCTAATGTGCTTGGACCTTTCTGTGTTTGCATGCTGAGTCCCATATTTTTCAAAACCCATTACCAGTTTGTAAGGAAAGGCCAAAAGAAATTACACTCAGTGATGTAATTTGATATGAAACCTTATCTAGGTGGACAGGTTTTAATACAAAACCTATTCCATGTGTCTGATTTGTGATGCCTCACCCTTGAATATCTCCTACATTATGTGGCAGATTGGAGAATCTGATGTAACTCAAGTAGGCAGAAATTCACTGGAAGTTGGCAGACCACTTGCCGATGTACATCAGGTAAGTGGGCAGAAAATGCTACTAGCCCAACTTGTCCTGTCTGACTGGATGGGACTATTGATGAGCTTGCCATTTCACAGTAAAAACTTATTCTAACTTATGCATCAAGCCATTTTAGACAACTTACAGTGTGTAATAGCTCAGAAAGTGCCTCAGCAATGGTACTCACCTTCTGGCACATCCTCTTCCTCCTCTTCCTCTTCTGGTTCAGGTGGGTTATCAACCTCCATGGGTGGCGACATTTGTGAGGTGGTTCTCTGAATGATTTCATCATCAGATAATTCATCATCCGTCAGATTTGCCAATTTTACATCAACTTCAGTGTATTCAACCTAAAATTACACAGAAAGTTAAAAATACTTGATTAAAATCACACTGAAACACAATAACTTGAACACACCAAAAAATACCATTTTATAGGAAGCTAACATGTACATGTATTTGAACAGAACACGTTAATTTAATTACATGAATTTCTTGGCAAGTTAACTTCCATGACCTTAGAAAATGGAGTGGTATTTTGACACTAACTCCTACCAGGTTGACCAAAAACTATGAATCCTGTCTGAAAGTACAGATATCTTCTTTCACGATACTTCAAGTTGATGGTGACTCTTGTAAAAGTGTATTTTTTTCACCGTCATTTCTTGTATGTTGGACAGAATGTTTTTGTCATCATTATCATTCATGGCAAAATAAGAAACCACCATACTCGTTTTAATTTCCTTCATTTGGAGATTTTGCCTTCTCTTTCAAATCAACTTTCTTTACTCAATGGCACCCAGTTATTCAACTGGGTAGAGAGACAATATGGACCAAAGTTTTGTGATTACAGAAACAACATGGTTGACACGTACAAAGAATTTTAAGACAAAGCGCAACATGCTAACCGCTCAAATGCTTAATGACCTGGATTTACTTGCTGGTCGTAAACAGAGACAACATTACAAGGGATGGGTAGGGTTTGTACTCAAGAATCGTACTTGCATTGCAAGAACGGTATCTGAGAAATCACTACCACCAAACTTAATATGTATCTGAAAATCCCCTGAGGTGAAGCAGTTGTATGGTTGGCATTTCAAATGGTAGATCGCAATTTCAGGAGGTTGATGGCTCAAGGCATAGAATCTGCATCAGGTTGAGTCGTTTCATTAGACAAGGAACTTTCCTCCACATTATCTCTCTGGTATCCCTGTGATGAACTAGCATCCCAGTCAGGAGGGGGGGATAGTAATGCTTCTAGCAGTTTTATGTTACAGTAACTGGAGTTAAGAGCTAGCCATGTCCGCTCTTGTGCTTGATGTAAAACTTTTCCTACCAAATTAAATGAGCTATGTCTTTGTCTGCAAAAGGGATAATATTCAAATTACCATCACACCGTGCATAACCAGAAGAGACAGGCTTTGGGCAAACAGTTATCTTTATTGAAAGACGCAACGGAAATGTAGAATAAAGAAAGAGACCCATGGGTAGGGAGGGTGGGTTTCCTGCTGTATACCGAGTGCCACAAGATTACAGTAACATGCGCGACTTGATGAAACTAGCGAACTGACAAATTACTGAGTTAAATAGGCAGATGACCACCGACAGCTAGCTACAATATTATACAGTTAGTAGTTTATTTGATTCAAGTATCAAATTCCTCAATTCAACAGTACCTAGGGTTTCACAGTCCAAGATGTTACTACCCAAGAAAAGAACATTTCTGTGATGGAAGAAAACCTCTTTGCCATCTTTATATGGTGTCACTGTAATGTTTTACTGCAACTATGATTATTGCTTTGTTGCTATGAATGTAGTAAATAAAATAAATTAAAATTGTACTCAAATGTACACAGTCCTATATGTAAAAAAACAGTATATTTTGGGTCTTGGTTATTAGTTATTTTCATGAAATAAATACGTTGTAAATATTCAGAACATCACACAAAACGTAGGAATACATGTCTCTGGGCATTTTTCAGGTTATTTTAAGAATTTTCGCCTTGAAATGTTATGCAATAGCAACGTTAGAGGTTTGCAGCTGTCAGACGAATTTCAGTTTTAGTCGAAAGAAACTTGTTGTTTTCCACCTACAATTGTTAGATACAGTGGGTTTAGTTAAAGATGTTTATGTTTGAAGGTAATACAAGTTTTAAAATAGTTTTTTTTTCACTCTGGGTCCTCAAACAGGCAAAATAATCTAGACCTTCCGTCCTGTTGAACATCGCCGAACACTGACGGAACACATGGAGTAAGCGTGTCTATCTATATCAATAATTTCAATGATGAATTCGTCGGCTTTAAACTAGAAATCTTTCCCTTTTTGGAGCTTTGTTTGAAATTTAACCCTTAGAAAATGACTTTGACTCAAAATCACAGCTTTTGAGAGAAAAATAACATTTTTATCGTAATTTTCATGCTTTTGTCCTGGATCGTTTTGATCGAGCTAAAGTTCGAATTTCCACTACTGCGTTTCAAGCTTTAACTTACTGCGAATTTCTTACCTCCATCGCTGTGAATTAAGCCAAATTCCAGCCTGAATTCTCACAAAAACCAAGCAGTTTATCTCAATTTCCTTTGCTGCAGTACAGTCGAATTTACTGTATGACAATTTTTAACTGAAATTTCTCCACGCGAACAATGAAGAACGAGTCAAAGACATCACCATTCTTCGCGCGGACAATTCCCGCGTGACCACCCCACATGAAATATGTAAACAATGCTAGCGCGAAAAGCCGCTAAAATATTTAACTGATTTATTCGATGTAAAAAAAACACAGGCCTTTAAAAGAGCTGTCCAATAAAAAATGCGATATTTGGTAGACAAAATTCCAGCCTAATACATCCGTTTTGACAATATTCTTGCATCTTTATGCCCGTTGCGTGTTAGCGATTACAAAGTTTCATTGTTTACAAAGTGACGTAGTGCTTCCCATTTCTGGTCCTAAAATCTTGTCGAAAATCTCTCATTTATTCCCAACCGAGGCGGAACGAAGCGCTTCTAGAGTTTTTCCAACTTTTTTCTTCGTTAGAATTCGGGAAATTTAAGCAAATGCCCACAAGGAAGGTATCAAATAATTCCATAAAACAAAGGCCATGTGACTTTGACGAGCCACTAGGAACCAGTAAGGATCTGTCGCTTTGACAGATCGTTTAGTCTGTTGCATAAATTTAGTGTCCCTGGATTGGAGGTCACGTAAAACTTCCCTTTATTGAAAAACCCGATTCTTAAGACTTCAGATGGTGTTCTGTGGGCTGGTACGATATCCATCTGAAGCCTTAATTAAAAGGCTAAGGCTCAACACAAAACCGTATTGTTGACAGTAAATTGAAGAATGTTGCATAATATATCATGAATGACAAATTTTAGATAATGAAGACAAACTGTGAAACATACTTTGGCGCGCTTGCGTTGACTTGTTCGTCTGGCTAATTCTGTTTCCGCGTCGAAAATTTCAGCAGAAGATCCATTCTCTAGTTTTTCGTCCATACTGTTGGAGTCTGAGTGGCTTCCATTCACACCCTGACCTGGCATGTTTGACTTGGGTGCTATAAAAGGAAGGCCGCTTGCCGGCTTTGGAAGAATTGGTGGCGGATAGGAACCCGACATTATCAAATTCTAGATGATAATTGACCTATCTGGCCACTTTTTAACGAACCTAGTTCAAATTGTAAGTTTGGAAATAAATTGTGGAAACTGGGTGAAAATTCAGCGTGATAATCTGGCGGAGAGAAATGACAAAGGGCCAGGTGGAATAACAAACGTCAATTACAACACGTGATCGAAATCCACCAATCACGACACGAAAGAAACGCATGCGTACGGCCGATCGATTTGTTTCTATAGCAACTAGTTATTGACAGAATTCTCACACTAATTCTTTGATTTTGTTTGCTCCCACCAGAGTTATGTTCTCCAATTTGTCGGTTTATTTATATTTCATCGCTTCGGTTTGATAGTGCTTACTGATAAAACGATCATTAATCGATTATTTCGTTCGGAATTGATTGTGTTTTTTAATTTACATGAAAGGCTTTGGGAAGCTAACGTCATCAACAGCATCCTTGGCAACTGTTATTGAGAGTCGTGGCAACCAACTCTTGTAAGCCAGGGTATAAATTTTCCACTGTCGCTGCGATTTTGTAAATTAATGCTTGGTTAAAGCTGAATGGTTCAATTAAAAGCGTGTTCAGCAAAACTTTTTATGAAAGCTTCAAAAAGTCAGATTAAATTTCATAGTCTGTAAACCATTCGCGGGCAGATGTTCATTGGCTCACTCGCTTCAACTTTGCAGCCGATTAGTTTCCATTTCCTGTTTGATTCTTGGAGTGATTGTTGTTTTACTATTTTTCGATTATAAGAAATCTACCTTGATTAAAGAAATGCAAATCTTAAATATTAACGGGTAACAAACCGCATTCAATACCTGATTCAATTTTAAGCACAATAATTACGAGATTGGATTGGTGAATGCCCTAAAATCCTAGCGGGGGTTTAATTGTTATGAGGTGATAGCTCTTGGATCCCTGTTTACATGAATTTATTACAAAGCTAATGAGGTTCAGGCGATGAACATCGGTTACCAAAAATATGAGATTGATATCCCCGACCAAGTCCGACACAGAAAATGAATACCGTAAATTTCCCGACGAAGTAAGTTCCGGGTACTAAAAACGTGCGCCTTATCTGATAAACCGATTCCTCTGAATTAAACAGAAAGACAAAAGAGACAATAGACGTACAATTTTTCAGTTTAGAAGGTGATCAGTCTTCGTTGTTTGCTTTGCTGTCCCAGGGCCTGGCTATACTAGGGAACCCTGAACAATGTTTCCAAGTAACAAGGAAACACTTGCTTCTACCATGTCTACATTTATTTATAGCGATGCTCCTGCCACATGTCAGTTTTATGTAGCCGAAGTAGACAGGCCCTGTCTGTGCTTTACTTGATATCGGACTTCTCAAGCACCTAATAGAAGGTTTGCCCTATTGAGAAAACAGACAATCTTTTGCGGGCCACCAGCTGTTCTTGGATCGAAAAAAAAGAGAATACGTTTTACAGTCAGTTAGAGGATTATGGGGGAACAAGGATATACGCCAACAACAAGCGGTTACGTTTCAAGACGTACTGTACTGAAATTAATTTCAAATCACAAGATTCCGTGTAACGATTTATATAAGTATTTTTAGCAACAGTTCTTCCTCTGTTGTTGTCGTTGTTGTTGTTATAATTGCTGAATGTCATTTTGTTTTCATTGTTACACAAGATGTTGGCAAACTCAGTTTTGTCACATGCTGTCTTGAGTGGGGGCTTTGCCGTGCCGTTTTGTGATATTTTTAAATATCTCGTCCAAGCTATCGTGTATTGAACAGTGGAACGTCAACTATGAGCAAACATTGAACCTTCCGAGACTACTTCGGATGAGTAGTATTGAGGTTAGTATAGTACCCTAGCCGGGTTGGGGGGTTTTTAAGGTATATTAGTGACGGAGGGGTGCGAAGGTAAGTTTGGGGTTTGAAATTTGTGATATGGACCTTTTCTTGGGTGAGAAATTTTCTGGTGAACTCTCTTGAGGTAGAAAGATTTTAGCAAGACTGTTTTTGGGGTTGAGCTGAAAGCGTGCGTCAGGCTCAGAATGACAGATTTTAAAATTATACATAGAAAAAGGTGAAACCGTGAACTGTCTCGGACTTTTTTGTTTTTTCTTTTTTCGTGCGGTTAAAAAGGACTTTTTTAGGTTACGTTCTGGACCGTTTAACTTTTTTGGGTCCAGGCTTAGTCTAATGGGACCCCGGGGGGTACTTCCCAAAGATTTGGGTGGGGGTGTGTGGCGCGCTTCTGGAAACTCTTACCCTATTTCAGACCTGACCCAAAATTTGATACCCTATTTCAGACCAGACCCTAGCCCTAGTTACTTTGCGTTAACATTTGAGGATGGCTTCACATTCCCAACGTTAATCAAACCTCAGTTCTTTGGAGAAGAAAATTAATAAGAAGATAGCTTCTTGTAAGAACCATACAGACCAAAATGGTCAAAATCTACACTCTATTTCAGACCAAAAAGGCTCAAAAACCATACCCTTTGGGGCCGCACATACCTATATAGCTTATATAAGGGAGTACCCCCCCTGGAATGGGACTTTTCATGGATATAAAACTTGGCCTCGTGTGCATATCCCCGTCACTAATATGATCGAGTACCCCCCCCCCCCCGGGACTGCTGTCTGCTTGTTACAGTGACCTTCAGGATAGCCAGCCGGGTTATGTTTTCACATACGATGATGAGTGCCATGATACCGTACCCGTTTCCATGGGGCACCGTGTTCCACATGGAACGTAGCATCGGCACTGTTCAACATTTCCGGCAAACGTGGGACAAGTGTATTCATCTTAAAAGCAATCTTTTTTATGGGAACGGTTAATCCCACAAGTTTTCAACTTAGCTGCGTTAAAATGGCTGGCGAGCTAGGTTCAGTAACTGGACCAACTTAACATGAGCTGCCGGAAGTCACGACCAGTAAATGGTTGGGGATCATTTCCACTAGTTCGGTATCTAACCTTGATCGTACAAGCGATGCAAACACGAAGCGCTAGCATCAGTGCTTATGTCAAAGTGAAAATGGGTTCGACGCAAAGAATAAGCACAAACGCGACCAGAAACTTAAAGATAAGAAATTTTCAGTTTCTTTTGCTTTCACTTAATTACACTTATAACGCGGTGATTCATAATGAAAACCAAATATGAAGAACGAGTGGATCAGTTACTCCTCTTTTGTTAATGCTGGGTTGTATCTGCGTTACCCCCGCACGTCGTTAGTGTCATTGCGTTTTCCGTTTTCACTAGAAGGGCCGAGGAAAGTGGGGACAGGGAGGTCCAAACTTCCCCGGCTTCCCGTACCGTTCGATTCCGGTTCCCGCCCCATTTTTGTTGGCTCTGTCTCTCTCCTCTCTGTCTGTCTGCCCTTTATTATAATTCATTGCATGAGAGAAATAATACAATAATAATAATAATAATAATAATAATAATAATAATAATAATAATAATAATAACAAAATCAGTAGTAATAATAATAATAATAATAATACAAATTTGAAAAAAAAAAGCGAAAATGGAAAAGTAAAGAGCCATTGAAGGTACGCAAAAGAGCCAGAGACCCCATGCGAGGAACCACCGCAAATTACAACAAAACGGAAACAAAAACAAAAAGGATATACAATACAAGGTCAAAATAGGAATTAAAAACCTAAAATTACAATTCAGAGTAAAAATAAATAAATAAAAAAATACATAAACAATCAGAAGATTAAGCTAACCTAAAACTTTCCTTGAAATTACAACCAAAACGGACTTCATTCGGTAAATTATTCCAGCTATCTACAATACTATTCTATTAAAATATTTTTCGATTACAAAATATTACCTAATGTTGTGTAATTTTTTCGGTTTCTCCCGCTTCCTGCCTCCTTAGTTCAAGTACAAGGAGGGCCCTTGTACTTGTGCAAGTTTGTTCCTTACTCGGATCCTTACTTCAGTGTGCGTCAACCACGGCCATAACAGGAACTTCAGAGAACAAAAGGTTTAATGAGCAGAACAGTGTATGTGCGTCACTGATCGTCAAATTTTAGTGTTTCTAATCGAAGCCGTTGAAGCGGATGAAGACCACTACAAGTGCCCTTGGGTTCAAGTACACTTGAGGTGCTTAATGTGAACCCGCCCAACACAAAAACATGTATACGTACGTTAAATATTTTGCACACTGTGGAGTACATTCGTCGTCACTGATGCAACGATTACACAATAGTCAACAAGACCTGGTTTAAGGTCCCGTTCCGCAGTTAGCTTCCACATCAGTACTACTGGTGGTTGTTTTTCCAGCTCGAAAGAAATAAATTGAATCCAGGAGTCTTAGTAGTAGGTATAGTATGATCGAGAGTAATCCTTCTAGCCAAGCCACTTTGGTGACATCGAACATGGCTGACTTTTGGCTGAAAGATGACTTTTGCATCATCAAGCGTCAGTCAGTCACTCGTGTTACTCCCACAACAGTCATCTGGACCTTCATATTCTTCATGGGTACACGTACAGAACGGGAACTGCAATAAAGACTGGCAGAAACTCACCACTGGCTGTACCCGGCTTCCCAGAGCGCTTTACGACCTTTACCCCATAGTCTCTAAAACTGATGGTTGTTCACAAGTTCCTGGACTAAAAGAAGGAAACAAAACTAAGCTGCATTAGTCTTTCATCAAGAGACTACGACCTCAATCCCCTTTCATCCTCAAATCACGTCATATTTCTTCCCGGGATTTCTTACACTTTTACTTCCATGTGTTGAATAAATTGTTGCGATTTTCTGTCTGCATTGTCATAAACCATCACTGCTGTATTGTTTCTGATTGAATCACAGATAGAAAATAAACGGGTTCCTTTTTAAAAACCCACGCGGTTTTGCCACAAATGACCTCACATTTTCGATCATTATCCCCTGTCGGATCGCGGAGCAGTGAGGTATTTCCGCGCTCTCAAAATGCAAATATTCCTCGTTCCCAGTCCTCACTCGATTATTTTGAACAAAGCGAAATGATGAGTTGTTCCTTTGGCGTCAAATGCTAATATGGTTGTGTTTGCGGAGTAGATTTTTTCTTGGCCTCAAAAATGGCTACCAAGGAAATGGACTCGTAAGTAAAACAGTGGGTTTGTCGTTCTTAATCTTTGTAGTCGTGGCTGATTGTTTTCTTTCCTCTTAGCACCGTCCAAATGCGACTTTATACGCTCACCAAGAGGCAATTTGTTTTGGTTTTCGTTGCGTTCTTCGTGTCCTTTTTTCTCACGATTATTATCGGAATTGCAGGTTAGTCCTTACAAGTAAAGCCAATTGTTTATCCCAAGTAGATTGAAAAAGTTTGCTTTGCTTATTTAAGCGACATAAAACCGTTTAATGTGGACAACTGGACAGTTAAGTCTTGCAATTTTTAGCTAGCTTAGCTAATTCGCCGCGGAGTTTAGGTTGATATTACTATGCCCAGTAAATTGAAATCCGCCAAATTTTAAATGTCTGGTTTTGTACATAAACTTAGAATTGTGAAGGCATTTTGCTGTGCCATGAATGCCAAATAATTTAGCTTTGATCATTCCCAGCTAGTGGGCAAGAAAAGGCAATGATGTCGGCAGCTTGTGTTTTGCTATAATTTGCAATGAGCACACTGCATTTGATTCAGAGGTGTTCAAACGTGTTTTCTCGTGAGGTTTTTGGTTGCCTCGACATCCTAGACCACCAAAAGATCGGCTGAATTACAACAATTTTCACGTGGAAATATCTCATGCCTTTTGTGTTCTGGAATATTGAAGCTGTAATTGTACTGGCTTGAAATAAATGAAATTAAAATAATGTATTGCTTCCTGTAACTTCAATAACTTCAATAATACTGGTGTCTAATATCTTCCTGAAATTTGATCTTGAAACCGTATATTAATTGATAACTATAGTTCCACAAGGAGATGTGTGGTATAAATGTTCAGCAATATAAATGATGACCCACTACGTGACTGCTGCCATAAAACTGTGACAAGGACAAAATAATGTGAGCTAGATCACTTGGCAAAATCCTGATAGCAACATTATGTTCTAACCGCCCAAAGTTGAGACAATAATTTAAGTTGTGAAATTCAGATGGTGGACATGCTATGCCCCCTAAGAGAACCTTACCAATCAGCTCATGTGTGGTGAGGTTCAGGGAATGAATTGATTAATTCTTGTGTAGACAATGATTGCAGTATATATGACAAATCTTTTAACCACAACAGGGAAAATTATTTCCATTAAAAGAAGGTAATAGTGTTGATTTCATTTTGGTGATGTCAGAATCTCACAGGACTTCTCCACTTGTGATGTAATAATTTATAATCTCCTCACCACTGGATATTGCAGTTTTCAGCAATCTGATTGGCTCACTACACAATATGCTGTAACTACATTATTTGGAAAGCCTGTGTTTTCAAAATAATAAGGAAAACCTTCTTTTCCATTTGTTTCCCTCAGTATTCTCCCAGTCTGGAGGAAAGGGTTTATGGACATGGAGCAAGAGCTACTAGGGGGAATTGATCATGTCATTCTAGACTTGATGTTGTTCGATCATTTTGCCAGGACAAACTTGCAAAGAGGCACTAAGTCTATCCGTACCATACACCACTGTAAATCTACAAAAACCTACAAAGTACAGTCAGCTCTTGCCTTGCGGACACCTCACTACCATAGACACCCTGTTACTACAGACAGGTGCTGAACTGCCGACAAAGAAGAATTACTGAAAACATAACTCCGACCCAGTGTCATGGACTCTCTCTATTATGAACACCAAATCTTGGTCCTGATGGTGTCCGTTAGAGTGATAGTTGACTGTTATTTGTTGCCTGTTTTTCTTTTGCCAATGTTGGTACACACACAAAAAGTCATACTGGATTTTTGATTATGTTCTGCAGGACCACCCATAATTGTTGCACACACGCAGAAAGCTTCGGAGCTTCATGTATCAAGAGAAAAGTTGACGGTTTGTCTTACTTGTTCTGTGCTTAAGTGAGAATAGCTTAATACTAAATTTGGGATTAGGTGTCGCATGGTGGGGGGTGCGAGCAAACAGTGGCCCAGAGGTAACCATGGTAACCCAGACACAGCCCACCAGCCAGGTACCTGTAACACTAAGAAACACAGTGGGAAACCTTCATACTTACCATCCCCATTCTTACCCAGCAGGCTACACAAGCCAACTGCAAAGCAGGCTAGCAGTGGCGGGCAAAGTAGCAATCCCTGAATTCTGCTAATGAGCCCCCCCAAGAACGATGATGGAAGCATACCACTGACTGGCAACTGCCTCGTGTTTAACTTTGTCTCAATGTCTTACATTGAAAATTATAAATCAATTTTAAGAATGAATTCAAAATGACTTTAATAAATGATGTGACATTTCAGTGACAGCTGGTTAACTGAACATATTTTTGAAGTAAACAAAAAGTAACAGCCAAAATAATTCGTAGTGTATAGACTTAAAAAGAATACATTGAACTAAGGTGGTTATTTTGAAGTTAATTACCAGGTTTGACCCTTGAAACAGTAATACATGTAAGCCATATAATTCCCTGGTAGAAATCCTATACAGGATCTTACAGGATTTTCTAGGATCCTATAGGATCCTACAGGATCCTACAGGATCCTGTAAGTTCACACAGAATCCTACCCAGGATCCTAAATGGCACCATGTTATTTAGGATCCTACTCAGGATCCTGTAAAGTCTTTCAGGATCCTGCTTAAGATTGTCTAGGATCCTGTTTAGGATCCTGTAGGATCCTATAGGATCCTATAGGATCCTATAGGATCTTGCTTAGGATCCTGTAGGATCCTGTAGGCGAAAAATATTGCTCCAGCAGTAAATTAACAAATGAATGTTGTTTCTCTGTTGATCTTTCAGACTGGTCCATTTAGTATCGACACAGGAATCCTTTCGACATTCAACCAACAGCTGTGGCTTCTCTGCCAAATCAAACTGAATAGAACTAAAGCAGGTAATGCTAATTAAGTTGAAGATGATGCTTGCGAAAGGGTAAAGATGCCAAATGGCTCAGCATTGCAATATACTAAATACAAACTTAATTGATTGGTTTACTGTGATCTGATTGGTTAATTATTGTAATAAGTATAATTAATAAAAAGATAAATATTATTAAATGGTATTATAAATTAATAATAATATTGATATTATTAAATATTATTTTTATTATTATTATTTCAATCTATTGTCTGCACATGTATAAAATTATTTAGAAGTTGAATATTATTTTAAGATGTGGCCCAATTCCCCACTTGAGGACACGTGGATGATAATAAGGAGACTTTTGTGTTTTCAGGGACATCTTTTACAGACAACTTTCATTTGAGTGTTAAGATTCACGGTAGGGCGAAAGACAGCAGTTATCACCTTATAGCAGCAACACCTTACAACAGAACACGTGTGCTTCGTTGCCAGAAGGTGAGAACTTCATTTAGTTGTTGTTGTTGTTGTTTTTGTCAATGGATTAATTATTAATCACTGTTAAAAAGGAGTTATAAAGTTTTGAATTAGGCTACACTCCCCACCCACCCCCGGACGGTTGTCCCAGACAACCTGCATGATAACTGTAATATTATGGATCCCTGAGCATACAGTGCACATCTCCAAAATGTCATTTCTTAATTTAAAAAAAAAAGAAGTTACACTAATTCACATCAAGTAATGGCCCCTTACTGGGAACCAATGCTTAATACTAGGAAATGGTTGGGAAATAAAGGGAAAGAGCAAAATAAATTCTAATTATGCTGCAAAAAATAATTATCAAATAATATTGTTTTCACTTGCTATTACAGAAATGTAATCCACTGGTGATTTTACATCTTGGTGTTATTGATTATCCATCATATGAGGCAGTCATCAAGTTCCATGATCTTAACTCTCCCAGCAGAATACAAATCAACGACATCGAGTTTGTGGTAAGTTTTTAAATAATAATAGTAATAATAATAATAATAATAATAATAATTTTCTACTCATACACAACTACACAACTACATTTCAACGAAAACAAACAATTTAGCTGCACCAAAAATAAAGAGAAGTTTGCAAATTATAATAACAAAGTTGGTAGCTGGGCACCTAAAATAAATATTAAGACCTAAACTAGTCTGGTGCCCATCAGAGAATATTGATGGTGCAGTGATGGGAGCATTTGCCTCTAGCCATTGCACAGGTCAAGGGTTGATTCCCAGCCTTGGCATCAATTTGCTGCTGGTTCTCGTATTTGCTCCAAGAGTTTTCCTGGTTTCTGAGATTTTCCTCCCAGCTCTCTAAAACCAACAGGGTTTTTTTTTCACGAAATATCCATCCACCTTCCCCACAGAAGAGTTTCAGACCAAAGAAGAGCAGGAGCATGAAGTCTTGGTAACTCTTGTTCATGCTTGGCCTGGACATAACAAGATTATCACAATTCAGTAAATTTATATAATTTTTTTGGTATTTAAAGACCAGTTTTGCATTTTTTTTATTTGCAGTTAAAACACTATAATGCAGATTTTACTCAGGTGGAGATCTGGTTCCGATTTGTTTTTCTTGTCCTTACGTTTATGGTCACAGTAAGTACACTGGCTTATAGATTACTACTCTGTGAGTAAACTATTTAGTTGAACGTGTCTTATAGGGGTGGAAAAGGTATGGACATGTTAATTCAAAAGAGGTAATCCCTTCAAGGCCTGCACCACTTGCTACTCAGCTGCTGGAAGCCAGCTAATGGATTTGAAGTTAACATTTGAGTTTAAAGGAAGTTATAAATCTAAGAAGACACTGTTGAAGCATCAAAAAGTCAATAAATTAATTTTACTTTTGAACTAGCAACCTTTTTTGAGCCTCTTCCTTTCTCACATAAACATCTCCTTTTCCAGGTCATGACAACATTTTTCTTTTTTGATTAACTCTTCTTTGTCTTCTTTAATTGTCCACTTTAACTTGAATAATTTTTATGATATTCAAGGGAAAAAGTGCATTGCCTAAACTTGCTCTCAATTAATAACTCTTTCAGAAAGTATGAAGCATGGTCCTTTATGTAACAGTGTGATTTTGATTTAATTTTCCAACTGTAACTTCTGTGGTAAGAAAACTGGATAAACTGTCAGCCATGTTTTTGTGCATTCTTGGCGGCCCATTTGCACCCGGTATAGTATTTATAGTCTTATATTTTGTTCTGGTAGAAAATGATCTGCAGATCCATTGCTTTTTTTTAAGTCTTCATTATCACCTTTGCTTGGTTAATTATTATTTTCTCAACCTCTTGTTTTAATCACCGTTAATTTTGAGAGAAAAATAAAATTAATGAACACAGTTGTGTCTGAAATAATTCACTTTTTGTTGGATGACCTATTCACAAGAAATATGGTAGCACAGAATAAATCCAGCGTGTTATGTCGTGTTAAGACTTTTGTGCTTACTGAAATGTTTTCGTTTTCAGTGCATGTTTGCTCATTCACTAAGAAGATTTCCCTTGCGTGAATGGTCCATTGAACAGAAGTAGGTGTTACTCTTTAAAAAAAATAATTAAAAAATAAATAAATGAAATGAAATAATAAAATTCCCACACTAATAACTCCTGATTTTTAACCCTAGGAAGCCTTTTTGGGAGCCAACTAGTGGTGAATTTGACCATTTTTTATCTTTACTTACTCAGGTGGATGTCTCTTCTTCTTCCACTTTTGTTGCTGTACAATGGTAATAAATAGTCTATACGATGTATTTACTTATTTGTTCATTTGTCTGATTGTTTGGGTATTTATTTATTTATTTTATAATAGTAAGCTGTCATTCAAATTTACCCACAAAAAGTGAAAATCAATTTCAAAGGTTTTGCACCAAACTAGCCTCTCTTTAAAAGAAATTTAAGGCCTGAAGCAACTAGGAAATTAATAACTAATTGAAGATGTATGGCAATCAAGGTGCACTCGAGTTCATACCCAAACAGAGCTCTTTTCTTTGTTGTTGTTGTTGTTTTGTTTTTAAAAGTGTAGGCATCTAAAAGCCATATGTGTTGTATATTATACATGTACATCTGTCTTATTACAAGGAGGTTTGGAAAAAAATGCGAGTCGCTGATGGGAATTGGACTCATGACACTTCCTAAACTGTTCAGACATTCGAACCACTGAGCTGCTGGGAAACTCATTGCAAGCTACCGGTACTGTAGGTTATATTTACTAGATTCATTATGACATTCCTCCTGCATACTGCTATGGTAAGCAATGTTGAAGGTGTCTGGTATGATGATAACAGTATCCAGGACGTGTGTCACAATTACAATGAACTTAGGACATATGACCCAGCTCATGGAAGGTCTTGGGTTCAATTCCTGCTGGGGACTCCAATTTTTTTCTTTGTACCATTTTTTCTTTAATCACCAAGCTTAATATTCACCATGACCCTGATTCCTTAGTTGTCAAAAACAATGATTGATACCCTATGTTGTCTGTCTGCATTCAACAGATCCACTGTTTCCCCTCAACTTTCTGGTCCACAGTTGGGTTCCGAGTATGTTTGATTCAGTGTTTCAGGCATCGTTCCTGTGTGCATTGCTGCTCTTTTGGCTTTGTGCCTTTCACGGCATCAGACAGGTTTGTTTTTCTCAGAATGCTTTGTGTTTCTGAGCCCTTGACGTTCCTTCAATTGACATATGCTAGGGAGAGGTCCCTTCCCATCATTAGTATAATAAGTGCAGTCGTATGTAGACTAAGAGCAGTCTGTCTTTCTGCTCCGGGATAGTAGAGTAACAAGAACCTGTGAGTGGGAATGAAATTTCTCCTGTTGCATGGAAAAGTAACACACATGTGGCAAGATAGAAAGTGACACTGCAGACAAGCCCACAGAGTTTGACCCTTCAAAGCCACTTTTTTTGTCAGGTGTCAGGACTTTACTTTTTGTCCTTCTTGGCCAATTAGATGCAAACCCAGTCCTAAGCAATTATGATTACTTTCCTCGTGTCTTGCATAGCACCTGCTTCAGGTTTTACTGAGTTTTCTTATTGGCTGTTTGCATTTTAAATATTAATAGCTTTTTTATTTGATGTACATGACATTCATTGCACTGACAGCAAGAAGCTTTGTATTCCTCCTCTCTCAAAGATTTATTAAAAGTCTTCACAGATGTTGAGCATGCAACAGCCTTTTGTGGCATTCATGTGGTTTTTCTATTATTTTGATTTGTTTGTTGGTTTTTTTTTTTAATAGAGTGAGAGGAGATTGAGTTTTTACCTTCCAAAAGTTCTCATTGTTGGCCTCCTGTGGGTTTCAGCATTTACGTTGTCATCATGGCAGCAGTAAGTTTTTAAATGAATGTTTCTCCTTGCAGCTCGTACATGTATTTGTAATAATGACACCCAAGTTGTGATAATACAATAATTTATTTATCAGTGGATGAACAAAGCCTGAGGACACAAAGTTATGGTATCACACCATCAACAGACAAACAAAAGAACAACTTAAATACCATAAAGTACAAGTGTGAAATTTTTCTTACTTTCCTCTATTTAACTTTCCACTTTGGACAAAATTTCAAAATGAACCGTGCCTACGTATATAAATAATTAGGAAATAACCGCTCAGTAGCTTTGAAAGTTGAAGCACCCATGTGCATGGCTTCTAAGCCGAGCAAGAGCTGTACTGTGATACAAGACAAGAACATAATTACTCAATAGCTTTATCCTTAGCCTTAAAAGTTAGAAACACTTAGAGGATGATGTAATGGAGGTCTATGTTTTGACTCCAGGGCACATTTGACTCTGGAAGTGAAATTGTTAAACAGTGAGTAGTCTTTAATTTGCTCAAAACAGTGCATTGTTTCTCCACAGATACAATGAGCTTCAAGATCCAACTTATCAGTACAAGATAGACATTGGCCACTTTATGGTACGACAGTTAAGTCACTGATATATAACTTCCCTGCCCCTTGTCAATTCACACCATTAAGTACCATTGTAAATTTAAGTGAGAAATTACAGCACTACTTCCACGACTGGGAGGACAAAGGAAGTCGAACCACCACACAGAGTAGAAAAAATGAATTCCAGCTTATAAGTTGTTTGAGCCAACTCATTTTAAGTGCAATTCAACATTCTGGCTTTGAATTAAGCTGAAATTCTGTATTGCCAAAAGGTCTTGGTAGCAGGAAACAAGTGATTAGTTTGAGATACAACACGACACTTTTAAATTTCAACGAAAACATGTTTCAGCATCCCTGATGCCAGTTGAATGAAAAAGTTGAAGCAAAGCTATATCATGTGTAAGAGTAATTACAATTGTGAATGAAAATATAAGCAAGAATAATAACAACAAAGAAAAAGCGTGATTATGTGAAAACTAAACATTTTAGTTTTAAATTAATGCATTTGACCTGTTGATTTAACATACTAGGCTTTTCCCAGTGGATATGTAAAGATTCTTTGATTTTGAGTTGAAAGCTAGTAGTGGCACAGTCTAAAATATTTACTGAAACAATTGGCCCAACACAAATTGCGGCAACTTTCAGATTGTTGTAAGTGTTTGCATACGTGAGAGGCCCTATCCGAAACTTGTTTTCCTTGAAATTTAGAAGGGACATGTTGCATCTCAAACTACATTCTGTATTCTGCACTACTGCAATACGCGTACGTGGTAACTCACAAGTTTTGTTACAGTAGTCACCCTATAATTAATTTTAGAGCCAAAACTGTGACACACATCGTAAAGTTCATCTCCAAAAAGTACTGTTTAATATTCTTTTTTCAGGGCCTGAAGGTGTTTTTCTTCACAATTGGTGCCATTTACTTGGTGTACCTGGTGTACTTGTTATTCAGGGCATACAGTGAGCTCAGGGCCATGCCTTACTTTGGTAAAAATCACGTTCCTACTAATCTGTTTTACTTAAGCTGGGCAAATATTAGTGTAGTATTCATAATGTGTGGGGGGCGCGGTGGTGTAGTGGTTAGCGCGTTGGACTTCAGATCTGAAGGTCAGTGGTTTGAGACCCGGTCCCTGCCATCGTGTTGTTTCCTTTGACAAGAAAATTAACTCCACATTGTCTCGCTCCACCCTGGTGTACAAATGGGCACTGGCGACATACTGCTGGGGGTAACCCTACGATGGACTAGCATCCCATCCCGGGGGGAATATCACAACATCTCAGTTGCTTCATGCTACAGAAACCGGGATAAGCTCCGGCCATGTGAGCCTCCTTGGCTCGTGTGCGACTTTACCTACAGTGTACCACCCATTCATAACAATTCACTCATCCTCAACACAGCAAGGCTTGTTTGTTAAACTTGGCAACCAGTGAAAGCTCAAGGACCCAGCAGACAAAGTGCAAGGTTAACCCTACCCTTGGTTAGAAATGACACAAAAAGTAAAACACGAAGATATTATAGTTATTGGCTGAAGAGGAGTATACAGGTGGTTTTAGTTTAGCGTGGTTGAATCAATTGACAACTAATGTAAGATTAACTTTTTTGTTTGATTACAGATGTACGCCTCAAGTTCCTCACTGGTCTTATGCTGATTGTGTTAACTATAAGGTGTGTTCATCAAATGTCTGTGAAATGTGACGTAGCGTCTGCAAGTGATCCCTTCGATCAATAATATTGTGGATTTTTAAACAAGAGTGGAAAATGCATGGAAACTATTTTCTGTAGCAATTACGTCCACATAGCTTCTTGTTCAAGAAGTTTCTTGCAAAACTAGGACTGCTCATGGTGTGTCTTTTTTGTTTGTTTTTGTAATTATGTAATAATACTATAGCTACTGATATGTACTGTCCAACTTGGGTATAAATTATTGGATAGAAAAATACTGGGGCCTGCCAAAATTGGGTGAGGCTAAAAAACAAATTTTATAATCCAAATATTTTTAATGTGGACAACCAAGCACTTTCTACATTGGACCATATGCTATCCATTATTAGGAAGTAATGGAATGATATTGCTAAATATTTTCCATTTCTCTCTCTGATTGTACATCTGTATTAACCTGTAACCAGTGACACTTATCTGTACTGCACCTTGACTCACTGTTATTGCAAATAAAGTTTGAGTTTTGATTATTGGCCACTGGGAACAAAAACAAAACGAACAAAGAAAAAGTTGTATTTATTTGCAGGCTAAGGCATATTATTCCATACTTTGCCTTTGCTAAGCTGATAATTTCCTGCCAAGTGATTGGTTGATGATTTTACTTTGTCGAAACAGGTGCAAAAGGATGTAACTCATAAGCTTAATAAATTATTCATTTTTTTTGTCACAATAATTTTCTTAATAATAAAAATCAGCAGAAAGAATGCATTTCAAAATGTTCCCTCGTTAGAATAATTTTCTTAATTGGTATTGATGAAGCTCCCTCATGGGTAGAAGGTCCAAACAGATCACCAATCCCATAAAATGAGTAAGTATCAAATAGATCTATGCAAGTTGCTTTGAATGGAAAAATCTTTAGGCTAGCCTAATAATTTCTGATATTGTTATTTAGTATTAATTTTTATTTTAATCTTTAGTCTGGTGATAACAGGCCTTCGATTTGGAACTGGTGTACTACAGGAGAACTTTGTTGCAGAACTTGAAACTCACTATGAAAATTATATCCTTTTACCATTAAAATGAAAATAAATGTAATTAAGCTACTTTATAAAGTAGTGCTGTGAGGATTGACGACAAGTTGTAAACTAAAGAAATGTTAAATTAGAAGCAAACTGAACAAATGTGAGAAATCTCATCTGGTGTAATTTTTTTGGGGGGGCGGGGGGGTATCTTAATTAATCACTAATATCTATGCCACCTTTCAGTAATAATTATTAATTTTCATGTATATCTCCTTAACACTGAGTACCTGCAGAATTCCTGACATTTTACGGATTGCTCAATTTCTATCTGTACACTATGGCATTTGTGTATTCTCCATCAAAGAACGCACTCTATGGTAAGTGACATTTGATAGAAAACTCTCTTTTGTGACAACTTCAAGTCAATGAGTGTCTTTCTCCGGTTTTGAATTTATGAAATTCTATACCTTCAACTGTAGACACTTAATAAACAAAGGCTCCTGCAATGTATAGTCAGCAGATAATTATTTGACATATTGTCTTTGTTTCACTTTAAGTCATGAGAAGCTATAACTAACTTAAGGTGGTATCTTGTTGACAGTCATGAAACGTTTTCAATCACAGCAACTAATAGTCATAAAGCAAAGCAGTCAGAAATGAAAAGTGCGGGGAAGCCTGACTTTGCAAAGAATAAAGCATTTTCCCTGATTACTTCAAACCCAAGTTCACAAGTTCAGTAAAACATAGTGAATGCAAAATAAAACTAAACAAAGTTGAGAGTCTTTTAACATTTCTTCATTTGTTGTTTTTCAGAGTCATATTTCCGTGATCAGTCGACATTTTCAATGTTGAACGAATCTGAAGATGAGGATAACATATACAGGTGAGCAGTTTTTCCCTGAACTGACCATGGTCTCTGATTACATGTACCAAAAAATTTACACTCCGACATTTGAAAGCGGGTCTGTTTGCATCCTCCTCCTCCTTCTTTTTTTAATGACAGAGGATCAAGTGGGTGAGCAAAGTGAGCACTTGGGAGCAAAATGCAACAACGAGTGTAGGGCACAAGAAAAAAAAACTTTTTTTTTCTCTTTCACCCAACCCCACCCTCCTACATTTGCAGTTTTTGTTCCCTTGCACACTTGATAATTTCATGAGAAAGTAGATCTTTGAACAGGCTATGTGAACGTTACAGTGGAATAACACTTGCAACCTAAGGTATCATTTTCGTTGTGGAGTATCCGCTCAGAAGGCCTTACTTGACTCCTGTGTTCAAATTGAACTATGCCAAAAATTCACTAGAGAACAAAAGAAATTCAATGCTGTTTGGTTTCAGAAGGATAAAAGTGTCATTTGAGTATGAAATCAGGCCAGCTATTATTGAGAGCAACAGCAGCTTTTAGATTTCAGGCAGGAATATCCCTTTCCCTGCAATATTTTGCTTCTTAGAATCCAAACAGTTGTAACAGTCTTGGCTTACACAAGTATAACTATATTTGTACCCCTGACAGCAGGTTGAAGTATGCAAGGCAGTTAGTACCGTCTCCCTTGTGAACAATCCTGGAAAGAGTGACTTTGTGTTTCTCAGGCTTTGAAATACTTCTAACATGTTTTTCTTTTATTGCATTTCAGTTCTCAGGTTGAAAAATCACAATTTGCCAGCAGCGACGAGGACGATTAAACCAAGCAAATTTGGTTGAAGTATGCGCAAGCATCTGAGTAGAGAATTTTGTACCCTAGATATTTTATGATAAATCAGCCACTTTCTCATTCCCTGATGCAGTGTATCTATCCAAACAGAACTGCAAAGCAGTCAGTAACATTAAGTTAGTGTGGGTTGTTACAAATGTTGCTTAGACCAAAACTTCTGAAGTAGGACTGGGGTACCACCTGGTGTTTGCGCAATCTCTATCATCCCCATGCACTTCTGCCGTTAAGGTTGGCACATACGAAACGTAACTACTGGGACACGTCCCGGAAACAAGTCCATTTGTGTGAACTACCCATTTTGCCAAAAGAAAAAAAGACTTGTGGAGACCAAAACGCTTTTCTCGCACATTTAAACTGGTTTGAATTGAAGAGACTAGTTCCACGGACTTGTCCCTTCAAATTGTGGTTGTCTCCTTGTTTGAAATGTTCGAGAGACAGGTCTCTGTGAATAAATCAAAACGAAATCAATCAGACCGTCAATGCAAAACAAGCCCTCTCGGGGTGTAGCTTAAGGGACTTCTCCCATTCTGTGTGCTGCTGACCTTAAGTGTTGCAGTAAGTGTTTTGCAGGCCTTATTCCTGGTCAAAAGTGTTAATGCGTTTAAAAAGAACCTCTGTTTAGTCAGACATCCCCCCCTCACCTCCTATCCAAAGAATCATTCCAAAATTTTTCAAACTTACTTGGGGTGGAGGGAGGCAAAGAGAGCACTTTTAGTCTAGTTAATGACTAAATTTGACCAAGTATCCTTACGACTTCTGATGAGGATTGTTGGTTTAATGTACGGATACAACTGAACCAGAATTACAGTCGGCATTTTACTTCATTTCATAGTGCAGCACGTGGATAACTCTAGCCTGTTCCAGACGTTCAGATAATCCAGAGCACGACCGAAAAATAAAGCGAGCGAAAGAGCTCTTTCGTTCTTTCGCTCGCTTTATTTTTCGCTCGCGCTCCACTATCTGAACGTCTGGAACAGGCTAGGATAACTCTAATTATTTTATCCTAAAGCCAAACCGTAGTTTCTCTTAGACTGTAGCTATTGAACAACCTGTTACCAAGGGCCTGAAGCCCTGGCCAGTTGTTACACCCCCCCCCCCCCAACTTCTCCCGCCCAGCAAAGCTCCATAACCACCTCTATACGTGTTGATGTTCTTTCAGCAGTAGATTATACTAATACAGACATAACATGATTATAGTAAAATACAAATTTAAAATATCGTCTTGATTAAGAACAAAGCATAGATAAGTTCAAACGTACTTTTTCAAATGAAAATTGTAGAAGGGGAATGAAGATTATAATTAATACAAAATTGAAGTTACGTGAAGGAATTCTATTTTCGGAGGTGTTAGCTTTTACGGTATAATACCTAATTATACCTAATTATAAGCCTACTTGTGAGCTTTCTTGTCTTATTTATTAGATACTATAGGATAAGTTAAATAGAGATGTAATTAATGTTTACCGAGATACTTAAGATAATTCGCCGTGGATTTAAAATCCCTGTTTTTCTGTACAATTTTTGTTGTACAAATCTACAATCGGAGTAGGCTTGGTCGAAGTGAGTCGAGCTCAAGTTTTTATCCAGATTGTTTGTTTGCTTGTTTGTTTTCGGCAAGTTAACCTTTCTTACTTTCTTTTTTTAATTTTTTTGTGGGTGTACCGAAAACGTTTTAAAACTACCGTAACGGTTAGTCCCATCTTCTCATTGTATTGTCGTTTATTGTCCCGAACAGCAGCTAAATCATGTAAACTTAGAAGACTCCATGGTTATGTTATTTTAGGTACGATGTGGTTGAATAAAACTCTAAACGTAAGCCAACTTGACCATAAAAATACCATTTCCAGCTAGTATTGTGGTGAATGCAACAAAGTAAATATTCCATGGGTAAATGTAATCACCGGACCCTAGACGGGTGTGTACTCAAAGAATAATCAAGTCATAAACTGACCATGTCAGATTCATGCGGCCCCTTTATGGAGGGAAACCACTGTTATGTAGAACCTTCCAGCCTTCTGATTGGCTGCTTCCATAGTTTCAGTGAGACGGTGTGCCGGTGTTGTGCCGGTGTTCTCCGTGGGGTTCTCCTTGGGGTTCTTCGCAGGTGCTGACTCGGACCAAGTCCCCTCGCAGCCCACTAAGTTCTAAAAGACTTTTAAAATAGCTTTGTAACGCGAATGGCTGCGAAACGAGCGGGTTGGGTTATGTTTGTAACTTAATGACGTAGTACAATGTAGCTGTTAATGACGTTACGTAGTGCCGGAACTTTGTCACATATATCTTTTAGTTTTCTGGTAAACTTGCCAAGCAATAAATATAAACTGAATTGTCCGTGTATTGATTTTGTATGTTCCAAAACAGGTGATGGGTGATAGGAAAAGACTCGGAGAATGTCGGTTATCATACACGGGTGACGCAAAAGCGTGAGGGAGTATGCAGGGTGTTTGACAGCATATGACAGGCACTCGGACGGTGAGGTGATCAGGAGAGACGTGGCCGAAAGAAATTCGCTCCATCTCCCCAGTTCCCTCTCTTCTTTTTCTCCTAGCACAGTATTACACTTTTGAATGACTTTGTATCTTTTAATATTATTAGCAACAACTTAATTTAGCGACGTTTCCCTCTTTATGTAGTTAAGCGATTGAAACGACTTTTTTTGACATTTTTAACCATTTGCGTCACTGTTGAACAAATATTGAGCTTTATATAGCTAGCACTTAAATTAGCAATTTTACATGAGATCGCTAAATTCGCCACATTAAGTAGACGCTAATAATAGTATCCATAAAGTGATTGTCTGTAGACTGTTTATAGCGGTGCTGTGGCGAGCGAGGAACTCCGGAACTCCTGTTGTTAAAAAGAAGTGGAACTGCCACTGGCTGTTGCGTATGGACCAACTAAAAAGTTTGTTGGAATTGATTGTGCAAAGAGTGAAGCGCAATAGCTTAAAAATTCCGTTGTTAAGCTGCTGTGAATGAACAACGGAGGGTACGACTTATGAAATTTTGCTTATTGAAAATTTACATGAATTTTAGACAGTCCAGTTTGTGTTCCTACATAACTACCCGGAGTAGAGCACTTCTGGAAGACGTCATACGTAAACAAAACTTCTGCATCTTTCATCCTGGAGTTCCTGTGTCCGGTCACGGACACCTCTGTTGAGATATACAACTCTTTCATTAAAACTGACACGGGTTACTCAAGCTCTTCGGCTTCAGTTGTCTTCCCTTTACGAGTTGCACCCATGAAAGAGACTCGAAATTAACAGTTTGCGGAGGAAGAAGGAACTTTAAACTAAATAGAGCTAAAAAGTGTTGAGGGAAGACCTAAAATGACTGAGACGTGACGGATGTCACTGCTAAAGCCGGCTTGACCTTCAGACAGGCCACCCACGCACGCGCACGTTTTTTGGGCACGTCACACAATCTAATATTGCTACAGAATGGGGAGGGGTGCGTGACAATTCCTAAGAACGTCACGTGGCTTCTGCAATACTGCAATACTTTGTTATTGTCATACAAATAAAGCTTGTTGTTGTTGTCACGCTATTTTCTGGCAAAGAGTATTGGGTTACTGGATTTCCTTTTTCCTGCGCTTGACTCGCCGGCACTCCGAGCAAGTCCTCAACACCGCTATAAACAGAACATAGACAGTGACAAAGCCTTCCAAATATGGTATACTGTGACAGCAGAGCCCACTTTCATCTTTCTAGAAAAAAAATGCTTTTTTATAGGAAGATCGATGGGGGTCATATCAACAAAGTAAGAGTGGAAGTCCTGTGGGATGTTCTTCTTCTTCTTTTTTTGGGAAGATACTTTCCACTGTTTAAAAGTACCAATGAAGTAAATTGCCAGGCGGAACTGACACAATTAGTTCCGTTCTGAAAACCTACGCGGATGAGGTCCACCCACCCACACGGACAAGAATTGTCAGCGACCAGCAGGTGCATGCTAGACTGCGAGTAGTCTCTAATTTTGGCGATGGCGATTGTGGGGCGGGCGGAATACACACACGCGCGCGCCCGCGAAATTTCGAGGCAACGCGACGCGAAGGGAGCGCCCCACAATCGCCATCGCCAAAATTAGAGACTACTCGCAGTCTAGGTGCATGCAGGACTGCCATGCCAGAGCGTATGTCCCTCGTGTAGGGGCGTATTTCCAACCTCGTCCCCAGGGTCTTCTCCTCGTTCAAAATGGCGGTCGGAGAAACCCCTGACCAAGGCTGCCAAAGTGGCTCCAAAAATTCGTTAGAATTTCGTAACGTAAACACGACGAAATGTCTTCGTTCCGTTTGAACAACGGTTTCCGATTGCAGAAAACAAACAGGGCCGCCATACGCTGGAAACAACCTCCGAAAAAAACATTCATTAAGTGTATAATATTCCACGATTCTTGGAGTATTTCAGCGGCCTTGGCCAGGGGTTTCTCCTACCGCCATATTGAACGAGGAGAAGGCCCTGGGGACGAGGTTGGGCGTATTTCCACTTATGGTTTCTGACACAAATATCTTAAACCCCTTATTTTCAAAAATGCAAATTAGACGTGTGAACCCCTTACTTCTCAAGGTGAAAGGAGTAAGTCCGTTACGGAACCTTAAGCTATTAAAGGTTTACTTTATTTCCCAAGCCTCCTCTCCTATGCAGATACTGAACGATGAGCTGACTGTTATCTCTTAATTCGCCCTTTTTAAATTAGAATTGACGAAGTTTGAACTTCAATCTTCGTCAGTTCTAATTGAATTGAGTTGTGGTGGTTTGTAATACCTGTGGGACAAAAACCGGAATCTAAGACGATAACGATTGAGAAAGTTTTCTCAGTGTCACCTATTTTTCGTGTACTTTGGCTCATCTTGATTGCGGTTAGGGAATCTATAATAAGTGATGTCGTCACGCACGTCATGTGCCAATAGAAATAGTTTGAAAATAGTCTACGGTTGAAACGATTTTTGTAAAAATAGATCAGGCATAAGCTACCTTTATAGCACTTGATGTAAAAAAAACGTTTGAAAATAACCGTCTTTTTCATTTTTCTTTTTTCTTATTAACTTTTTCTGCTGGGATTAAGAAGCGTGACGGAACAATGAATCAATAATCAGTTCTCGAAGGGCGCTGAAGGTCAAGCCGCTTTTAGCGATGAGCCCACATATGCATAGCAGTGCTACTTATTCCTGTGTCTCTCTCAGGAAGAACATTTTCTCTCGGCTATTTCGAATGTACCCTCTACTTAGCGTGGGTACTATCGAAAACTAAAAAAAAGTCCCGAAGAAATTGTATTTCATTTTTAGAACCTAACTAAAATCGTAAGTATGAGCAGTTTTAAATTAATGCCATTACAGTAATATTGCTTCGTTTGCTGTTTCGTATAAATATTTCGTTCATCGTATTTTCATTTTACTCTGCGGACTGAAGCCACATTGGCTTGCGTCATAGCATAATACAGCGAGATTGAGTTGTCTCAGTTGCATGTGCATAAGATTACCATAAAGTCACGCAAGAAGATGTTATAAAGTATTGGTTTATGATGAAACCAACACTTTACGGACATCTTTTTCGGTGTGATTTTACTCCTGTGTGTGAGATAGCTTAGTATCGTGAAATAAGGACACAGGAACTAGTCGATAGCTAAGGCTTCCTTTCAAAATAAGAGATACTGCGGTAGTCCAAGATAATTTGCCTGCTGACTCAAACATTGCTTAAACTTATCTCAAAGTAATTTGCGACCACAACTGCGATGTGAATTATTTAAGGCAATAAAATCTCTTTAAAAGACAATCAATTAAAAGTATATCGATGAGAGTATAGAATAATCACTTAGCTTCTGAGAAATTTATGCCAAATAGTTTTCATCCTGTCACGTGATATTGTTTCAAAACTTCCGCTTAACGATGAATATATATGCGAGTCAACTGACAAGGGAAGGTTCACCCAAGATGATTTAGATGAGATCGCAAGGATACGCAAGGAAAAAACATACAACGAATGGAGATGCACAAAGGTGAGAAAGAAAAGAGAATCGAGAATGAATTAGAACGGACAAATGCGTATGTTCTAGAGCTGTTGAAGGATAAACGGCGATTAAACCAAGAACTGGACGTCGAGCGCAAGTTATCAAGGAAGTTAAAAGAAGAATGTTATGATCTGAGAAGCAAACTCGGCGAACAGCAGACAGCAGGGAGCGGATTAGATTCTTTTGCCGATGTAGATTCCCTCGTTAGTACAAGTGAAAGTGGCACAGCAGATCTCATGAAAAAAATTCGCGCGCTCGAGGACAGTTTGCGCGAGTCACGAGCTCAGATAAAATCATTAGAGGAACACAAGACAGTTCTTGAGTCCGAGATATTGAGGCTAGCGGAAGCGCTCGGAAAGGACAATTCATCCTCTGATTTGCAACTTTACATAGAACAGCTAAATATTTACGAAAATGATTTTAAGAAGGAGAAAAACGACAAAGAAAAAGCAGAGTCTAAAGTTTCCGTTCTGACCGATCAAATCTCGGACTGCCAAGAGATGATATCATCACTTACTCGTGAGGTTGACTTGTATAAGAACGCTTTTGAGCGAGAAAAGAAGGACAAAGAGTTGGCACTGAGGAGAGAGAGGGGTGAAAGAACAATGGTTAATCTACCAACTTACTCGCAAGCTCGCTTGCCATCGAACATTCCGGGAAACCAACCCGCTGATCAGGGAATGGCGTTACCAATTCAAACGCCTCAATTACAAGTAGTTTACCCTGTTGTAGATTCTAGAATACAAAACCAGGATTCAAAAAGAAAACGGGAACTCCATCGAAGGGGTGTTCTTACAAGAGACATCCCAGAATCGAAGGATTTTTTCTATGATGGTTGATTTGATGTTGTTACGTGTAAACAAAAAAAAAGAGAATAGTGCAGCTTGCTGTCAAAAGTTAAGACTTCCTCATTCTTGTGGCGTCACGTCTAGCTAGGACAGATTAAAAAAATACAGGATAAAAACCTATCTTGTTACGAACCCCCAAATTATTTTATAATTATAATCCTTGAAATAGTCCGTTCCTTTAATGCGCCCGTGCTGCGTGTACATTTCTCGGCCAAAAATTGTAAATTAAACGGATTGAATTCATAATTCTCAATTGCCTTGTAAAAGCAAATTTGCATATCGCATTTTAAGGGAATTTTGTACAGATGAACATAAGAAAATCATGGAGATATAATTTGTATCATATGTAAATTCAGGTGTTCAATAAAACTAGAAAAGGTGGAATTATACAAAAACAGTTTTTATATCACAGGACAAGTTGGTGAAATCACTGAACCCAGGCTCACTGTGCGTGAGGCAGTAAAAGGCCAATTAAGTCTTCCTTGAGAAAATCTCGATGTATCGATGATCAACAAATTAAAATCAGGTTGTCCTGGTTACCGTACGTTGGTAAAAGAGTAATTTATTTTAAAGGTATTGTAATCATTTTTCTTCGACAGAACCCAGGCAGTTTAAGTACACGGCCATTCACACAACCCGGATTTTTACTTGCGAGAGTTTGAAGTGAGCAAAACGTGAACGAATTAGTGTTCGAAAACTGAGCAATATTTTGGACTTGGGAACACGAAAAGTGCGTAGAATTTGCATAATTGGAAAGCTACTGAACGGATGTTTATTGTGATCAAATCAGTGGACCTTTTATTATGTCTTCCGCTGTTAAGCGCGCGCGCCGATTGACCTCAATGATTTGTCGACGAAGGCAGGAAGTCGATTTAAAGGATGCCTTTATAACATATTTGTTTTCAACATACTCGACAGAACGGACGTTGTTTTTATGCAATATAATAGGAGTTTAAATTCAGTTTTTGTGTGAACTTTCATAGTCACTGTTTCCGTTTATGTCCATATTCCGCAACGTTTCAAGTAGTTTTACGATTTCCTCTGCAATAACCCTACACCACTAAAAATGGTCAGAAATAATTACAGTGAATTTCGTCACCTAGGCATCCCTAAGCTGGCTTCTGCGAAAACTAGCAGATCATGAACATCTACTGCAACAGACTTTTCAGGCTTTAAAGTGGTATCCTGGAGCACAGGTTTTCCACAAAATGACTGAATTCTGCGACTTCTATTTACCTCGACTAGTTACAGCTCTCGCGATAAAAATGTCATCTATTTAAAAGAATGACTTCCGGAAAAATTAATAAGGGAGCTTTGCTCTCTGGAGCGAAGTCAGCCAGGCCAGGGGCACGCAATGACGCACATGTGACTTCTTGGAAAGCAATCACATCTTTTCTTGGAGACCGTTGAAATAAAATCTTAGATCAGTGCAGGGGTTTTTTTTTTTAGGGAAAAGATTAGAAGGAATTATGACAAATTAGCATGATGATACCAGGGTAAGTATTTAATTAAACACTTTTGAATGACAAGAACTTCCATTCTTTTAGAAAATGAAAATCAACTGAAAACCTTTTTTTATTCATTATCAGTTACTGTCTTTTGATTCCTCCCAGCTTAGTAGTAAATTAAACTGTGATGAGAAAGTTGCATCCTGGTTTACTGTAAAACTGATTGGTCCCCCGAGTGGTATTCTGAAAAGGTTTTTCCTGTTCTCTTATCCTTTAATTCCAGCCAAAATATTCCATATCCCGTAAGCCATATAGTATAAAACGCTTGAATGCAGCTGACCAACATTAACAACGCTTGGTTGAACTGCCCAGGTCCTCGTGCCGGAACCCAGTCGTCTTGAGGCGATACACGTGACAGACCTCACTTTAAGTGTAAAAGTTTTTTTTTCCAAGAAAAAAGCTTTATTGAAACTAACTCACACAACATACATTTTTGCTATTTAACATTACACTTATGTCACATTATACGATACTTATTTTACAATACAACACAAACACTGTTGGTTACAATGCATTACAATTACCTACTTACGATACGTACATTACTTACAGTAGCATAATTAACCTGCTTACATCAATATTACGACTACCAACGAATACTAACATTACTTACTAACATATCTTACTAATTAAAACAGTATCACGCATTACTTACGATAAAAAATAACGTTACTTACAATACTAATTTTTTACATTACATTATGTAGTGACAGTGTACTTACAAAATATTAATTGTTTACTTATACTAATCAAGACAAATGATTGAATATGAATAAATAGAGGCACAACTTCTGAGGCGAATATTTGGGAGGAGCTCATGCACAAAGTGTTGTCCATTTAGATCTGAATTTCATCATAGTATTATTTTCAACAGCAGTTACGCGTTCAGAGAGGATCTTTTCATTGAGTAAAAGAAGGAGGATATCAAGACTCGGAGAGACCGTGTTCAACCAGGACAGAAAAACATGATACTTGGCAATGACAAGGAAATGGTTCAGGGCATAAAAAACTACTTGATTCTGGTTTATAGCCATATAAAACACCTTCTGATCGTTTTTCATTCCACCATGCAATAACTTTTTGCCAGAATATTTGTACTGTCGAACATTCATAAAGCAGATGAGATAAAGTTTCATATGGAGAGCTACAACGATCACAACTGGGTGAAGTTTTCAATTTCATTTTGTGAAGTCTGCTGTTGGTGGGTAGAATGTTATGTATTACTGACCTTGTATTGAAAACATCTGAGTTTATTTTCTAGTGTAACCTTGAATGGCAATTCATAGATGGCTTTAATAAGAAGATGCCTTTCAACTAGCTTAATTTCTACGTTTGGAGCTTTGAAAACTTTAAGAACAAGCAATTCACGAGCAGATTTGGCAGTGACATTCGCAGGAGAACGGTCGTTCTTATCAACATCAGTAAGGATTCGTTCAGAATTTAAAATTGATCTTTTCCATACCTCAGGGATCGCAGCAAGGAGGCCATTATAGGTTAAGAAATTTACTGTCAAACCATATTTGTGTTGGAGCTCGGATCTAGAAAAAAACTTCCTATTGTCATTTAGGTAGATGACCGATTTTAATTATTCCTTTTCTATACCATGATGGGTAAAAAACTGATTTCTCATATATTCTAATAAGGCAGTTCTTCTAGATAATTTCATTTTCATATATCTTAGCAGAAGAAGGATCCTTGGAGTGTAGCTCCTGCCAAACAGTGAGTATCTATTTGTAAAAAGACGGCACATACATTATGAGATTTTCATTTGCGTACGGACGTAGCTTGCTCGTCAATTCGTTATAGAAATTTATTTGTTGATTTTGGTCATTGGGAGTGTAAACATTAACAAAACAAAACTCTTCACCTTGAAGTGTGAGACGAACAATAAGTAATCTCCCGTTCTTATCATTAGTTATGCTGATATTTTCTGCTTTTAAAGTTGGTCGAAAAAGAGTCATCACGCCTCTGCTATGTTTTGAGCCATGGGAATAGCAAATGTCACCTCCCCGTTCTGCACGCCAAGCATTTCCGATTGTTTTGTCGCTGTAGGTTTCTTGTAGAAAAATTAAATCGTATTTGCCATTATGAAGCCACCTAAATAAATTTCTAAGTTTGATCAACTTACTTATGCCTCTGATATTTAGAGAAATACATTTTAAACCCATTGCAAATGTAATTAAGGCACAACACTTGCATAGCCCCAGCCAAAATAGTTGTCCCCAGATGAGGTGGCACCAAACAAAAAATACTACAAAACAAAGGACATTACAAAAACTCGTTCAGCGACTTCATGTATAAAGGGGGTAGCTTTAGTAAATAAAAATAAAAATAAATTAGAAGGAATCCCCTCTACAATTCCCCGCATTATAGTACTACTGAATGGTAAACTGAAATTCAGTTTTAAAGGGGCAGTCTCATGGCGATTTTCCTATCTTCTTTGTCACAAAGTTTGATTAATTTATAGCAAAGTACCTTGCTCATACATGAATTGCTTTTAGACAACAAGGGGACTACTAAATGAGTTTTTAAAAGAAAAAACAAGCCAAACTTAGTTTTTAAATATTTTATCTGAGACATAAGGCAGAAACTTGAAAAATTCTGCCAGAAGTTTTCAAGTCGCACACCATTTCCATCCTGGTCATCCCTCTCCAGAGATACTTATTATAGTTTCCATGTACTGGAATACCCATATTAATACTACTGGACCATTATTTTTAGGCTTCCATAGATAAACATGTGTCTTTTGGCTTTTCACAGTGATACTTAAAATTGATGAGACTGCCCCTTTAAGGCAAAAGGAAAGTGTACCAATTGAACTGCACGAGCATAAACAGTCAGACCAGAAAAATGAGTAAATACAAAATAAGTAAATCCACATCGATCAGTAAATTTTATCTAGGTCTTCATTATTATTAAGCTGCACTGTGAACACAAGCATTGTAATAATGCAGGGAGCCTTCTTGTGTAAGGAAGAAGCTAATTCTGCGCAAAAGCGAGAGACGGCTGTTCAGTTTACAACACAGACTATCAACATGCTGCTCCCACGAGAGATGGTGGTCAAATGTCACGCCGAGAACTTTAGCCTCGAGGACTTGGTCCACAATGGTGTTATTGACTACTATCAAGTGATTGAGAAGATAAGAATCTTAGCTTTTGGGGAGAAGCAATCAGCATAGATTTAGTTTTGGAAGCATTTAGGGCCATGCGGTTGAGATTTGCCCAGGATGAGACATCGGAAGCAAGCAGGTTTAGTCGAAGTTCAACTTCTTGCACAGTGGATCCAGATGTAAGAATGGTAGTATCATCGGCAAACATAGTAAGGTTAGTGTCAAAAGTAGAGGACAAATAAAGTGGGAGGTCATTTATAAAAACAAGAAAGAATAGAGGTCCAAGTATGCTCCCCTGAGGGATTCCGACAGACATAGGAAGTGAATCGGACAAAGCCCCTTTAAATGACGTTTTCTGGGAGCGGCCAGTAAGATACGAGTTAAACCACTTAAGTGCGGATGGAGAACAACCATACACGCCGAGTTTAAACAACAGGGTGCTATGATTGACCAGATCAAAGGCCTTTTTTAGGTCAATTAAGAGAAGTCCACTAAGAAGGCCACGGTCCATATTGACTAGTATACAGTCCGAGAGGTTCATAACTGCAAGCTCACAAGAGCGAAACCATCCAAAGCCAAACTGGAAGTCTGTGAGAAGATCATAACTGGCAAGAAAACCGTAGAAGTTTTCTCTATTATGGCTAATCCTGAAGCTCCTCTTTGTCTTAAACAGAGGTTCTCCTTTCTATCCACTACACGGACTACTCGTATAACTAGAGGTACTACTTCTCATAATTTAGTTATTCCCCAGCCTAGAACAAATTTGGGTGAGCGAACCTTCTCGTATGAGGTTGATTTAAAGATACTTGCTGCGCACCCCCTTGCCTCGCCTAGTGCTTTGTCTTCCTTTTCGTTTTCGCTGAAGCATAAACTTCGTGGCCTTTTCCTGCAAAACCTCAATACTGTCTCCCATCTTGAGGAGCTTTGTTGCCATGAATGCCGCTTTCTTCTTAAATGCCGCTGTTTTTTTTAGTATGTGACTACTTCATGTTTCTTAGCTTATTACTTCTCTTACTTATAGTTTAGCTTTGATTATCTGTTATTTTGTAATGTTTAATGTTTATTTTGAGGGCCATATGTTAGAAATCTGTAAAAGGTTAATATGATCACCCTCGTTAAATAAAGTGTATTGTATTGTATTGTATTGCTTGTTTGTAGTCTATGACATATGTCTACATCGTCCGCCGTTGCGGATCGTGACATTGAGCGCATTTCCAAGTGCGGTGACTCGCTCAGCGAGGTTTTCATCAGGCGTTTCTGGAATTCCGTGAATTTCTAAATTGTGCTTACGGGTGTATTGCTCTAAATCATCGAGCTGGTTGATTGCAGTCCCCAAATCGTCGTACATTTCTTCGCGTTCTTCGTTGGCTTCATTTAACGATTTCTCTAGTGATTTCACTGCGGCTTTCTTCAGTGCTTTGTTTTCCGTCGTTAATGTTTCTATTTTAGCTATATGGAATTCCAACGACTTCTGAAGCTCAGAGTACTGGGCGCGTAAAGCCTTGTTTTCTTTGAGAAGTTTGTTCGTGTTGTCTTGAATGGTGTTCAGAACTTTCCAAATATTTTCCAGTTCTGCCATGTTGAGTTCCGATATCTTCACGGACTTCGCAGGCGGTTTCTCGGAGCCAGGCGAGCTGCTGTCACTGCTTCTTTCGCTACGTTTACCCGGGAAATAGTACGTAATTTTTCCCTCTTTTCCTTTATCCTTATCCTCCATTACATAGAACTGCGGGGAACAAGAAGGCGGACTACTGAAATTTGCTGCCGTCCGCCATGACATCGCACATGCGCCTCTTCGTAAATGAGTTAAAGTGCAAGTATGTAAAACAAAACTGATCGCAAGCCTGCACCACGACACGAAGGCAAACTTGTTGGCCTATACTGTTTCAACTAATAGAATCTTCTGAGCCAAGGCTATCGTAAAGTATTTGTCCAAATATTCCGCAACCCGGCATATTCCCTTATATGGCCCATACGGGGACGTGCCGCTGGACAGGGTATGGTTTTTGGCCTCTCTGTCCTGAACAGGGTAAGTAAGTTTATGCTTGTCTGACCTAAACAGTGTCTGAACTTGTCCTAAACAGGGTGTGGCATGTTTGCACGATTGTCGTCGGCTTATCCAGTATTCAGCAATCATACATCGGAGACGTTTGCTGTTTTATGAAACATTTTAAAATTGTGTGAAACAAGAGACTGTCGTTTTTGTCATTTGTCCTTAACAGGGACCTAAAATGGGGGGAGTTGTTCTAAACAGGGTTGGAATTTTTAAGCCTTTTTTTTTTGTCCTAAGCAGGGTCAGAGTTTGAGACCCTTAGCGGCACCCCTACAACGAAACTTGAGTCTAGTACCCCCCCCCCCCCCCCCGCCGGAGCTTAACAGGCTGCAAGGCACCAGGATGACAGATCGTATCAGGCGCAAGGCTGCAAGGGGGAAGAGGGTAAGGTGAAGTCACACACAAGCCAAGAAAGCCCACACGGCCAGAGCTGTAGCATGGTAGCAACGGATGAAATGTCCAACACCTGTCACAAATCAAGTAATCCAACTGATTTCCTACCGAACTGCAAAGGAGACTAAAAGCTATCAAAATACAAGGTTATTTATATTCCTTCGCAGTTCACTTGATCCGGTACATTTTTGATGGTCCGGGGAGAAATTTATCTTGAAAGATACACGCTGTTTGTCTTTTCTTTTCTTTAGAAACAATTTTTTGCTTACTGTTTTATTATTATTATTATTATTATTATTTTTTTAATTTGCAATCACACTACAACAATGACAACTACAACAACAAAATACAAAAAGAGGAAAAAAAGGGAAAGCAAACAAGAAAAAAAATTAGTGCCGACCTGCAAGATTTACGCTACAAAATTAATTATACAACTTACAATACAACGGAGAATGACCTACTTACACAACATTACGTACCTTAGTTTTCTTATCATAATATTGCCTACAAATCTTACATTGCAGTGTGTTGACTTACTATTTTTATAATGGTTTTACCTTGTGTCACTTACAATGTTTCATTCTAGTATTAACACAATTGTGCTTACAATAATATTTCTTATGGAAAAAAAATAAAGAGAAGGAACAAAGGGAGAAGCATATGAGAAGGTCTGTTGACAAAGTATCAAAAAGGAGAGACCGGTTTTAACTTGAAATCTCAATTTTCCATTGAATTTTTAATTTATTTATAAATTGAGAACATTCAGGATTTATCTCACCACTTTTACAACTATATATGTACTTTTTTATTAGCAAGACGAGTAGATCTAGTTGGCGTCTAAGGTTGCCGTTTATAGAAGGAGAGGGGTAGTTCTGAAATAGAAATTGCTCAGTTGACAAATTTATAAACGTACTATTGATTGCATTGAACCACGATAAAATTTCCTGATAAAATTTAACATTAATAGGACATTCTAAAAAGGTGTGTTCCAATGAGTCAGAATTTTTACATTGAGCGCAAATGTCATCACTTCTGATTTTGAATCTCTTGAGTTCTCTATTAGTTACTAAAATTCTATGAAGAATTTAAAACCAAATTCTCTTAACTTGTTGTCCGCGGTCGTTTGGTAGATTGTGTTAAATATCTGTTTCCAACCATGAGCAAAGTTGGGAAAAAGTCTGATCCAACTTTTTACAGCGGTAGGTTCTTTCATATTGTTTTCCTGAAATAAATTGTAATAGTCTTTGCACCTCAGTTTGGTTAAATAGAGTGCTTTATTTTCGGACAGATAGAATACGTCCCTTTCATTAAGTATATTCCTATTGGTTACGGCAGTTTCCTTATTATTATTATTATTATTGATTGATTTTATTATTTATTCCGAGTTTCACGAATGAGCGCCACTAGGATATATATACTTTTAACTATTGGAATATTTTAGTACCTTTTCATAAATCATTAGTATTTTTAACCTATTGATTGATTTGTAATGCAGATTATCATTACTATCAACAATAAGAAGAAGAATTAAGAATTAAGAAAAGAATTTTACTTCTTAAAAACTTTTTTTAAACTAATAATTTGATTGTAATTTCTTAGCATCTTATTCTTATCTGTCCATTGTATTTTTACTATGACTATCAATAAAGATTTTTTTTTATAAAAAAAAAAAAAAATTATTATTATTATTATTATTATTATTATTATTATTATTATTATTATTATTATTATTATCATATCTATAACAAAATACTCGATCGTGATTGGTTCTCCGCGCGCCTATTTGATACGTAGTTGGAGGGTGATCACGTGGGTGTCCAATCTGTTCAATTTGACCTTTTTGTAACTGGATAGCTGTAATCGGACAGCTGCGCAGCGCACGCGTCAATCAGGTGCACTGAAATGGGTTCTTTTTATAGCTGTTTCTCCACTGCTTGCAAAACTGATAATGAAAAATAAATCCCCGAAGGGCACGTAGATCTTCTAATTTCGCATTTTGTTAGAGATACGATTAATTGGTAACTGGACTTCGTGGCGTACAATTCAGGGGTACTCCAGTCCTATTACCATTACTTATTATTGTCACGCAACGATTCCTTAAATCTTGTGTGGCGACCTGCCTTAAAATTCTCTGTTCTAAGTTTATTGAACAAAACATTCCTTCGGTACAGTTAAGTACAATTTCAGCAATTTACATTATTACACCAAGAAACTAACATAAAAATAAGTACAACATTTACAAAATTTCAGTGTATATGACATTTGTTAAAAAATACATTCACAGATTCTAACTCTTGTCACTGACTCTAGAGTCTAAATCGTTGATAACCGACAAAATCTCTTTCACTGCCGCTTTACGAGCTACTTTCACACTTCCTAGTCCCTCAGCGTCAATTAAATCCAAACCAAGAATGCAACGAGGCAAATGTTCTTCCAAATAAAGAAATTCCTTGTCTTGCCTCGAGCCTTCGAACGCCTGGACTCGAGGAGTCAGTTCCTTTGCTTTTGCTAGCTGGTTCTTGATTGAGTTCAGTTTCTGCTCTTCGGCTATTTGCATTTCGGGTTGTGCCGGTGAAATCTTCTTCATATTTCCAGCATCAGTGGTTGTATCGTTCACATGTGTTTGTGAGGTTGGACCTTCATCACCGGATTGATAGGCTTCGACAATTTCCCGCTGACTTTCACCTGTATCGTCTGCAGCATCTTCATTGGCATCGTAAAACGTTTCTTCACTGCTTTCGTCCGAGACATCTTCGTCTTTGGACGGCTGAATATTGACAGGTATATCCACAAACTCAGGTTGATATAACTCTGTTATTGGCGAGCTTGCACGATTTGCCTCATCTTTCAGTTTCACGTCCAATTCTTTCGTCGAGGAGTTTTCCCTCGCTTGACAACACACGGGAATATTATGGGAAGCTGACGCATGGTCTTCTACCCGTCTCGCTCTATTCCGGTTGGAAACTCTTCTTGGCTTGTCATGTGGAAAATAAACGGGATTTCCCCAAAAGGGATGTGACCTTTCTGGGTAAAATCCACCGAAACCGGCGAAAGGGTTTCCAGTTTGAAATCTGCCTGCCCAAGGATCTCGAAGTATGTCGTCCCACATTTTTAAGAACTCTTCTTCTTCGTCGTGTCCACAAGTCTTCCTTAGTAATTTCTGAAATTTTTGCTGACGCTGTGAGCTGAGTAACTTCTTATATACATTACTTCGTTTTCTAGAAATAGCTGGAACACGATGGAAAAGCCGTCACTGCTAATTTTGAATCGAACTCTCTCGTTTTTTTCGGAATCTTCGGGAAAACCCTCGAATGTGCTGAGAAAGTTCTCCTCTACAGGGGTGTAGACGCTACTTATTTTGTCGCAACACAAATTTAAGGTTCTGCCGCAAGAATTGTTCTAGTTTTCACTTATGAACTTATATTTGCATATTGAAAAACTCCTTTCATTTTAAAATTTTGACCACATTTCATTAATAATTGGTAAACAGAAAGTTATAAAAATTACGAAAAGCACCTTCCCCTCCCCAAATTTCATGTCCTGACGAATGTTCTGGGACATTCGAGTCACGTGTATTACAAACTGTATATAAGCCACTTCGTCAAAGGGATTTCAGTTCATTCCAGATATAAATTTGTGTGCGCTTGGTGAATACTCATCGAAGTTATGGGAAAGGACTACTATAAGATTCTTGGCGTCCCTAAAACAGCTAAAGACAACGAGATAAAGAAAGCCTATCGAAAACTCGCCTTGATTTGGCACCCCGATAAAAACAAAAGTCCAGGAGCGGAGGAGAAATTCAAGGAAATTTCCGAGGCTTATGATGTACTCAGTGACAAGAACAAGAGAGAAATCTTCGATAAATACGGTGAAGAAGGCCTTAAAGGAGTTCCAGGAGGCGAGAATGGCTCGAACATGCATTTTCAAGGAGGACCAGGATTCGCAAGAACATTTGTCTTCACGAGTGGGAACGCACGCGAAACATTCGCGAGAGCGTTCGGCGACGACGACGAATTTGCAGACCTTATTGGTGGTCTAGGAGGGTTTAGCTTCTTTACCGACCAAAGAAGAACGCCTGGCTCAAGAACAAGTGGCATGTTTGACTTTGATAGCGTTCAACCTCGAACGAAGAAGCAGAAAGTCCAAGATGCGACCATCGAGAAAGATCTACTTGTCAGCTTCGAAGACCTCTTGAGCGGGTGCACGAAAAAGATGAAAATATCCCGAAAAGTTTACGACGAGCGTGGAACTTTCACGAATGAAGAGAAAATTCTGACGGTGAATGTCAAACCGGGATGGAAAGCGGGAACTAAGATCACATTCCCAAAGGAAGGAGACCGAAAACCTGGTATCGTCCCGGCTGATGTTGTGTTGACTGTCAAAGACAAACCTCACAGCCAGTTTACACGAGACAGCAGCAATAATCTCCTTTACACAGCAAAGATTTCTTTGCGAGATTCACTGACTGGTGGACAAATGGAAGTGCCCACTCTTGATGGAAGAAAAATAAAACTAAGATTTAACGGTATCGTAAAACCAGATTCAATTAAAAGAATCAATGGAGAGGGGCTTCCATTACCCAAAAACCCCTCCAAGAGAGGTGACTTGATCGTCAAATATGAGGTACGCTTTCCTGATCAACTGTCCCCAGCTCAAAGAGACATTTTACTGGAAACACTGCCAAGTTGATGGAGGAAAGAATTTGGAACAATAATATTGTACATTTATAAGCTCTTAATTAGGACAAAAACAGTGACTTCATTTTACACCATGTACTTTTATTTTTCAAAAATTATATATGCAATGGATGTGATTCACTTTTGATACATTAATTTATCCGTTCTGTGGTGGCAATGCATGTCACGTAACAACAGTATTGCAAAAAATGTAACATAAAATAAAGAAATTTTCCCAGATACTCTGACTGAATGCCAGGTTTTGGTTTAGACTAGTGGGGACTAGTAGTAAAGGTCGGCAGGGTAAAGGTTATCTTAGAGAAGGATGGTAACTGTTAAGGTCAGTCATGAAATAGTGGAGATATAATGTTCAGCATGTCACAGGTTTGACTGACTCCCATCAGGGCTCTCATTTATTTTTGTCTTGCAATCATGGCATGCTTAGCACTCCTTCTTTGTTGTTTCATGGCCAGGCTTGGGATTTGCCATCTTCCTTTTGTTCTCATCAAGCATGGTGTTGCAGTGCTGTCACGTGAACCTGGTGGATGTGGCCTTGCTCGCCACAGTGTCTACTGGTGGCTCATTGGTTGGAGTGTCCAGCCAGTATGCAGAGGGTGGGAAGTGTGGACTTGGTTCCGGCTAGGAGAATAGCTGCACGGCTTTTGGGTGGGACAAAATAAAATGATTGTAATGACAAGGTGGTCAGCACTACAAACATTATGTTCATTTGTAAAACTGGGCTGCACCAACTAATAAATCATGAACTTTACAAGCTCTTTTGTATTTGTAGTAACAAGCCCAGGGGGTATTTAGGACTGTATGTGATGGGGAGATGCAAATGAGGCCGAAATGTTTATACCCAAGAAAGTCCCATTAGGCTAAAGCTACACCCCAAAAAGTCCAACAGTCCAGAACATGACCTGAAAAAAAGTCTTTTTACATGTAATTCAAATGTTCACAAAAGGAAAATAAAAATTTTTGACACCAAATTGGGAACCCCATTTTATTGACACTAAAAAGTACTGCCAACTGATCCGTCTACCCAAACTAAATACACTGGAAAATTTCAAATCACTGATTTTAGACCCAAAAAAGGCTTTGCACCTCCCTGTCAATAATGAACCAGAGTACCCCTCCCCCGATCACCTCCAGGAATAACAACAGTCAGTGTTGACAAATTATAAAGGATGGGGGAAGTTCAGACCCATTCCTTGCCTCCCTAACTAATGTGTTAAATGAAAATCCTCATTAAGCTATGGTCAACCCTCCTCAGAAAAAAATTCCTAAAATCTACGTCTGTAAATATGTGGGGGTGGGGGTGGAGTTGGGGAGGGGGTTGCAGTGGTGAACAGGTTAGTGGGGCGGGGACAGGGGGGTGGGAGCCCAGGAGAATAGGGGGCGGGAGGGGTACAGGAGGCGGGAGAGGAAAGGGCAGGAGGTGGGAGTTCCAAAAGGACTGGAAGTGGGAGAAATAGGGGGAAATTACACAACATTGCATAATATTTCACAATCGAAAAAGGGCAAAAGGGAGGAAGCCAAGAAAAAAGGGGCGGGAGCCGGGATTGCAGGATACGGGAGGCGGGAGGTTTGGGTCCCCCTGTCCCCTCCCCCCTCACAGGTTAGTGCATGGGATTTTAAATCTCAAGGTTGTGGTTGAGGCCTGGTAGTGCCACCATGTTGTTTCTTTACTCCACATTGTCTTTCTCCACCCCGGTGTTAAATGGGAACCAGTGACATACTGCTGGAGGTACAGTGTAACCACGTGAAGGACTAGCATCCCATCTTGGGGAGAGTAGCAATGCTTTCACTTGCTTTGCCTGCTTCAGGAACCAAGGGTATGTCTTTGCAGTCTGGGCTTCTTGTGGCCGAGTCTGACTTTACCTTTATTATTGCTTACCTCTGTAAAACAGTTATCTCCATAATGTAGATGCTAATCCCTGTACCTTTTATTTACATGTTAAAGAGGCCTTTTTGTACATATTAATGAGGTTCAACTGTGTTTGTGGACATAAAATATTGTCAGGTGGTTCTGCAATGGTTTTCTATTGCAGCCGGCAAAACTGGTACGCAGATTAATTTCTCGAGAGGCACGTGACCCACAAATACCTCTAGCTCCTGCAGCATGAAGAGCCTTTGAGAAGTAAACCTAAATATAAATCCCACTGGAAACATATTTACTACATTCCCCCACTTGTTTCTTGGTGCTGTCTGTTGATACACCTGAGCAGAAAGAGGTCAATATGCAAAGAAGGATCAAAGCCAATCTCAGGACAAAGCAAAGAGCCAGAGATTGGGTCTTCAGGAGAAAAGAATGATGGCCTAGCTACATGAGCATTGTTTCAACTTATAAGAAAATTGGTCTGAGACTCCTAATAGATTTGCCTCTTTTCTCACCCTCCACCCTATGCCCAAGGGCACCCAGAAGGTCAGCAACACAAATTTCCAAATTAGGGAATCGCAATAATTTACTAAGTAGACGATCATGAAAGATGACAGTTTCATGGGCAGCTAAGACATTGAAGTGGAAGTAAGATTTGATTGACACCTCCCTCCTGTCCTCCCCAAGGAAGCTGTATTTGTAAGCTATTTCTTCCAGAGATTATTAATTTTAGGTCTTATCTGATTAGGGGGGGGGGGTGCTTCTAAGAAGCACAATTTTGAAGCTTGAGCATTCAGCCACAAAAGAAACAAATACTTTAGTAGCAAGACCAAATGTGCATTTTTAGAAGGTAACTATATTGCATATTTACTTTGTTGTGGCTTTATCATTCTAAACCTGAAAGAGGGAAAAATGTTAGAAGTTGAGGAGGAGATAAATATAGAGAAACACTCGTAGATATGACTCCCATCGCAATAATCTGATGGTCAGCCTTCAGCCTTTCTAGGGCTCCAGGGAAGCTGGGAAAGGATAATCTCATCTCCAGGAGGTCTTCTCTCATCTCATAATGGCAGCGATGGAAGACCCTAGCACATGGGTCACGTCATATCAAAAACTATATTCATTAGCCATCTTTCAAGCCCTTTGCCATGTTGAATTAACTAAAAAAGACATTCAGTATAGCTGCTTTGTGCCAGTCTTTTCTTGCAACCATTTTAAAAAGAGAGTCAACCATGGGGATGAGGTTGGGGAATATACCTTATTCCAAAATGGCAGAAAATGCATTACTCTTTTGTCTCATTGTTAATAAGCCCTTGATGCCTCGATCCCATCTGCAGAATTCAAAGGAATATTTGGCTTAAAACGAGGCAACAAGGGCCAATTAACATGGAGACAAAAGAATAATGTATTTTCTGCCATTTTGGAATAAGGTTTATGTGTTCACTGAAGAACAAAAATGATGAACTCTGTTTACAAAACAATGTCTCATATAATTTATTTGTGCAAGTACAATAAACAAATTATTGCACTCATCCATCTCAAAAGTTACATGCTGCACTGTACTACGACAGAGTGAGATCTCTAGTGGTTTACCTGAAAATGCAACAGCCATCTAACTGAATTAAAGTAAATAAAAGTTTTTAAGACCCAATCAGATATGGCCTAAAATTCAATCGTAAATCTAAAACCTATAAATTCTTTCTACCACACTATTTACATGTTTACTTGGCAACGTTTTGCCAAATCGTATCACTCACTAGTCTTTCACAAGGTGCACAAAAAACTACCATGTATGACATATTTACAGTCCATCTTTCTCACAAATAATTGAGATTTTCTATAATCATCAATATTAATTAGATAAATATATGTATATATTATTTCCATACAATGATTCCTGCCATGTACTACTACTGCCTTTCAGTATACATTAACAGCTAGCAAAAGCTTGCCTTGTCAACTTATCATCAACTTTAAATCTCCCCTCATGCCTTGAATTTTTGTGAGGATAAGACATTCAATCTAACTGACAGGAGTCAGTCCTACAAAGCATCATTGTACTAATCCAGGATCAGTGAAACTCTGACAACTTCTCTGTGAGGATTCCTGGAGAATATGTTTTTGCACTACCCACCATTTAATAGTGAATAAACTCCAACTGGAACTTAGTAAGAAAGAGAAACTTAAGTTAGATTTAAAACCGAGGTTAATAAAAATCAGCTCAAGTGAATCCAAGCCCAAAACCAACATTTTCCAGAAATCACACATAAAAGACCACAAGATAAAGTTAGTGATTGAAAAAGTTTTCTTTAAACAAAAATTTCTAATCTGGGGGGCTTAATTAAGGCATTTTTGTACCTAGTAAACTATTACTTTTCATTTGAATTAATTTCTGTACATTGATGAAACAGAATACATGCCATATGACTTGGCTGGGAATTTGATCTTGATATTTCTTTTTTAAAACAATTTCTCAAGGTTAATTTTATATTTACAATCCTTTAAGGTTTCATGAAATTCAATCCTTAAAAAAATAAAAGGCATTTAATAAAAAGCTTTGCTTGTGGTCAAAACAAATACTAAGTAAACCCAGCTCACAAATGATACTTTCCAATAGCTTGTTTAATGCTCTACATACCAATTGACTAATAAGTGTTTGACACACATTCTACAAGTGTTTTGATTAACTTTAGAAGTTCCAACAAGTCAACTGGATTTAAATATGTACACTGGATAAAATGTGTTGACTGATGACACACAACTAACCTCCTACAATACTCAGGAGACAACTCTAAACATACTTCAAGAGTAACAAGAGAATGATAACAGTCTGTAGAATTTAAGTTTTTTGATGTAGGTAAATAGGGATCATGTCTGCTGATAAACAGAAGTAAAGAAAAACGATATTTGAAAATAGAAGATAAATCTTCAGGTTGTTTTTAGGTACAAAAACAAAACGTTCCTGATACTTCTGCAGTTCTTGACATGTCATGGCACCCCTACCAAATGATCAAGTTTGTAGTCACCACTACAATGAATTCACTCACTCCTTGCTGTGAAACCTTATTTTTATGTCACCGTGGTACTAGACTTGCTAATTCCTGTCTTTGCTGCATAGACAGATTTGTTGGAAACTCAACCTCAAAAGTCACAATCATGTCTCCTCGTTGTCCAGGAGATTTTGGAAGTGGCAGACCTTCTCCAGGAATTCTTTTCTGTGTTCCTGGTTGTATTACTTCATTTAATTGTACTGCTAAGACTCTCCCATCAATAGTTGGAATCTGAAGGAGGCAGCCAACAAGAGCATCATGCAGACTAACTTTTGTAGTGTACAGGAGATTGTTATCGCCATCCCTTTTAAAGTACTGATGAGGTTTGTCAGCGACAACAAATACAATGTCTGCAGGAATAACTCCTGGTTTCTGATCCCCATGTTGCTCAAAAGTTATTTTTGTTCCTGCCTTCCAGCCTGGTTTTACGTTTATTGAAAGAATTTTTTCCTCACGTGATGCCCCTCCACCTGGCGATAAAACCTGACGACTTATTTTCAGTCTTTTTGTACAGCCTGTAGCAAGCTCCTCGAGGGATACTTGAATAGGGTTCATGATCGGAGGATCTTGGACAGTTTGTTGTTTTTTAAATGGATCTGTAAAAGGGAAATCAAAGTCGTCATCACCAAAGTTTTTAAACCCAGTAGATTTCGACGAAAACGTCGACGTAGAAAACAAACGTTGATAATCTGAACTGAATCCATCCATAAAGTCTGTTAGAAAAAAAGAAACAAAAACCTTGTTAAGTACATTTTCACACCTACTTGTAAAAACCCAATTTCATTTTTATTCAATGCAGGTGAATTCATGGAGTCATAAAAATAGGCAGTTTAAATTGGTTAATGTTTTCCAAACATAACAGAAACAAAAACAAGATGGAAATGTTTTGCAAACATAACAGAAACAAACACAGATGACAAATGTACATCTGTTCTACCGTTATTCAGGTAAGTATACACGTAAGCAGAGAAGTTAGAAAGGAAAACTTCTCCAAATTTTCTTAATCTTTTCAAAGTACTTCACACCTAGTTTATACATCTGTGAGAGAAGAGAGCACTGAGAATTTATTGCAATGTGTCTGGTTATCTTGGACATGCTGAAAAGCGTTCTGACCCACATTAACAGAAATTTCTAGAAGGAGGAAGTCGGGTAAAACAATGAAATTGCAACCAAAATTTTCTCTCACCGTTTCACTCCTATTATAAAAATGTCTGATTCTTATCATAATTTGCAGATGCACCCAGACTTCAGTTCACAGATGAACTGGAAACATCTTGGAATTCCATATTCCAACCATAAAAGTACTTTTGGAGGAGGGAGTTGTAGTAACGAAGATGAAACACTAAAACTATTTACACCCTCAGGCGAGGATACAGATACTATCGTGTGAACAAAGATATGAAAGAAATGGACACAATTTGCAAACAGACTGGGATTTTCAAAACGAAAAATACTTCCTAGTTAGACTATAAAAGTGCTCAATAGGCAAAATTTATAGAAATTTGTTTTCCCAAGACAAATAAATCGAACAGCCAAAACATTCGCTTCCAGTTGTTGGATCATAGAAAATTCCAGAACGATTTGATATGCATGAAAAACGCCAAACATGCAACGAGTTCATAACGCAAATTTGAGATGAAAACCATAAACGGCTAGGTAGCACAATCTCAGAAATAGTTTTATTATTGGTAAACCATAATTTGAGAAAGAAAGTATTTTAAAAGTTGAACAGTTTTAAAAGAACAAAATTTTAGTCAGAACCCAGGCTATCTTTCCACTTCGTAACAGCTTTTTCTTTTGTCAGAATGTCAATAAGTTTTTCAGAAACGATGACAAAGGAAGGGCGAGCTAAGAAGTACGTCAGGAATAACTTAATTCTTACTTAGTGCGTATTACTAGTGGTTGAGTTTACGCAGATTAAATCCGTCGTACGCGTGACAATCTGCCTAAAACAACGTGATTCAAAAAGCAAGCAACTCACTTGTTGTGACGTAGACAACTGAAAAGGTTAACTAAGGGCTCTTTTTGTGTTCTTCCTTTCAAACATTCACCCCATTTTGAACAATTTATAATAGAAGACAAGAACCTAATAAAAAAGTGACCTAAATCGAGGTTCTAGTGGTTCAACACTCTCCCAATATTAACAGGATTAAAAATAGAACTTTCCAGAAAAGGGCACACGACATATTGCCTTGTAGTTTCGATGACGAGGCTTTTTGTATTTAGCAGAACAAATCCAGACACTTATACAAGACACGACGCTCATACAATCTTCTTCAGAGAAGAAGGGTTAAAAACTTGACACTGGGCTTAATCTTTGCTACCTAAGTATCGGTACATTGTAACTTTTGAAGAGTCGTTTTGTACCACACCGTTTACCTAGTTAACACTGCCCCAGAAGAAAACCAGTTTATGGTTCGAAAACGTTGAAGGCTAAACCACCTTTGACAAGGAAATAAAAGAAAAACTTATAATCATACCTTGAAACGGACAATCGGGATCATCGCCAAAAACATCGCGGAAAATGCTCACGGGATCGCCGAAGAAATTAAAACCAAAACCGCCACATTCATTCTTTAAACCTTCCTCGCCGTACGTGTCAAATATTTGCCGTTTGCTTGGGTCCGTTAAAACCGTGTAAGCTTCAGATATTTTCTTGAACTGCTCCTCCGCTCCTTGGCTTTTGTTCTTATCCGGGTGAAACAGCAAAGCCTGTCTTTTGTATGCTTTCTTGATGTCTTCGGACGATGCATTTCGGGGAACCCCAAGTATGGAATAGAAATCTCGCCCCATATAAGCTAGCAATTCCTTCATAAACTTGCACCTCCTAATCTAAAATCGCCTTTTCCCGCACAACAAAACGGGAAATTCAACGAAAACGCGACCACCAGCGTAATGCGTGAACACGGTATACTTTCGAAATCCTTTTACGAATAAACACAATCGCCTTCATTTCTCGAGTCGATCGAAGGTTCCAGAAACAGTAATTGCTGAGCATCCACGCCTGAAAAGAAACTACTTTACTAAGGAGGGACCTCACGGTTCCAATTTCTAAAAGGCTGATTTGAAACTCGCTTATAGTTCAGAATTTTTCACATCAAAACTTACCATATGTTGGAAAATATTTCCTTTAAAGTACAGAATATCTTTATTTGAAATTATAGAGCGGAAAAAAAATATTTTTTTCAACACAAGTTTAGCTTGTCATTTTCGCCTGTCCCCTCCCTGCTGTTTTGCGCGCATCTTTCGCACAGCTGGGTATCGCAATACTTGTGCAGCAATTGTTACGAACGAGTGAAACTTCTCGAAATTTGCATCGTTTGAAGGTTTATTTGTTTCTTTGGTTCCCGTTTGTTCTTCTGACACGAGAATATTAATTACGCGTGAGTTCACAACACGTGATTGGGAAATATTGCCAGATTTTTTCAAAATTTTTTCTAAACATGGCGTCTGGTGGAAGTGATCGAGACAGTTTTCCACAGTTTACTTCGTCGAACTATGAAATCCCTTCTTGGCAAATATCATGGAATAAGCCGTGGTACCAGCAGTTTGAAGAAAAGCGAAATAATCAAAGCAAATACAATTCTAGAGGACATATTTTGGAATGTAAGTGTTCGTTATGTGAAGAAGATATGGAAAACGCGTTTAGCCCTGAGCCAACTGATGTGACACATCTTTTTAAAGTTTCCACAGAAAAGAAAAGAGAAGTAATATTCCCTTCCAGGGAGAGACCGGAAAAGCTACAAAACCAAACAAGGGAACGCGTGATTTTATTTTCCGATTTACCGGAAGTTACTCCTTCTTCTTCGTCTCCAACTAACGAAGAAGCGCGTAGCACCTCTAGCACGTCAACGGGAAATACCTCAGAGAATATAAACGTAGGCAGAGATCAAGGGATTTCTGGCGTTGACACTGACGCTTTATTCTCTAGCATAGGCTCTATGTCGTCAATCCAGTCGATATCAGATCGTGTTACAGACATTCAAACTCGAGTGAATCAGTTTTCTGGCTCTAAGGACAGCCGAGAGTTTATAGTTTTAAGAGGATTACTCGTTACGACCTTAGCAGAACTAAACAGAATTGACACCGCTGGCATAAGGTGGCTTCAACAGGCAAAGCGTATCGCTATGGAATCGATCCACGATCTTCTGGCGCAACTAAAGAGTAAAATCAGCGAAGATGATGATTATTGACCCACAGCTAAAAGGTGAATTTGGTCGCCGTGACTTTCCGCACGATTTGGATGCCATTGTTTTATCAGCACTAATTAATTTTTTCAATATCCTGTTTGCTCCTCGAGAAGTTTCGCGATTCGCAACGTGGCTAGAAAAACACCGAAACAAGTGAAGCATATATACAATGCTACAGCTGAAGCCCCGCAGGAGACTTAACTAGAATAAACTGAACAAAAGAGTATTGCTTGTTAAACAACATATATTCGCTTGACCGGTCAGTCCCATACAAACATTAAGACATGTACGTGTTTAAAAATATTGTTAGCTTACAGGTATGAAGTTCGAGAGATCCGTATTTATACGTTTACATTTATTTCTTCATTACGCAGTTCAAATATATGAATTTCATATATTCATAATTTCAGAACAAAACATGTTTCTAGATGTTGCTGTTTGGTATTCCAAATGTGGCATAATTAGAATTCTTATTATTTTTAATTGATATGACCCAGTCTTTTAAGTTTTACTTCTTTTACTGGCCAACAAAATTGCAAATTCAAAATAAACAGTCAAGTTTTTTCCCTCAAACTGTTATAAACTTCGACCAGTATCCCTATGTACAAATTTCAAAGTGTGTGATCTGTGACTAGCTGTCACTAAATTTTTGGTGGCGTCTGTGCTCCGATGACATGGGGCAAGTGCCACCCAAAATTTTGGTGTTAGATCTATTAGTTTATTCTTTGAGATGTGGATAACATTCCTCGCCAAACATTAGACGTCTTAGGTTCTCTGCCTTTCATCTTGTTTAAGGAGTCCAGGGCCCGGTTGCATAAAGCAACTTAAGATTAAGTGGGATTTTTTGCAGCCTTTCCCTGTGTTCCTAAGGGTTTTCTTGTGCTCTCTTTGTGTTTCCTATACTCACTAATCTGTCTTTGGCAGAGTCATCTGTGATACCGGTGCAAGAAAATCCTCCAGGACAAAGATAATGGTCGCAGAAAATTCGCACTTGATCTTATGTTGCTTTATGTAACCAGGCCCTGGTTTGTATCTCACTGCAGATTTCTCAACTGTCTTTATTTCACTTCTGCTTTGCCGTAAACATCCTTGATGCAGAGGTTTAATAACAGGCCAAGTACAGAGTAATTTGGCTGCTTCTGAACTTGATGTAGCAAAAGCTAGGTCAGCTGCACTAAACGGTTTCCATTTAATGGCTAAAAATACCTCTTGCCAATTACATCCTTGTAAGAACTTTTCGGAAACCCCCACAGTGAAATATTGATCATCTTTCTTTCATCCCATTCCATCTGTAAAGTTATTTTTACTTCGTAGGCCAATGTTAATGAATACCATGTTTGCACACTGGTCATTAGAAAAAAAGAGACAACTGAAATTTCTTGTCGACCTCGGTGCATAGTCAAATGTGACAAGACCATTGAAACTTAGTCAAGCATACTGAGAGATGGTTTAATATTCTTTAAGAGGAGATAGTAACATGGCTAATGCTCCGAAAAACACAGCTTGCCTCTTTTCAAGTACATTGTTTTTTTTTCTTAAGATGGATTGATTAACTGTTACTATTTCTATTAACCTTTGTGACATTTCCTTCCTAAACTTGACTGCTTAAAGAGAGCATATTTGAAAGAAAGAGAAAATTTCAAGTAACGAGGTATTTGTGGATTTAGTTGGGTAAAAAAGCTTCCTCGAAATGTCTCAAACCTTTGAAAATGCTGTTTTTGTTATCAGATATGTACACCTGAGAAAATTAGAAGTGTGGCTGGTATTTGGTTGTGAAATATAAATATGATATGCTGAAAAGTGCTCTAACGCCATTTTAAAGGAAAAATCTAGAATCTGCAAATCAACCACAACAATAACTGCCACATGAGAATCACTCATATTTCTTTCCTTTTGTTAAAAAGACAGTCAAATAAATCGAACAAAACAGAGTAAACATAAAAGTGGCCCATGCTTATCACATGCTGAGCATTACATCTTTCTGTTATAAATTAATCATAGTTGAGGCTTACTGTGTTGTAAAATTGCAGAACTTGCTCATGTAAGCTGAGGCCAACGAGCTAAATAACCACAGGGATCCCACAGGGATGCTTAAACCAGTTGGCTGATAATTATTATGTTGTGTGGGGTACTTGAATTGAACACCATTAAGAGCACAAAAATTATATCAAAAGAGGTTCCTTTGGGGCAGGGTGGGGACTGCATATGCTGTAAATCTTTAATTTTTTGCCTATTTTTATATTTCGTATTCCTTTAATTGTAGATCATTGTATCTGAAGTGATTCTCTATATGGCAGATTCTCTTTTCACGATATTCTGCATCCCCGTACTGATTCCCTTAACTGATCATGTATCAGTCTATAACCTAAATTTCCTGTGTGCCATTAACCCCTATTTAAGTGGGCCCCTCACCCCAAGTTAGGGTTTAGGGTCTAGGCAGCACCCTTTAGTCTTCCCATGCCAGAAATCTGATTGCAGTTTCAGACTTTGGCGTTAATTTGTATACTTACCCTATTTCAGGGCAACCTGGATGAAAAAACCATTGCAGTGTCTTGACTCATTTCTTCATTCTTTCTTGTAGTTTATGTAATTCCTTATGGTAGTCTTTATATCCCTCCCCTCTCCACCCCTGAGCCTCAACACACATACCGTATTTTCTTGATTAAACACCGGACCCGAATAAACGCCGGGTTCAAATAAACGCCGGTTCTACGGGGCCGAGTTTAAAATAACGCCCCCAGCGTTTATTTGAGGTCCCAGCTTTTATTCGAGATGGGTATATTTAATCAGGATTTGAATTTATCGCCTTATTTTATATTGCTTGCACAACACGTTTGCTGTCGAGCAGTTGCCGATATACTTCCTCCGTGTTTCACGAAGAAATGTAACTTTGAGAAGAGTTCAATAACTTCTTATCAGTGATGTCTTTTGATTAATGACTCAGTTACCTGATTCACTGAGGGAAGACAGTTGGTGACATCGTTTCACATTTTTTAACGTTTTTGGATCTTAATTCAACAAACCTCCAGTACTGATGATAAAAAAAATTGTTGAAAAATGCACTTAATAAATAAACGCCGGGTCTACGAGGGCGAGTTTTAAATAAACGCCCCCGGCGTTTAATCGAGAAAATACGGTACACAGACACACTCTTTCCCACGTCCCCAACCCCACATTTTACAATAACATGACATGGACTCCTAGAACAACTATGACCAGACTCCTGTCTAATGGTAACTGCTACACTGTCAGGGACATACTTTTCCCTCGACCACATGAATTGGGCTCTCTTTATCTAGTGAGGTAACAAGTACTGGAATAAAACCCTATAAAAAGCTAAACACAAACGCCACTGAGACAGTAGTCTTGTATGCAAATCTCCCTCACTACAACGTGAGCTACAAGATCTGTGAACGTGATTTCTCAGACAGCTGTGCCTAACATTACGTAACATTACGCTGATTACGTTACGGACTTACATATGTTACGTACGATGACTTACGCCGGTCGATACTAAGTCTAAAGCTCCAAAACCGTGCAGCACGTATTTCAGCTAGAAAGGTATACGATATCAGTTCCAGTGACATACGCGATATTCTTAAATGGGATACACTTGAAATAAGACGTTTTATCGTGGCGTATAAGACCTCTTAATAAATTAAAGATAATTCAGTTTATAACCCGGCGTAGCAAAAATAATCAGCCACGAAATGAATTTCTTCAAAGAACTTTTGTATAATTATACTCTGGCTCAAAAATTTGGAATAATCTACCCTACGAGGTAAAGCAATGTAAAAGCCTTGCGGCCTTTAAACGCGAGTCAGTTGGCATCTGTAAGGCCCTAGACTCTCAATAATTTTATTTATACTTTTAATTTGTTTGCTCGGCTTTCATGTAAAACAGTGACTTATGTTACTGATGGCCTTCCGAAGACTGATAAATAGCGCTCAGTGGAAGTCGCTGAAACGGCCAAATACAGCACACCCTGTACACTAAAAACAAATCACGAAGGCATGGGCTATTTATTTATTTATTTATTTATTTATTTATTTACTTATTTATTTATTTTTGGTATTTTTGTCTCTAATTTCTGGTTGCATATCAGTGTATAGAATTTTAAGGATTTGTACGGACGAATCTTGGGAGTGACGTATATTTATGTTTGTTTAACGTGACTTACGCGTTTCTTACGTACAGATAACACGATTTACAAAACTCTTATCGAGCCATAATTTGAATACTATATAGCTCTATATAGGATAATGGCAGGATAACGTAGCTATACGGAAATTTGAGACACCGCAAACAGGGCCAAATTTAGGGCGGCACGGCACGATTTAATACAAATTTCTCTGATCTAAAAGTTTGATCCCCGCCTCGGGGTTCGATCTTCACGTTTACTGAATGATGGGCTGGGAATCAAAGTCTGGAACGAATCGTCTCTGTCAAGCTCTGTCAGTATCTTTAAAAATAAATCTGGTGTTCATTCAATCAATCAAGGAAATTCACATGTACTCTTTTTGGCCCATTCCTCTTCCAGAAGTGGGTGGAAGCAAAATTTGATTACCGCGGTGCTGTCGACCGGAAGAATTATGTTTGAATGTTAAGACACAACCCACCGGAAACCCACCCTCACCTACCTCCGTACCCAGTCGCTTCCGTTTTTTGTGCGGGACTCTAGAGAGGCGCAAGGGGTCATGGGACAGACGAAAAAATGGGAATCGGGAATTTTCGTTGAGCCTTCCCTTTGTGCCTTGTGATCGCTGTGAAGCCTTCCCGTGGTCCTTCGCTTTCGTGACAAAAAAAAAGTGCCTGGGTACAAGGCAGCACTCTCACTCTCTTCAATCCTAGCTCAATTTTCGTCAAGTTTTGCAACTTTCATGGCAACAATAATTATAAGAAGGTAATTAAGAATAAGTTTTTGGTGTAGATGTATAACATTTGTCTCACAATGTAAATTAGTTAACATTAGAGACACAGCTCGATGAAAGTGGCACGCACAAATTTAAAAATATGAATGAATTTTAAAATATCATCGAGGTTGGTGGTGCTTGCGAGAAACGCTTCTAGCACCCAGGATAAGATTATTTAAATACAGTATATATCACTTTCAGTCCATTCACGCATACATGCTTGGGTCTTCCTTCCATTCTTGAAAAGAATTCTTAGCAAGGTGTTGAGATGCGTTAGAAATATGAGATGGTGCGGCTCTGATCTAAAGTGCATCTCTTTCTATGAAGGAATAGGGAACTGATCTGCCTCACGCAGTGTTTTTTAATTCAATATCCCTGTAGAGTTCCACACGGGAATTTAGTGGTGAATAAGCAACTGTAATCATAATATAGTCATAATTATAAAATTTGCTTTTGCTCCTAGGGAACTTATTCCGTTGAGAAAGGCGGAACATAATCAATTTTAGAACGAAACGACTGTCGGCTTGTCTGGAGTAAGGCTTGAATCCTTACTGTCCTTACAGGTCAAAAAGCCTCGTTTTGTGTAGTCTGGTCACTAGTACTTCCCCTTCAGCTGTCTGGTGATGACTTTCTTTTGATAGTCTGCCTAGCAAGCACTTGCAGTGGGGTTTTTCTGCGCGTAGCCCTAACCTTCCCGCATTAAGCAAACATCCGAGTTCTTAATTATCGGAGAAAAATCCTGAAAACGTTTGTCACTCAAGCTGGCCATTTGAGAGTGACTCGCTTTGCCAGTGAAGCAGCAATCACCTATGAAAAAGCTACACAAAATAAGCAGGAAATTCATCCAAAACTAAATGGCTCGTTTTTCATGTTAAAACAAGTTTAATTGTAGAACGTGGTTTGGTGTAGCAGTACACTTATTGCGATATGCACATGAAAACGAGGAGCAAAAACAGATAGTGGGTTTGCATGACCCATGAACAACGAAGAATCGTGGTGTTCGAGTGTTAAGTTGTTTCCAAAAGCAGACAAATTGCCTGAAACGGCTATTACTCGATTAGGCACCTTAAAGTTCCAAAAACGCATGTGTGAAGGGTTCTACCTGAAAAATCTTTGATTTTTTTGCCGACACATATACACAAGATAATTTGACAAATTTCCGTGTTCAACAAATTAAAACTGAAATTGCTCGCCAATGTTTCAGTCAAAAAAAGGAAAAGAAAAAACCTGAATAAAAAAAATTGCCAAAGAAATTTAGGGCTGGCGGATGACTTTACGAGACGGGAGAGACGATCGTTTTCAGTTGTGCAAGATCGAGATCCCTTCAATATTTAATTGCGAGACCAAGTTTTCTAAATACGAGCCCAAAACTTTCTAGGACGTAAAACGTCGAACCACCTAACTCATAATAATAACAATCTTTTATTAGGAAGCTCCATCACTAAAAAGTGGTTTACATAGAGGTCCTAACACTAGATATATATTATATAATGATACAATTAAAATCTATAAATTAGAGCTAAAACCGAAATATATAAATAATTACAACATATACACTACAAGGATTAAAAAAAAAATAATAAATAAATTTCTTAATTATAAAAAGCAGAAAAAAGACGCTTCTTAAAAATTGACAAACTTGCTGAGTTTCTTACAGCTCTCTCTAGCTCATTAAAGTCTGTGAAGCAGTGGTACCGCGAACGATGTTTTCCCCAATTGTATTTGATTTTGGGGAGCTTTATAGTATCTTTATTGCGAGTATTGTAGGAGTGCATATCACTCTTTCTTACAATGTCCAAAGAATGATTAAGTTGGCCATTAATACACTTGTATGCATATATACATCGATGACATTTCCTACGTTCTTCGAGATTCAGCCATCTCAAGACTGTTAGTGCATCAGTGGATGAGGAGTGAAGTTATCTATCTAATATCAATTTAGCTGCTTTGTTTTGCAGAATTTGCAATTCCTTCATTAGTGAAACATTGTCCTTGTCACCCCAGACTAAATCAGCATAATCAAAAATAGGTAGCACTAAGCTGTTATAAAAAAGTAACCGGGCATTATAAGGTAAATAATACTTAATCCTACGTAAAAGGCCAAGGTTCTTATTAACCTTAGATGAAATATACTCAACATGGTCGGACCATGTAAAAGTTGAGGACAACATAACTCCCAAATATTTAAAACTAGTTACAGAATTTATATCGGTGTCAAAAATAGATAATGAGAAAGAGGAAATACCAACAAGTTTTCTATTACTGCCTATAAACATGGATTTCGTCTTAGTAAGATTCAAAGTTAGCTTATTTCCATGTAGCCACTGAGCAACTTTCAAGAGATCATCATTCAGTGCCTCTTCTAACAGGTGTGGCTCCTTAGCAAAGAAGTACAGGACCGTGTCATCAGCATACAAAGTCACATCGCAATTCTTTATAGCCAGAGGAAGATCATTAATATAAACCAAGAAGAGAAGCGGTCCCAGAATACTCCCCTGTGGCACCCCAAAGGTCATCGGGAGAGGGGCAGACACAGCATCACCACAGGCAGTCCGCTGTTTACGATGACTCAGGTAAGACTTGAACCACTGTAGGGTACTGGGCGAGACACCGATAGCCGACAACTTAGACAGCAAGATGTTATGGTCAACGGTATCGAATGCCTTGGTCAAATCTAAGAACACTGCACCGCACAGTTCTCCACTCTCCATATGCAATAGGACCTCATCTGCAAAACTGGTGAGAGCTGAAGTTGTAGACAGCTTGGAACGGAAGCCAAATTGTTTGCTTGAAATGAGGTTATTTGAATTCAGAAAGTCATAGAATTGAGAATGGACGACTTTTTCCAGTATTTTACTCATTGTTGGCAGAATAGAAATTGGGCGATAATTTGACCATGATAATTTTGGGCGATAATTTTATCATCAGATCTTCGAGATTCATTTTGTAGCCTTCTAAAAAGTCAAGACTCTAGGTGGCTTCGCAAAAGATCAAGACCCTAAAACGGCTAGGTCGAAAAAAATCGAGCCTCGGAGAATGCTTTGCCAGAAATTGGAGACTTCTAGACGCAACGAATCGCTCAAAAAACGAGACTGCGAGACGCTTACAATTCAGCTGAAACTAGGAGCCCATAACCCGCTGAAACTTATTTTTGGCAAGGCCATTCGCCATCCCTAAATTCTTCACGGGACTATACTATACTGTACAGCGGTGTGACGAATGGTGTCAAATGTCAAATGCTTTGCTCGTAATGTTATTCAAACGCTTCTACCTTCGTTCCTTGTAATTTATATTCATAAATTCACCAATGGTCACGATTTTATTTACCGTCACTAGCATTTTACGCAATTACAAAACGGCAACCGCCACGGAGTTGAACAGAACCCTGCGTCGTCGCAAATCATACAGACAATGCAGAGATTGAAATTTCTTCTTCTGTTATTAATCGTATTGATCGTCGCTACCACATATTTTGTGTCGTTCCATTTCCAATTTAACGTTCCCCTAACTAGAGGGGCTAAGGAAATCGAGGAAAGGCACCTTTATCAAATTCATAGCTGGCAAGGTAAGTCTATTTTTTACAATTTATGCTTTACGATGTTGAATGTATTTCCGGTGAAGTGATTTTTGGCTACGTCTCGACCCCGCGCTCTTCGACTTCCACAAAACCTGTTATAAAGCAAACTATTATTGAGTGGACAAAGATGATTAAAATGCTTCCGATTTATTTGCTGAAATTATGATTGTAAGCGTGATCATCAGAGATATTCGGCCTGTTTAAAAAACTGTTTTATTGCCTATGTGAAACCACAACGTTCAACAGAAAAACACCCAATGATGAGGTTACAAATTAACTGACCTTTTCCTGTCATCGGATTACAGTGGGGTAGTGACTTCTCGCGTTTTTGTCGCCTTTTCCGACAACATTTTCGTAAGAGACATCGACACTTATTCCTGAAAAAAACTTAATCCTATCCTGTTTATACTAGAAGACTTAAATCTCCTCAATCTTAAAGGGAGAGCAGGCCGAGAAATTATACAACTTTTTGTCACACCGCTACATCAAAAGTGGGGAATTTACGAACAAGTAATTACTCATTATGAAGATGTGACTTTGATAGTTTTATTCCAACTGGATCTCTCGTTCAATATGGCCCTACGGTCGTAGTAAATGGTCTCTAAGAAGAAAGTTTCTGAGTACCAGTGTTTGATTCAAAGAGGATTTGAGAGGAAGTCACTGAAGTGAAGGAAGCCATTTGCTAGTGGTCGCTTAGAGTGATTCAGCTGAAACTGAAATATTCTTGACAGCGTCTGAGTTGTTTCCCTTCAATTTAGTTCATTTACATTTCTAACTCAAAATCTCTCCTGAGCGAGCAATCTTGAAGCGGTTATCTTTTGGGTCGTTTTCAGTCCATTACTGTCACTTTCCAGAGATGGCTCAAAAGACAGCGTTTGACTAAAAACTGAGTCAAACGGAATTTCCTTTCTTTTTCAGTTTTCACAGACTAAGCAGGCTTCAGTTCAGTTTCAGACGTGTCTCCCATGGTACTTTCCTCCGTTAAAATGCTAATGTTCAACAAACAAAGATGTGATTATTTAAGGCTAATTAGTTCTCTCGCATGCATGAGTTATCAGTCAAGCAACGCGGTAGTTTTTTGGCGTGGAATTAGTCTCGCTTTAGTTCGAGTTCATGAAGTCAACGTATACACGCTCTTTAGACCCTGTATTGAAGCAGTGTAGGCACACTGTTGCTATGGTAAGAGCAGAGAAATTCCAAACAAATTATCGGAGTGTCTTTGGTGTTTCGAGGAAGGTTCACTCTGTCCCAAGGGCCTTTGCGGTGTGGGCCACTTGTGGTTCCCCGAGGGTCTTTTCAGTGTGGACCGCTTGAAAATCCCCCAAGGACCTTTTCAGAAATCATCTATTATGAACAAAAAATAGCGGTTAAAGTTCCAGGTAAAGTGAAAACTTAGGCTACATTGCCAATTCCTTATGCACGTTCGGTTTAAAATGGGATTAAAATCCACGAATTGCAAATTAGAAATGACAGTTTCCGGCTCTCATATAGTGCAATAAATGTAATTTTAGTTACTTGGAAATTTTTGGTTTACATTTCATAAAGCAATTAATGACTTCGTCAATACGACTTTTAGAAGAAAAGTGGATTTGGTTTGTTTTTGTTTGTTTGAAGGGTGGAAACACAACTATCGGTCGTTTGTCGTCTAAAAAGATGATAAGGAATTCTTCTATTTCGCTTTAATCGGGACTGGTAATCTGTGAGTAACAGTTCAGTTAGTGTCTTTCGTTAGGATAAAGATGTATGAATGACAGGGGTTAAAATCACGCCAAAAAAAAGTGACGCTGTGGACGCCCCCCCCCCCCCCCCCCCCAAAAAAAAATTGTCTTTATAAAGGTCCACAACAGCTGAAGAGAACTTAACAATTTGGCGTTTAGCAGGGTATATTGCATTGTGGACAGTGAATGCTAAGCTATTAAGGTCTCTGGGAATGAAGTACATCTATTTCGTCCTGTTGTAACCCCTGGAATGAAATCATTTGTGGCCTGGTTAAGCACATTCAGCTGAGTGATTGTGAATTAAGCAAAATTTTTTACTAGGTTTTTTCGCCACTTCGTAATTAAAACTGCGAAAACCATTTGTCTTTTGCTGCTGGTTAATTAACAGAACTCACAATTTCTGAGATTTTACATCGACTTTGACATTTATTGCCTCATTTTGATCTATTAACAGCCATTATTCGGGACAACCATTGACATTCGATTTATTTTCGATTCTTTTCGTTTATAAAGAAAAATTCTTTTGACCATGATCGGTAGTCTTGTGAACCGTGTTGTCGCTAAAATTTGGGGAAGCTCATTTGTCAAACAATAAAACAGTTTTCAAACTCGGTTTTCACAAGACTCGTCCTTGTTTAAATGTCTGGTGATAATTGCCTATAGGTAATGTTTTACAACCAAAACAAGTTGAAACCGTTAAGAAAAAGAAAAAAAGAGTATAAAAAATCAAAACTAAACAGAACAAAAAGCTCAAACCTATAATGAGCACTTTTAATCACTTGTTATGAACCTCTTGGCTGCGAGCGAAAATTAATTAGAAATTTCCGTGGCATGAATGCAAAGTATTTAATCAGCTGTTTGTTGTTTGTTACCTCTTCGCCTTTAGCTAAAATGGCGAAAAACCAATTAATGAATATGTTTGCCTATTGTGACGCGTGAGGGGTTGGTATTCATCGACAAAAACACACCGATTACAAACGTTCACGCTCACAATTAAAACAACGGTTTAACCACTGCATCTTCTACTAAGCATTTTCAAAAATGGTGGCAATGAGACTTTGAACATTAAAAATAAATAAAATTTGGGAAAAGTCCCTTAGAAGTTCTCTGGCTTTTAATTATATAAAAAAACCTTGGAAGCCGAGTTCCGCACTTCAGAGTAGGTTAGCTAACCAAGAGCAACAAGTGCTTGGTTTTTAAGTCAGTGAATTGCAGCTGACAACCCAAATTAAATCCTTTTTTAGTTCCAAATCTTTCTGAGTTTTTTTTTTAGCAAATTAAACAAACGTAGCGAGTCCGTTGCTGTTTCTGAATAAGTTCATGATATTTCTTTGTTCGGTATTATTTATATCAAAATCGATTGACTAGAGAAAAATAAGGAAGGGATCGGCCAGAGTGAGTATTCTGTTGGTCTTCTACAATTCCGTTGGCATGTTACAAAATTGTGTGTAATCTAAGTGTTGCAGTCATTGAGTATTTGCGAACATTTTTTGGAAGAAGTCTTTTTTCATAATAAAACCAACAAGGGTAGTCTTGTATGTAATGTCGTCTCAACCTCGATTTATATTATTTTTTGTTATTTTTTTGTATTGGTTAAGTTTCCAGGTTGCTGTAGTTATATTGAGCAGTCATCATCTAAAACCCTCGCTCTTTTGGAAGCGCATTTCCAACCATGGAATTATAGGGATTCTATTTCTTGTGTCGCAAGAGGCATAAGATATTTTTGTGCTGGTCATTTTTCCACCCTAGCTTTTCGTGCTGATCTTATAACAAACGGGCGTGGAAGTTAAACTTTCATACTGGACCGAGGGTGGACAGATTGTTCTAACTGATGTTTGCATTTGTTTCTAGATATTGTGCCGGTAACATCAACAATAAAAGCGGTAGGTGTTAAGTCCAAGTCGACATTTCGAAAACTAAGAACTACAGTGGAACCCGATATAACGAGTCTCGGTATAACGAAGTCCCCGCTACAACAAAAGACATTCTTCAGCCGGGGAAAGTTACAGTAAAATGTGTGGAACAGAAACCTGATATAACGAACCCCGGTACAACGACATCCCCGACATGACGAACACAATCCAAAAGCACAAGCTTAAAATTTACACTGATACAACGAATAAACGTCATCAAGCAGCTGAAGTTGACAACCTCGTTCCCAGGGTTTCTCGAGGGAGGAAGAGAGAGGACCCGGGTACGAGGTTGCTGAAGTTGAATGCGTAACAGATCAACAGAGATGCATCTTGTAGAACCTTAATCATGAATTTTATTTATTTGTTAGCACTTTGCTATATCGGGGTCCACTGTTATGTAGAAAGGTGCAGAGCAAAATGATTGTGGTGAACTTTGACGAAACTGTTGTCTGATTGCATTTACCCAATTTTCTCTTAACAGAAAAGAGTGATATACAACCGAGTGGGGAAATGTGGAAGTCGCACTGTCATACAGCTTATGGTGTCACTTGCAGAACAAAATAACTTCAACGTTATAGGTTCTACGAAATACCAATCCCTTCATATTAACCTTCGGGAACAGGTAAAAATAAAATTATCCAATATCAATGTTCACAAGGTGTTCTAGCTACAAGGCCGCCGACAATGGGTTCAACATTTTAACCCTTAAAGCCCCAATAGTGACAAGCATCTAATTTCTCCTTACAGAATTACTGCTTGATCAAACTTACATCGAGATCATGAGAGTAAAGGAAATGATCACCAAAGATGAAAAGTCTTGATTTTTGATCAAATTCTCCTAACTAGCAACATAAGAAATATATGGAGAATAGTGAGGAGAATATGGATGTTAATATTGGGGCTTAAAGGGTTAATTCAACACTGTTAAACATTGTTGAATACAAAAAGTTGGGCGTGTTTGGCCGCCCTGTTGAATGATGTTTGGTGTTATTGATCCAACTTCTCTCAGTTTTGTTTTTCAGGTGAACACCAATGTTGAATTCGTTTGACTACCTCAGTCAGCATTATCAGTACAACAAAATTGTATCCAGCAATGTTGAATAATGTTACTGCGTTTAACCGAAGCCTTACTTCCAGCGCGACGTGCTTAATGACGGTGCCTCCTAATACAGAGGTATTTTTGCACAGTTTATGACAATGCGGGAAAAGAAGATATAAGCTAGGGCTATTGGAATCCAAAATAAAACTGTGGGTAACCACGAAACTTTCAGCAAAAATTAAACAATCACAATTCTAAAAACCGTTAAAATGCATAATTCCAAATTTAGGATCAATTATCTCTGAAACATGCATAGTTGTCCCCAATTTTCTTTTTGTATTCTGATAGCCCTTGTTAAGATTTGCTTTTTCCACATTAGTCATAAGCCGTGCAAAAATACTTCTGTATTAGTAGGCAAATTCCTTAAGAAACCAGAATATCTCGGACCAGCGGCGCGGTTCTCGAAAGCCCCGAAAAGGTTTTCAGCCCGGAAGAGCCATTTCTAAAAAAACTATGGCTACTTAGTTTTCTCTGAAAAACGCGTGGCTATCCACATTTTTCCTTTTAGATTTCAGCAGGTCTTGCTAAGATCTGTTTTTCCCCATAGTCAAAACCTTTCGCAAAAAATACCTCTATATTAGGAGGCACCGTCCTTAACCATGTTAACTCAGTGCTACGAGCCTCGCAGGTTAGTTATCATATCCAACGCGCGCTCGTGGAATAATTATTAATTACACATTTGTCCGGGCCTTGGGTCTGACCATCCCTGGGATTTCTTCCCATACGGACGTAATTTGATCAGATATTGTTGTCCGATAATCAACTGTTATTCAGTTACAGCTGTGGCAAAAAGCGTTTTGTGCTTGCGGCATGTTAACAGTGTTAATAATGCAAACTGTAGAGAGTGAAAGAAATCGTAGCGTTGATTTTGATTCCTTTAGCAGTTGTAGAAAACTGAGCCTGAAAAGATTCACACTCCACACCAATCTCTCTTCCAGAGCCTCCCTTCTACTGTTGCTGCCAACAGAAAGGATCGAGGGAGGGCTCTAGAAGCATAAAAAGTCATTAAAATGTCGTTGTAAAAAATCTTTTCACGCAGGTAAGGTTCGTGGACTTCATAGATCACCTTCAAGTACCATTCGTCTATCATCATCATTTACATTACGTCGACTTTAACAGGTAAAACACTTCCATAAATGACATAAATAACTGTAGACTCTTGCCATCTCGAAACCCTAAGAGAAACAAACAACTGTCCAAGAAAGCGAAGCTTGAATTAACCAGTAGTAAAACGCTGCATCTCTCTGTCAACGGGTTCTGTTCGAGATCTTGGAAGATGATCCAAATTTTCCCATTGGCAGCCCGCAGCTTTTCGAGGGATTCTGATCCTTCTCAATAAAAAGTGAATAACTCTGAAATATCGTCAATGGTATATAAAACCTGAAGATGTCTACTAGAAACTATATAGGTTCTTCCCATTTATCTACAATCCCGGGACCTTTTGTTGGAACGCTTTTTCCTGTCCGCCCCCCAATGTTGATAACAATGACTTGCTGCATGGTTAAAATTGGTTCACTCAACATTGAGGGGAAGGGAGAGCCTCAGTTTCAGGCAGGTGAATTGTGACTGAGAAAAATGTTCCAATACAGTGTGACCGAAATTGTAGCTCTTGATTTTCTCGCCTGTCTGAGAATCTTCCATGTTTTGTTTACTCGTTGGAGTTGTTATCCTATTGACCGGTGTCGGTGTAGTAAATGGACTGAATAAGCAGGAGTCTCAGTAATCTGTCCAGTGTGATCGTCCGGATAAGAATAGACAGTCTGAGAAGGAATGTTGTTGGCTGAGGGTTCGCTGGACAACCTTAGCGAAAGACACTGCGATAGCGATAGTCAAGAGGTGTATAGTCAGTTTGTGGTTTTCATTATCGTGTCTTTGTTTTTCTCCAGATTTGGCTCCCTTCAGCCCATTTATATTAACCTCATACGGGATCCACTTGCTCGCCTCGTCTCTTCATATTACTTCCGTAGATTCGGGGATTACAGAGAGGGCCGTAGAACGTGGAGTTTTAAAGGCACAGATGAAGCCAAAAATCAGGTTTGTGCTAAATGTTGTGAAGTGAAATTCTTGTTATTTTGGAGTTTTCTATTTCTAGAAACATTTGAACGATTGTTCTAAATCTGCATGTTTACTTCACGTTGTAAAATTGGTAACCTTGACCGCGCTGATCATGAAATCAACACAGGTGGAAGAACTCGCGCACGAAACCCACAACAATGCCGGTCGGTAGGTTAATAGCAGATAGTATCCCATGTTTGAGTAGCCAATCAGAGTGCGTGAAAAACACTATCCACTGGTTTAGTGTATACTAAATTTGGATATTTCAGAGTTTGTTTATCTCTTGCTTTTGTTGTCTTCAGTAGACATTCGACGAGTGTGTCCTCAATAATATGACAGAATGTGTCAATCCTGCTAAAATTTTCTACATTGTTCCATTCTTCTGTGGACAGGAAGCCTTTTGCACGTAAGTCTACAGTTTTGTTTTTGCGGTATACTAATAAAATCCTTTAATGGCATCTTTTTGTTCGAGCAATTTTTTTTGTCACTGGTATATTTTCTTGAACCTTCTTAACAATATTGTGTTTTCATGGACATCAGTTAACTGAATTTGTTCAATTTTCCCCCGTCCCGCGAAGTGGAGATATTGGAAAGAAGACTGATTTTTTCCTAGTTTCTCTCAGTTTTCTATGAGACCACCTTTACAACAGTCAATAGTTTTCGACCAATAAGAACGCGCGTAATATCACGCTATTTTATAAAATTGGATGGGATAATAACAATCTCCGAGGTACCGTGAGAGATCTGTTCGTACCCATGTACGTGTGTCATCATGTTCCATAATAAACGAGGGCGGGGCAAGGAATTTTGATCTTGCATGATACTTAGAAAAGCCAAAGAATAATAGGTAGCTCTAGCATACATAAAACAATAGATACGATTTCCTGGTAACATTGGTCTTCTGGTCTAGGCACTTTTCTTTTTTCTCTTGTTTATCTTGAAGTTATTCCATTATTTCAAACTTTAAAAAAAAGGAGTCCTGCCGCCCTGGATCCTTCCTCTTAGTTCCGCCATAGAGCCTTAATGTATACAGAGGTACTGTAGGGTTTTGTGATCTTTCTTAGTTTTCTTTTTGTTTCTTCTCAATGCCTGAAACAGTAAATGCTGTGGTAGTATCACATCTTACAGCTTCTTTACTTAAATTTTATCTTTAAAACGTCCTTTTTAAACCCGAGAAGCTGCCTTTAGTCTAGGTAGTTATTGATTGTAACCCCGAGGAGGGTGATTCAGATTTCGCTCCATAGAAAATAATTATTTAACGTAGAAACCTTGCCGTCATCTTTCATATTGTGGCTGTTGGCTACAAAATCACATCTGTGGGGCAATTTTGTAACCTGTAGAAAAGTTGCTTATACCTCGATGACACTTTAGGTTAAACATGTCTAAATGTTGTTAATCCATACTTGGTTAATTAAACTGTGTTCAGCTAAACGTGTTTAGTTTTTTGTACACGAGGTGTTAGAACCACTTCCTCCTTCCGATTCCATTGCCTTGCACCAACTTTGTGAAAAACAGCTTAGCTATAGTGGTGTGATACCGTCTCTGGAACAACTTACCCTCCGATTTGCGGCAAGCAGAATCACTATATGATCCCAGTAATAAACTACACTCATGATTAATTGAATTCTAACAGACATGGAATTCTTGTAAAGCAGTTTTTTCAGATGTTTTTAAATCGTAGAGTGAATTTTTGGATATGAGATACGCATTTGCCAATTTTATATTGTACTGTCGAATTTCCCGTGCTTATTAAAGGACGTTGGGTCCTAATACAGAGGTATTTTTGCAAAGGATATGGCTATGGGGAAAAAGCAGATCTTAGCAAGACCTATTGGAATCTTAAGAAATCCGAATATCCCGAGATGCACAGAACGTATGCGCAGTAACAAAAGGAGGCACCGTCCTTAACGACCCTCGCGACGACGAACCTCTTTACGGCGCCATTTTGAACGCAGAGGCCCTAGAGACAACAATGAATCACTGTACTGAGTATTTGATTCACATATTTGGTTTCTCTACAGGCATCCTTCACAGTTAGCTTTAAGACAAGCCAAGGTAAATGTAGTTAAAAACTACCTGCTGGTCGGAGTAACGGAAGAGTATGAAGATTTTCTTTTCGCTCTCGAGACACTCCTACCTGAATTTTTCAAGGGTATATTGGAGACCTACAAAGCACCAGGTTGGATTAGCGTTTTGCTATTGTTTATTTTTGTGTTTTCTTACGTTTCGCTTGTATTGTTTACTTTAAACCTTTTTCTGATTTAAAACGATTCTAGGATTAACATTGCGGATTCATACTCTTTTAGACTTGATAAGGATTCCAGATTATTGAGTTTACCCTTGCGCTTGTATTGTTTACACTAAACCTTTTCCTGATTTAAAACGACTCTGGGATTAACATTGCAGATTCAAACTGTTTTAGACTTGATAAGGATCCCAGATTATTGAGTTTACTCATGCGTTGGAAACGTAATTGTCTTTGTAAATATCAATGTATATGTGCACCTGAAACCCACATTTTAGTAGTGAATAAAACCTATCAGTTAAAACTCCTTAAAAAAAGAAAAAAAAGTAGTCATTATAAAACTGGTAATTTGGTGATCGCATATAGTACACAAACACCTATTAAAATCAATGTTTAATTATTCAAGGGAAAAGAATTCAGTCTAAATGAAACCAATATTTTAAAAATAGTCATCGTGGATCACAAATAAGAGTGGCGTGGAAGATTTCGATATAAATTTGTGATTTCAGTCGTTTTATTGATATGTTGTTCATGGCTTTCTTAATACCAACGCAGAAAGCCTTTGTTGGAAAAGTTCGGACATTTTAATGTTCGAATGCTCCTTTTCCTCAGAAAACAGATATGAAAGGGCCTTCACATCATGAAAGAGTACGTTGTTTTAAATTTAGTTTCAGTTGTAAATTCAAGGCCTGTTGTTTTTAGCCGTGTTTAAATAAAGTTAAATGAATGAATGAAATGAATGAATGAATGAACAGTTCGACCAAATAATATCAAATTTAATTTTCTTTGTAGGGGATGAGCTTCAAAATAAAATAACAACAACCAAGACGATGAATAAGAAAGGGCCTTCTGCGGAAGTAGAAAAGATCATGAAAAAACATCTTGAATTGGAGTACGACTTTTATAACTTTGTAAAGAACAGGTTCCATAGGCTTAAAGCTGAACTACAATCACCCTCATCTTAACGGACGCCTCTGTAAGGCGGACAAATCTCCAAAGTGGACACCTCTCAAAGGCAAACACTACGGAGAAGAAACCAGCTATCTAAGGCAACACCACTCTAGAGCGGGCAACTCTCAAGGCTAAGGCGAGCAACTCTTTCAGTGAACATGTGCCATGGAGTTGGTCCCTGGTGTTCTATAGTCCTTTACGTCAACACCGTGTTGAAGTTGAGGACTACTCTAAATGGCCCAGGTGGACATCCATAGCTGGGTGGGGGGGGGGGGGGGGGAGGGGGTTAGGTGGAGGTGGGAGGTGTGCACACTAGTACAAGATCTGTTTTTTTTTTCAATGCTTGTATTTGGGCAATCCTCTAAATTTTGGCCGGAGTTGTGCCGCTCGTGGACCTTTGTAGAGCAAACGAAATGTAAAAACCGGAGGCCTGATAGAAATTATTTACGGCCAAAATGTGAATCCCTCATAGGAAAGTTGAAAAAAATTCATCTTCATTACTTCATAAGCCACAAGCAATCAACAACGTGATTTTTCCTTGGAACTTAAGCTGTGCAATTTTTGCGTGCTTACCTCATTATTAAATATTTAAAACCATACCATTTCCAATAAAAGTGAAGGCATCCTCACGCGGTTTTTGTTTCGGAGTGAATGTTTTTCGTAGAGATTATTTTGTGTTGACATTATCTTGTAAGACACACAATTTAGACTTGTGTATTGATCAGTGAAGTTAAAAAAATAACATCATTTGAGATCACGTTTGCTTTATATTCTTTCCTTTTTAACCGTCAAGGGGACTAACTGATGTCACAAGTCGCGCAAAACATGTCGGCTAAGGAATTGGGGCTGGAGTGGAAAGTGTCTTCACTACAGCTCAAGTGGTTGCCTTCCTTAGAGTCAGGTTTTCCTACTAACCGACAGAGCCTAAGCACGGGGACTGGTTCTAGTTCTCAGGCCCTGTCGGCTAAGAGTGTAAAACAGCTTTGGGGACGAGAAGGAGAATGGTCCCCAATGACGAACGATTTGTTTTCTCGCCTTTTCACCATCAGGAATGTGGTTTTGTTTGAAAAAGCATCCTTTTCTGAGCGTTTATGCCGACCGTCTACACTAAAACGATAAAAAACGGAAATGGTTATGGATAAAAATGGAGGTTTACAAGAACGCTCACCTAGCCTTGCATACGGCAACTGCGCCCGCGGTACGAGCGGCAGTCAAAACCGTGGTGTCCTGTGGGTGTTTTGCGAAATGCGCACTGGGTTCTCGTTTCCGGTTACGGTTCAGAATGCTACAACTGAAAACTCCAGTATTTTGCGGTTTGTAAGCAAAAGCAAGAGTTTATAGCGACTTTCCTGTTGTTCTGCTCATACACTTTTGCATTAAGGGGTTTGTGCGCTTGCAACAAAGGTAAAAACTAGTGTGAAGACCGAAGCCGCTGGCGTTTGTTTTGTGTTGCTTATGTTGGATTAAAAGTGTGCATTGTTTAAAGGGTATGAAGAGCGACAAGACGATGACTAAAACCGTAATACTACACCAGAATTTATTCCTTACATCAGAAGAGTTGACTCGAGCTGCTCTACTTCCCACTGGGATTAAATTCAGAGAAACAACAACACCATCACGAGGGCTATCGTTACTTTTAGGGGACTCGCGCTACATAGCGAAAAACTGTTTGAATGCACGCGCAAAAATGACGAGTGACAAATTTGATGACGAGCGTTTATTAGCGAGAAAAACAAATGAAAACAAAATGAAAAACGGTTAAACACTCATCTACAGTATTTAGGGTTAAGCACTGATCGATAGTGATTAGGCCTAAGAACTCATCTATACTTCTGTTTAGGGTTAAGCACTGATTCTACGACGGTTAGCTTTGTTATTGTTGAGTTTAGTTATTTCTAAACTTTGTACAATTAATTGAATTCGTCATTTTTGCGAGTGAATTAAAATCGTCATTTTTGCGCGTGCATTCAGACAATTTTTTCTCTATATAGCGCGAGTCCCCTAAAAGTAACGAAAGCCATCACGAGAGCTACAAAACAGCTCATTCCAGTAAGACTTTTTGCCGTTTTGCATGATCTGGAAAACAGAAGTTGAAGTGACATTAGCATCGTTACAAGTTGAATGGCGTTACGAGTGCTTGTTGAGAAAGAAAAAATTATCACACTCTCCCATTTTCTGATTTAAGCCGCCCAAGTTTCGAAAGGCACGTTACATAGCTTAATGCAACTACAACCCAAGAAATAAGCTTATACTAAACAGCCTTATCATAAATTTGTTAATTGGTTTCTGAAGAACAACTTCATCTCTTAGAGTCGCCTGTAGTTATCGGTTTTTCCTTTTTGCAACGAATCCGACGTAACGCAGAGTTTTGTATTTCCAAATCTCTTGCGGTACTGCGGACTGATGCAGGACCGTTGTGATCTGCATTTTGCTCTTTTAAAGTTACTTTCATTTCTCCATTTTGAATAACCTCCTGCCTGAATCCTAGAGTTGTTCTCAAATTTTTTCCTTTTAATTATAACAACTTAAATCTTCTCGAAATTTCGTGAGAAATTACACATTTTCCTCTCTTTGCTCTCTGTCTGTAAAAGTCGATTGATTGCAAGTATTAAAGCACCTGATCTAGATATTGAAGCTAGAGAAAAATAGACATATCAATATTTGCCTAAATAAACATTGTTCCTGCAATAATCGTTCCAATCCAAGTTAGTCAAGTGAATTATCCACTTAGAAAGACGGGCTAACTAATAATTATGTTTACCGTTCCGTGGTGAATAAAGCAAGCGAAAGTGTCGTTTCCACAGCGGTCCGCATGTTGTTTTCGCTTGGCCAGAATTTCAGGTCAGTTTTGCCTTTTGAGAAGAAGAGTTAATTTTCTGCGGCTTTTGACTACGAGCTTTTTGCTGTTACGATGACATAAGGAAGCTCCAAATTCCAAAAAGGCCTTTTCATTCGTCTCCCGGTATGTGGAAAATTGTACAAACTTGCCTGTTTCCAGTTTGAAGAATCAGCTGTGTAGTCCAACCATACAACGACTGTAGATCAAATTTGTCAAACATTCATGATGTATCTCTGATCTGATGAACAGAACCTTTCTTCCCTAACCGATAAGGCCAATCTCGTTGAGATGCAACGACAATTTTGACAGCAGGCAATCACAGCTGCAGCCACAGCTCGAAGTTGGTGTGAATTAAAACCAGACATGAAGTACACGATGAAAACAAGTATGAAGTGACCGAAGATCTTTACAAGGACAGAAGACGGATTGTACCCGACACTACTCAGAGCTGCTCAGTCAGCGGACATCCATGTGATAAACGAGGCCAAGCTGAGAGTGAAAGGGAGGTGAAGTTTCTTGTGAAAAATAATATTCAGTAGGACAAGAGGAAAACTTTTACCACCTCCTTCGCATTCAAGTCCAGTTAGCGAAGTCTCTCGCCGCAGAAAAAAGTTTTGAATCGATCCTGGTTGCTCATCCAGTCCATATAATTGCAAACAGATGTGACTTTAAATAAACTGAAGTAAGGAAAGCGGATACTGTGAAGAAAACGCTGAAATAAAACCCCACTTCCACAGTATAAACTTCGCTGATCACGCAGAAATCGAAGCGGAGAGCACAAAATCTGCGTGACGTCAGGACACCACAGTTTTTCCCGCCTACTGAATGCTGATTGGTTAATTCAAATTTCACCGTATGCAAGGTTGTTTGTTTTTCTCTGCGCGGAGTCCTCGCAACAGACAAGCGCGTGTGTCACGCGCGATGGCGCAATTTTTTCTAAAAATAGCACATTTGTCTTTTTCGATGGGGCCAACGCCAATACTGAAAATGGCAGTTAGTTACCGTCTCCATCCCCGATTATGGCTCCTGACAATATAGGACACGCGCGAGAAGTTCGTCACGCGCTTTTCTCCCCCCTTGCCTGGCGTCGGAAGTTACCTTTGTTGGAGATGAATAAATTCAATTTCTGTCATCAGTGTCACTTCCTAATTTGAGGCAAGCCCTTGGGGAGAACTTTCTGGATAGTGACTCTGGATATGAGGATTATACAAGTGATTCCGATGATGGCAGTGAGAATATTTTAGAAAAATCCTGTTGCGAAGATGTGTCGGACATGTCGGACGAGGATTTCCCCGTTAGACGGAAGAAACGTTTTACGGGCAAAAATGGCGTCGAACTACGAAAAAATCAGTTGAAGGCGAATCAGGCAGAAAAAGGGAAAATACATCTCTAATATATATTTCCTCTGAGGACGTACAGAGATTGAAGGGCAGCCGCAAAGACTGTAAAATGATTTTCCAAGCACGTACTGAAGAAAAGTAACGCACTGATAAATCGTTGTCACTTTTTTCACTGCAAGAAAAATAGTAACATATATTCAAATACCGAGTCAGCAAAGAAAATGTCTGTCAAGATTTCTCAGCGTATGTTTTCTGAAATAATGCCCGCCTTTACCGAAATGGCTGAAATGTTTATAATGAAGACCAAGAATAGTGAAAAGCACGCCTTGTTTTCAATCAAATGCTCTCGTGGTGCGTTATCAATCGTCGACAAAATAGAGAACTGGAAAAACACCAAGAGAAAAAAAACTACTTCCGTCGATGAGAAGGAGAACGATGAAGTGAAACTCCATGCTGCCCTAGTACTTAATATAACTTTCTGGGCAATTTACGAACCTAGAAGGGATACATAGCGCAGTGGATGTGGCAAGGGTTTCAACGACAGAGTGAGCTTAATTATTTTTCTCTGCCACCAACCCGACGAGAAAAATCACTTTGTATCGAAGCAAAATTAAGAAGAAATTACGACTGAACGTCACTGAGACACAAATCTAAGTTGTTTCAGAGTGCTTGATTTCTTAGGACGAAAAGAAACTGTACAAATAGAATTTTAAGCATTTAGCGCTTTGTTTACAATTTCTTTCATCGTCCAGTCAATCACTCTTCTTAAAATTTCACAAATAGTCCGGCAGATTGGTGCAAGAATTGTGGAATTTATGGTAAAAGCACCAAATTTTGCACAAAGATAGAGAATTACCTACTGAACAATATTAGCTATGGACCCACCCAGGATCTATCCCATAGTTGTAATTATAACGGTTTTAAGCTGGCACACTACACTTCTAACATGGAAACGAGGCCGGGTGAATTATTTCTTTATTTTCAGCAAAGTGAGACAATGTATCGGACGAAATTAACAAGTTAAACCAAATAATGAATTACATAATGTATTCTGAGACATAATTGGCCTTCTTGTATGATCACATGACTAACCACGTGTCCAAATACTCTTTTTAATACCAAGCATTGGACATTGTAATCTTACCCTAACTCTCTCAATTTGCATCTTAGTTATTTGGTCAAGTTCATACATAGAAACCACGAAAATGCTATGAAACCATTTGGGATGCATCCCATTAAAGTGGCTCACTGGACTTCTAACATGGAAACGAGGCTGGGTGAATTATCTATTTCCAGCAGAGTGAGACAATGTTTCGTAAGAAATTAACAAATTTAACCAAAGAATAATTACAAAATGCACTCTTAGACGTTATTGGCCGTCTAGTGTGATCACGTGACCAACCACGTGATTAAATACGCTTTTTATGTCTAGCTTTGGACATAATAATCTTATCCCGGCTCTCTTAATTTGTCCAGTCTGACGCGTCTACAGATACCCTTTCCTCTCTTGCTTCGTGCAGATCTTTAAGACTGCACGGGAGATGTCTGTCCCATACCACATCCACCCTCTCGACATTCCTTAACTGGTTTGTTACGTATGGACGGACTCGCTGTACTCTTGAAATGTCTTGGAGGCTCCAGGTTTAGGCATGTTAACGATGGCTGCACCATCTAGTAGCAGAGCTTCAAAAGATGGCCTTTGTGCTTCCGCTGGTCCATTCTTCTCGAGACACGATAACAAATCCAATTTGGTACCAGATCTGAGCTTCCCATACTGAGATAACGAAGGGGGAAAACTCTGGTTCTCGAGACCAAAGAGTCCTTCCAAAATACCATCCTTGACCTGACATGAAACGTAAAGACATGAAAACAGAGAGCAGTTGCTTTTTAGTGACGCTATCTTGAAATTATCGCTAGACTTCTCTTTTGTAGCGGGAGGACTTCTGATTAGTGGCAACTTGTTTTTCTGGATTGTATCAAACAATGGTGATGTTCTCTCCTGCAGCCTTTTAGTAACAAACTGCTGATACTGATCTTTGCCTAGTCGCTCTACAGTTCTGACCGTTTCAACAACCTTGGGATCCGCAATGTCACGGGTGTCCAGCACAAACAAATCTCCAGTTTGGTCTGCGAAGGGGTTGCCCATTTCTTCAATATTAATGGTGCTACAAACTGCGTTCACTTGATTCCGGAAAGTGTTTTGGACCCCTTTCATTTGCTCGTGGTGGCGTAAATCTTCTTGCTCTTCTCGTTTCGCTATATTCCTGACTAATTCCTGGGACAACTCGAAATCGTTGATTATTCTTGACATTTCTGGTCCAGATACCATCCAGCGCAACAATTGAGTTGAACTCTCTGTTAAGCCAATAGCTTCTCCGTCACCTTTGACGATCTTGTTATTTTGCTCATGCGCTTGATCAATGGGAAGCGAGGAAAATGCACGGTTGGTTTAATTCACTACAAAATTACTGTTCTCGAACTATGCAGCTATTGCTGGAATTTCTGTTTCAAGACATTCAATATTGCGAATATGAACTGTCTGGCAGCCATCTCGCGTAGTGGGTGCGGTCTAAAGCAAAAAACCACGGCGCTAGCGATTTTGCAGGCATCCTTGTAAAGTTGAAAGTTCCCTTCCCAGAAAGACCGGACGAATACCAGAATGGTGAGCTGGAAGTGACGCGTAAGCGATCAGTAATGAAATTGTGGACTTTTTAGCTCTGCTTGCCTGCGCCAGTTGCTGAATGACTTGGGCTCTTCTCCTTCATCAACACCCTCCCGATAGGTCTTGTATGCCTTATCCATAAGGATATACAGAGTAGCAGCAGCAGTAACTTGATGTGCGTGGTGGGTGCGTGAAACGTGCGAAGCTTTGAGAAAAGAATCAGCGGTACCTGGAGTTGTCACACCAGCTTGTACTAAAACGCTGGTCCAACCACTATCCTCTATCCAGCTTCCTAGTGCCTTGAGAGCCACAAGCTCAGTATGAAATCCACCGAACATTACCAGCAGCTTTTTCTCACCATACACTGTCGGAAAGTTCCACTGAATCTCTTGGCAATGGTGTAAAGTTGCTGATCGCAGGCGAGAACTGGAACCTGCCATTGATTTAGGAAGTTCACTGCTTTTGTGATGACGTCGATAGGATGGCAAATCATAGCCGCTGAAGCTGCTTCTTCTTGAAATAAAGGTTGCAACGAACTTCTACTCAACTGATTTTCTCGATTAGGAAGTATTCCGTCATATCACTTGACCGGGTCTTGATATCTGGTCCCCCCAAAATCATTCAAATTAATGTTTTCAGAGACTCTGGGACAAGTTCCTGCTGACAACTGTTATTAAGGTGTTTCGATACAGTTTTTTGGAGACCATACCTAACTTTTTGAATCGGCTGTTAGACAGTCTTCTCCTTGTCAGATCAACGTGAAATTTGCAATACTTGTTGGCTTTGGATTGAACTTTAGCGTGGTTTACATTTTGTAAAAATCGATATTTCCATGACAACGATAAACAAAAATCCTGCAAAACAGTAAAATTGAAATTTTGCACGATCCAGATTTCGCTTCGAAAAGCAAATACCAGCATCTCAAACTGTGGTGTATGGCAAACAAAATATACAAGAACAGAAAAATTCTGTATGTTTGTTTTGAAGTAAATTGCAAAAACATTTTCAACCTTAGTTTTTGCCTAGTAATAGTAAATGCACCGAAAAATAATCAACGCTTTGATGAAAAGGCTAGCAAATACTGTTAAAATGTGTCTTTAACTTACTATTTTACGCCTAGAAAGTTTTGTTGAAACTGGTGTTCGCGATCTCGAGAACGACTTGTTTTTCTAAGATCATTCGCATAATAATTTTGTGGTAATTTTTTATTTTGAGCGCTTTTGCGAAAATCTTAAGAACGGCTCGATAGATTTTTTTAAAACATTAAACACGGGTGCTTGACGATGTGACCAATTTTAGTTTTGAGTCTTATTAACATTGATTCACTGGAACACTTTTAGATTTAACGTTAAAGAGGATGTATGCACCGACGGAAAGGCTTGCGTTACATGTAAACAGTTGGCAAGTAAATGCTAATATATTCAAAGTAATGCGCAATGCATTCCTCCGTGATTTTTACTTTTCGTTGTAATCTACAGTACAACAAAGAACAAAGAAACCAGATAAAAATCACGAAGCAATGGATGACGCATTACTTTGAATATATTAACATCCACTTGCTAACTGTGAATTTGTAACGCAACCTTCTCCGTCGGTTCATACATCCTCTTTTAACGTTAAATCTAAAAGTGTTCCAGTGAATCAATGTTAATAAGACTCAAAACTAAAATTGGTCACATCGTCAAGCACGCATATTTAATGTTTTAAAAAAATCTATCGAGCCGTTCTTAAGATTTTCGCAAAAGCGCTCAAAATAAAAAATTACCACAAAATTATTACGCGAATGATCCTAGAAAAACAAGTCGTTCTCGAGATCGCGAACACCAGTTTCAACAAAACTTTCTAGGCGTAAAATAGTAAGTTAAAGACACATTTTAACAGTATTTACTAGCCATTTCATCAAAGCGTTGATTATTTTTCGGTGCATTTACTATTACTAGGCAAAAACTAAGGTTGAAAATGTTTTTGTGATTTGCTTCAAAACAAACATACAGAATTTTTTTGTTCTTGAATATTTTGTTTGCCATACACCACAGTTTAAGATGTTGGTATTTGCTTTTCGAAGCGAAATCTAGTTCGTGCAAAATTTCAATTTTAGTGTTTTTGAGGATTTTTGTTTATCGTTGTCATGGAAATATCGATTTTTACAAAATGTAAACCACGCTAAAGTTCAATCCAAAACCAACAAGTATTGCAAATTTCACGTTGATCTGACAAGGAGAAGACTGTCTAACAGCCGATTCAAAAAGTTAGGTATGGTCTCAAAAAAACTGTATCGAAACACCTTAAATGTGCCATTGAACTTTGATTTTGTGTCCAACATATCCCTACGAATTATCCTCGTTGCCTTAAGGAGGGTCATCGCTTCATTGTCAAATCGCGTTCGCAAGCCTGTTGAAGCGCAGTAGCAACTTTGTCATTGAATGCTAGAAAAATGTCTCATCCTTTCTTATAAGCCTGAAAACCTGGAACATTTGCTAAGAGCCTTTCTTTAAGATCAGTAGAGTGAACTCGGCCAGACAGCTGCACTCGAAGTTGTGCCAGACGGCTAGAATACATGTCCGTAAGTGCTGCTAGCCTAAACACTGTCGGAGCGCTACCCTTTGTCTCGGCGCGTGTTTCTTCTATATATGCAACTAGTTGTGCTAAGGGGATACCTTGGATTCTCTTTTTATTTCCATTAATTGTACTCTGTTTCGACCTCTCCGCTTTGTTATAAAGTGCTACCAGGCATTTCGCGTGATAAACTGCTTCTTGAGAAATCATATCGCCTGCACTCAATTTCGCAATTAACACCTTGCCTTGCAACTGATGCGCGCACTCGCGAACCCTTGTATCTATATTAAAAGTCGAGGCTTCATGAAGCGTTTCCGAGGAACTTCTACAGAAAAAGCAGCTTTTTTCAGCTTTGGAAGTGGTTGCGCCAGAACACGCCCTTGTAAATTTAGAACGTTGAGGGGATTCAGGTTCTTCTTGTCTTTTCCATTTGTCTGCTCTTTTCAGCTTCATGTTACTAAATTTATTTCTGCATGATGTGTTCAATTGACTAACCAAATCTTTGCGAACTGCCTCTACACGTGTGTAGGAATAGTAACCTGGCCAATTACGACACTTTGTTGGTTTCCTCAGGCACAGAAAAAAGGTTTAAAATTTGTGGTAGATGAACTTTATTGCATTTTCGGTTACACAGTTAGAGATATATGAATCGTATAAATTGTGGCGTTGAACCAATTTGGTGGAAAAGGTAAAATATGGATCTTTTTTTTCCTTTCATCTCACTCTGCGTTCGGAAAAGACCCATTCGATAGCTGTCTCAATTTGTTTTGCTAGCCTTGTAACTCGAGAAGAAAAGAATTTAAAAAGAAGTACGAATAAAAATGAAAAAACAGGCAGCAACAGGAAATATCGTTTTGACTAAAGATGTTCACGTTTAACAACCCGTGAATAGCTGGTACGATTTCTATTTTCATCAACAGCCTATTTTTCGTTATGTTACTTACTTCAATCGCAATTTTTAGGGCAGCGTTATTGACAAGGCTGAAAAAAAATATTATCATCGTATTGCTCATCGTTTCCTTGTCTATTCTGAAATATATTTTTACCCCAAACCATCCAGCAATATCAGTGCAGTATCGCCGTCTCAAATTCTTATTAGTTATGTCACGATATACGTGCAATCACGTGACCTGTCACGTGATCAAATGAAACGACTCCACGATCAAAGAAAAACAAGTATATTAAGTAATTCTTCACTTTTGGAGGTCTCGGTGTCGCTCTTAGTGATGCAGGACTGTGGCTGCTGCACGAGAAACAGAATCCCAGCCTCGTTTCCATGCTGGAATTTCAGGGAGCCACCTAAAACCCATTGAAACTGCAATTATGGGATACTTCCCAGGTGGGTCCATAGCTAATATTGTTTATTAGGTATGTCTCTATCTATGTGCCAAATTTGGTGCTTTTACCATAAATCCCACAATTCCGTCATATTTTTGCACCAATCTGCCGGACTAAAACAGAAGGTTTCATACGGAAGGCTTTGACTCCGAAATATCGAGACAAGACAAAATAAAGCACAGTAAAATTGGAAAGAAGCATTTAATAAAAATTGTCAGACTTTTTATGGCGAGTCAGTACAAAAATCATGCAACAGTCTGAACGACAAGCATTGAACAAATCCAGTACCAGAAAAGGCGACATTTTTTGGCTATACCACACAAAAATTAAATTGACACTGGTTTACCTGTACTCGTTGTGGCTCTATCTGTGTTCCCTTGAGCAGCTCCAGACATTTAGACACAAGTCGGATGCCATGTAAAATACGTTGAATCGCTTTCACAGTTGTTTGAGTGTTATTTTTACCACTCCGTCGGCGGGCTCTAAACTAAGAAAAACTGCGTTTTGTGGTTTGCGTTTAAAAAGTAAGATGGTGAATTCTAATGTTCCTCACCTCCGTAGTCTTGTTTCCGTGAACTGCATAGTAATTATCGTTCAAGTTTAATTATTAATCCTGTCTTCAGTTCGATCAAACAAACACATGATGGCTCCGTTGTCAGCGTTGTGCGAACGGAGCGATTTCAAACTCGTTCATTTGAACTCCCGCAGCCATAACGGTGAGATCGTACAGCTTCAATCCGCTTTGAACGACGATTACAACAATTTTCAGGAAAAATCAAACACGTACCACATTTCAGAACCCATAATTGGGAGATTTTTCCCAGACCTTGTGCTTGTACGTTCACTTCGGAGCAGTTTCATTGATTCATTCAGCTCCGCAAAGAAACGCTGCTACACTTCGCAAGGTTTTGGTGCCTTTTTCGGTCAGTCATGTGATCGCGATCGATTCTTGTTCCCTTTTGTCTCGGAGTTTCTCTCTCTTTTTTTCTCTTTCTTGATTTTTTAGCAATTAGTGATTGCGTTTTTAATAATAAAAACAATTGTGTACTCGGGCATACCAGATATCAAATAATTATAACCATCTTGGTCATATCCAGCACGCCCTCGTTGTACGCAAATTTGCGTGTAGCCACGCGCGTTTATGACGTTGAGGGTGGCGCAATTTTTTCTAAAAATAGCACATTTGTCTTTTTCGATGGGGCCGCGTGGATCCCGCGCTTACGGTCTCCGTCCCCGATTATGGCTCCTGATATTGTTCAAATTATTCATGGGCCTAAAGCCGCGGCTACACGAGCGATTTTTTGCTTGCGATGGTGATGCGATTTTTTGGAAATTGTCGCGTCACCAGCGCGCGGAGAAAATCGCATGTGTAGCCACCCTCGCACAGGTGATGCGACAGATGAAAAAATCGCAGAAAAAAATCGTGAGAAATTCAATGAGTTGAATTTTTTGCGACAAAATCACGGACTTCGTCAGAGGGTGGCTACACAGGCGATTTTCGCCGCGCGCTGGCGACGCGACAATTTCCAAAAAATCGCATCATCATCGCAAGCAAAAAATCGCTCGTGTAGCCGCGGCTTAAAAATTAGAAAAGCGCGTGACAAACTTCTCGCGCGTGTCCTATATTGTTCAAATTATTCATGGGCCTAAAAATTACTCAAGCGCCTGCAGGCTAGGGTTAAAAATATTTGACTTGGTTCTGCTAAAGGTGTTAAAAATCTAAGAGGGACTGGAATCGGTGTAAAATATAACTTGAGATGTAAGTAATTGCCTGAATTGATACTTCATAAGGTTAAACAAGAAATCAAACCATGCTTACAAAACAAGGTGCTGGTACGTCTGAGCGTGCAAAAGAAATTTTTAATTAAGCAACTCCCTGAATCGAATCACTGAACCTCAAGTGCTTTTTACCACCCACGTCACAATGACCATACTGAAAAAATAAATTTAACATATGAATTAAAACAACTGATCTCAAGCCATGGGCAATTTAATTTATTAAGATGTGAAGCAAGAGAAGAGAAGCGTGGTTGTGTGGTTGAGCTTGTCTTGACGAGTCGAAAACCACAGGAACACCGGAAGGTAAGTCCACCTTTGCTTCAAGTTTCGGAGCAAACAAATATGTCGTTTAGAATGCGAAATAAGGTTAGCTAGCATTTTTGGGAAGCCAACACCAGCTCGGAAATTCGGGGAATCCTACTCTGTTCCCTAAAACGTTCTGCGACTCAAATTTTTAGCTTAAGAATCCCACAGATCAACATGTCTTAGCTTACACAAATATCCTCATTTTCAAAGAAAGTCTTGAAACAATGTACGAAAAGGAGAAAAGGCATTTGGCCGGACGAAAAGCCAAACAAAAATACTCAAAAATGAACGGTTGAACACTTTTAATTTACTGACTCATCTTCGAACCTTTACACTTTCACGATCGCGGACGAATACTGCCAAAAAATCTTACACCGCAAAAATTATATCGCCTTATGCAGATTCGTTAGTTAAATCGAATTGCTATTGCCTTTGTTCTTGAAAGCTATTGTTAAAAAAAACGCGTGAAAAAATCTTAATTGCAAAGTCTTTTGTTCAACATTTGAAGTAGTTTGCTTACATTTTCTCGTTGGTTGACCTTGTCCTTTGTAGCATGGGAAAAATAAATCCATTTGGTTTTTGGAGGGACAAATATGGCGTTTACAACACGAAATAGAGCACACAGCCTGTGTGGCTTAAAATTTTTCAGCTATAGAATCCGAACAGATCAACCTTCAGCAATCTGAGGAAACAGAAAATGACATCTCATGTATTTTGCTTACATTTCTATGTCCGGTGCCGCTGTTGAGTATGCTACAAATTTGCATCATGCAGACAGTGGTGAATCTCTATACGTGGCCAAATTACCTTATTTAATACTAACTCACGCTCCTATCAAATGGAAGTGCTTTACTTAATTTCCTCAGCGACACAGCGCAACAGCTTCTCTACAAACTTATCCCTGATATTTTATATTTACCTCAAACTGGGTAACCCTATTTTCTGAAAGCCTTTACTATGCAGCGATTTCGTTCGCCAATACGTTGTTGATTTCTATTTAACTCAACGCAATTCGCTCTGCTCTTTTAGGTTCCCAAATGCTATTCTAGGCTCCAAGATAGTATCAACGTAGCCTAAATTTCAACCGTCTCTTCTGCTTACTTCTGAAAGTAAGCGACCAGAAGAGATTGATGAAATTCAAGCTACGTAGGATCGGCGAAATGTGGAAAGTGGACGCAAAAGTAGACGTGCTAAGACAGAGGAGGGACTGGGCTTCATTTTCTCTTCTTTTCGGTCCCTTTGCCCACCTTTTTTAAGATATCGTTTGATTTTTTGAGGGAGCTTCATAAAAATTCGGGAGGATGTTCCAGATTTTCAGGATGACCCTTATTTCTACATGGTCGTGTTTTTTCTTTAAAAAAACAGCACATGTTAGAGCTGACACTCCACGTATTGGAACCGGACTAGTCCAATCCTACTATTTGAGGTTTTTTTTTTACCACGCAGGATCCAGATTATCTTCTTGGTTGTCTCATTCATTGTTGATTAAATGTAAGAGTTAGTATGTATGGGAAATAATACCAGCACTTGAATCTTCTAATTCAAGCTAAACTCACTTTGTTCATTTTCTTGCATTTTCCAGCGTTTTGGCCGTGTTCGTGGCCTTTTAAGAGTAACCAAATGCTGTACTAATGTTATCGAGTATTTGGTATCGATATCGGCCCACCTTGAATAATAATAATAATAATAATAATAATAATAATAATAATAATAATAATAATAATAATAATAATAATAATAATAATGGCTCGTCCCTTACTACAAACGCTTCTACATTCGTTTAGTTTCATTTATATATTTATAAATTCACCAATGCACGGCTTTAGTTGCTTACTTTCACCAGCATTTTACGTATTTACAAGATGCCAACCATCACGGAGTTGAACAGAACCCTGCGGCGTCGCATATCATGCAGAATGCAGAGATCGAAATTTCTTCTTCTGTTATTAGTCGTGTTGATTGCCCCTACCGCATATTTTGTGTCGTTCCATTTCCAGCTAGAGGAGAAGCATCTTTATCAAATTCATAGCTGGCAAGGTAAGCTTAAATTCATACATTTTATGCTTTACGATGTCGAATGTATTTCTTGAAGTCAGGTAAAACGCTTCCGATTTCGTAACTAAAATGATGATTCCAACTGCAGTCATCTGAGAAGTTCGGCCTGTCTAGAAAACTGTTTTACTAGAGTGAATTCGTATAACCCGTTTCTTATATGCTAATGAGGCGCATAATATTCTAATGACCGGTTTGGGTACGCACGAGCGATTCACGATTGAAATGCGTACCTGTGTTCAGCATACGCCAAAGAAAATAAGCATTTTGAAAAAGATACGGAGTACAACTGCAGAAAAATAATACTTGCTACACTAGGTTTCAAGTTGTCGTTTCAAAAAGGACGCTACAAACTCCACATGGCAGCTCGCTTTACATGTACCTGTATCACACGACTTTCAACATTCTGAACATGCAACAGTGAACTAAATTGCAATTCAACGCTTCTCACGCGTAACCCACATGCAGCCCTGCGCTGAATTAAAAGGCTGACTTTCTGACGCCTGTGGCAGAGAAACGCTCGTGCCGGTTCTTTCTCACGCTGGTATGCAAACAGTGGAAGAAAAGAATAGCTCATTTTAAGGCTTGTTATTTTCAAATGTTCACAATTAGGAATTTAAAGCAATGGTTTTAGTTGTGCGTGCTCGGATTTGTTATTGTTCTTCTCATTAGCGTTTAGTGATTCTCATTAGCATATAAGAAACGGGTTATAGGAATTCACTCTATTGCCGTTGTAAGAACTACAACATCAAAACACTCCAAGACTCAATGTCTCACTATCACTCAATGATAGCCAATCACAACAAACGCACATTACCCAATGAACCAATCAGAACACGAAACAATGCAAGTGGCAGGTTTTGCGTCACTTCGCTCGGTGATTGGTTAAAAAACTCGCACCACTTTCTCAACTAATCAGAGAACCTGACTCGCTCTCATGCCTTTCCCGCGCTTGCCGCCCGTCACATTATTTGCTTCGAGTTCTGATTGGTTTATCGTTTTGTTAGCGCCGACTGTTTAATGATTGGCCAGAGGAATTGCTTTTACGACACTGAATTGAACATCCATGGCAGTTTCCCCCGTTAAGAAATTGAATTGCGTAGGGCTAATCTCTCTTGTATGCATGAATTATCATTCAAGCACCCCGATGATGTTGTGGCGTGGAATTAGTCTTGTATTAGTTCGAGTTCACGTACACATTTTGTTGAGCCAGTGATGTGGAGTTTAGCGCCGGCGTCGGACTCTCGATTGGAGAGTCTAGATTGATGAACTTTAAGTTGCACAACAATACGGTTTGTACGGCAACATTCATAAAATAAGAATTTTACTGACTAAGGCGTGCATATAGTAAGCAAGCTGACGTAGAGAAGTGGAAAGGAAAAGAACAGTGCCCCGCCCCGTTTTTTAGCCCTGAACAGCAATCATCTACGACAACCTCGTTAAAGCCACTTCGTGTTAACACAGCAAGATCATACTGGACCGCAGGTGGAGAAATTGATCTAATTAGTATGTTTTTTTGCATTTATTTCCAGATATTGTGCCAGGGATTTCAACAATAAAAGTGGTAGGTACCAAGTTCAAGTTTTATTTTTTATAGGGTGTAAGAGTTGTGATAAAAGGGGCTATGCCACCAATTTTAAGTATTAAATTAAAAGCCGTATACATGTTTGTGAACAACGGTCCAGTTTTGTTCAAAACTACTCTCCGAGTGCACTGAAACTGTAAATAAAATAAGCGCCTTTGGCCACGTATGGTCAGGAAGGAAATGGATTGCAACTTAAAAATTTATCGGGCCGCTTTTTTTTCAAGATTTCCGCCGTGGTCTAGCAGAAACCATTTCAAACTGATTTTGTTTTGTTCTCCTTTCAAGAATTCACTTTATTTCTTCCTCTTGCAGTTCTAAGACCATCTTGTGTATGAGAAAATGTTATTCGTTTTGACTTTACTAGAATTTTGACTCCCGACATTAAAATACCCATGATTGACATAACCCCTTAAAGAAGGTTAAGCCTTTAAGCCCTAACAGTGACGAAAATGAAATTTCTCTTTACACCATCACTACTTGTTCGAACATTCAAGTGATGAGAATAATGAAATTGATCACCAAGGATGAGATGTCTTGATATTTAGACAAATTCTCCTTACTAGTTCCATACGAAATGAATGGAGAACAGTAGGGAGAATATGCATTTTTATATCAGGGCTTAAAGGGTTAAGAATACGGAGAGAAGAGCAAAGTGAAAAGATTTGCGTGAACTTTGACAAAATAGTTGTTATTAAACCTTAGAAAATTGGCTGATTACATTTGCCCATTTCTCGCTTCATAGAAAAGAGTGATATACAACCGATTGGAGAAATGTGGAAGTCGCACCGTCATACAGCTTCTGGTGTCACTTGCGGAACGCAATAACTTCAAAGTTATAGCGGGTTCTACGAAATTTCTTCGTCTCAACCTTCGGAAACAGGTAAAAACAAAATTATATCAATACTAAAAAACTAGTACCGTAAAAATCTAGAACAAAAAAAATCTAGAGCCGTAAAAATCTAGAACAAAAATTTATTTTTCAAATCGGCACACTTAATCCCCACGGTATCAACGACTCAATTCATTCAGCTAATTTATTCTTGTTTTTCATGTTGCCATGTTCCTACCAATAGTGTAACTCCACCTCTCTCTATATAAACCAGTGCAACCCACAATTCCTTGATTCGCTCTGACGAAGGGCTAACACTCGAAACGTCAGCTTTCAATCTCTTTAAGGTGGCCAATTTACCTTATCAACTCTGTTGATAAATCCAAAATTTTGTATATCAATACTAACACTGGTATTCTAACAATAAAGCCTTGAACAAATATTTTCGACATTTCCATTCAACAGTGTTTAAGTGGCTGACTCCCTGAGATCCTCATAACCCATATTGGTCACAAAATAGATTTCCTTCAAATCTTGTGCGTGAATTGCACTTTGTCTGGGTACTTCGTTTGGGCTCTAAATGCTTTCTCCGACAGTTTACAAGAGGGGTCCCCTGGCGAACAAAAATAAAATGTCCATCCAACGTTGCCATGTTCCTACCAATAGTGTAGTTCCACCTCTCTTTATATAAACCAGTGCAACCCACAATTCCTTGATTCGCTCTGACGAAGGGCTAACACTCGAAACGTCAGCTTTCAATCTCTTTAAGGTGGCCAATTTACCTTATCAACTCAGTTGATAGATCCAAAATTTTGTATATCAATACTAACACTGGTATTCTAACAATAAAGCCTTGAACAAATATTTTCGACATTTCCATCCAACAGTAAAACGTTGTTGAAGTCAACATTTTGAACGCGATGGGCCACCTCGTCGAATGATATTGGATAACGTCGATTCAACTTTTATTTGCTTTTATGTGAACGGAAATGTTAAATTCGTTTTCCTACCCCGGTCAACATCGTTCAACAAAGTTGTATTGATTTCGAGTTCGATTGACTGGGGTCTAACTTTCAGGACCTCTATGAGAGCGACGGGAATATCCAATCGCAATTTGGGGACTGTCCCCAGAGATCTCCCAGGAAACCAAACGAAGGCAACAAAAGAACTTGAGTTCGTTTCTTGGAATTCTCGGCTTCCTATATAATCGATACCCTAAAACAACCGTTATAAACCTTCGGCTAACTTCGTAACTGGAAATATTGCGCTAATGAAGCGTTAATTTAAGCGACCTTCACACGTCAAGCTAATGTTGGCCAACTCGTGTTGGCAAACTCAAATTGGTGTGTGTGAACGACACAACAACTTGTTAGCAAACTGTTGGCGACAAATAGAACTTGTCTCTATTCTCGCCAACTTGTTGCCAACATGTTGTTGTGTCGTTCACACACACCAATTTGAGTTTGGCAACACGAGTTGGCCAACATTAGTTTGACGTGTGAAGGCCGCTTTAGTCAACTCAGTGTAACTTGGTACGTAACTTGACATGCGGCATGTTTTTATCTCGGAGGGTATAACCAAATAGAATTAGCCGGAAATGAAATATTTCTTCGGCACGAGAGTAGGGGGACTGGGGCTGGCCAAGTTGAAGTGCAACATGGGTAGAAAGGAGGGCTACATAAGAGATGTATGTCACGTGGGAAATCATTCTAGGCCGACACCTCGTTCAGCTTACGTTATTTTTAATTTTAAGTAAGTCGTTCTTGGTTGTCATACGTATGACTTCTATTTTAGTTAACGCGAGTGGGGATGTTTACAATGTTTAGCGTTGTAGGATGGGCTATTTAGAGCTTGAGCCATGGTTCCTACCCAGATTTCCTGCTGAGTTTTTCCCCATCGGGGTCTTTTTCAGGCAGGTTTTTTCTGGCCTCCGTTCTGACAGTAACGTCTTTGTAAACTGTCGCTCAGTTCTGTTTTTATGTTATGTGTGATGTAACAAGAGGTTGTAGTATAACTTAGTGTTATAGTTCCCGGTGCTCGGCCGAAACCGCCAAAATAAACCTAATGGTTTTTGTTCATGTTGTGTACTGCGTGGTGGAACTGAAATGGTATGTTTTGTTACCTATAATCGCGTCTTTTACGGTATTTGGGCTGCAAGGTTTTTTTCCCCATAGCTTAGCGCCTTTGTTCCCATTTGTCGGCCACCGACCATAAGTGTTACAAGTATGATTAGATAAGTAAGATTAGAATACCACAACACTTGAAAGCCCACACCATCCCCTCAACCTCAATACTATACAAACGTTACACTAAATTGGCTAAAAACGGTTCCCTTATATACGACATCTTAGGGCTGCACTAAAATAAATTTTTTTCTCTTGGAACGGCCGGACGTAAATGAGGTGTTAAAAACGCCTTGTGGTAAAGTTTATTTTCTATCATTACTGCAAAAAAATTATTCTATGATAAAAACAGTTATTGAACATGTGTACACGTCTTGTGTCCGACCACGTTTGGGGTTTCTGCGGACGTGGACAACTTTTGGTCAAACATTCGCTGTCCGATGATTGACTGTTTTTGTAACTCAGGCATCTTGACGTTTTGTGCTTGCCGTTTGTCAGCAGGTTGTAGAAGGTGAAAGAAATCCTCGCAGCGATTTTGCCTCCCTTACCTTTAGCAGTTACAGAGAAGCCCAAAAAGATTCAAAGAGCTTTTTTGTTTACTGGTCACCAGCAGAAAGGATTGAGGAAGGGCTCTTGAAACATCGTATTCAATATCCTGCTCTCGGTCCAATCTAAAGTTCCCTTTTTGGGATGAGCGTGCTTATCCCTTTATCATCACTGTTCTCTGTTGTCAGTATATTTAGTTATTTATTTGTTTGTTTGGATACGATTTGCTACATTCGTCATGCTGACGTGACGAGGCACAAGACGTGAAGAAATGTACAAGTCACACAAGAACATTTAAGTTCCGTGATTTTTTTCCACGATTACGGAATTAGATTTGTTGTAACGCGGCATGGGTTTTCTGATGCGACAATAAATTTAGAAAGCAGTTTTGTGCTCACCTTTCCACAAACATACGTGCTACGAATGTTCGAAAATGTACTGGAAATTAAGAAACCGCAGTGTATCTTTCCGCCAGCGCTAACACAAGGAATAACACTCATATTATTGAAGGCCAAGATCAGGATGTAATTTGGGGGGGGGACAGGGGGGTTTGAACCTCCCGCTTCCCGTGCCCTTTAATCCCGGTTCCCGCCCTGTATTTTTTTGCTCCCGCCCCTTTGCATTTTTTCGATTGCGAAATATTGCGCAATGTTGCATAATTTTCCCTTTTTCTCCCGCTTCCCGCCCCCTCTTCTCCCGCCTCCCTTACACCTCCCGCCCCCTTTTCCCCCGGTCTCCCGCCCCCCTGTCTCCCCCCACTAAAAAGCGTAAAAATGTATTTTTTGTTTTGACCCTTCGGTACTAAGATGACTTAACTAGTCACGCACTGCTGATGTCAAAAATGCACAAGTCACACAAGCCTGGTGTTAACCACACCATAATATTATCAGCTCTTATTTTAAGCCACGCAAGGTCACGCTCATCCCATGTCCTCATGCACGCGGACCGATTATACTAATCAGAGAGCAACTCCCATTTAAATGTTGCGGTGAAACATTTCTTCGCAGGCTGAGTTTGTGAACTTCATAGATCATCTTCAAGCACCATTCGTCTATTGTCAGCACCTACATTACGTCGACTTTACAAGGTAAAACACATCCATAAATACCGTGTGGCACTAAATTTTTGCGAGTTCTAATTTTTGCGATTTTTGCGGTTTCCCTCGCGATCCGCAAAAATAAGGTCCTGCAAAATAAAATTACCGCAAATTCTTTTTCCGCAAAAATTTATTCCACTCTAGAAATTATATACAATAATACTGGTTTGAATGAGGAACAGCCATAGATAACTCGGTGGATAATACATCACGTGGTACCGTAGTTATTGTCGATCCATTGTTGCGTATTAGAGTGACCTTGATTAATCTGTCTTACATTCCCATTTGTTTTATCTGCATTTCGATCGCAGATAAAACAATGTCATCAGTTCTGTTTGAACGCGACTTCCAGAAAATTGCAAAGATTAATTCCCAGCAAGAAAAACCAGCCTTTTCCAGTCGCAAAAATTAGTTCCCGCAAAACACAAAAAAATCGCGAATCCGCAAAATTAAACTCCCGCAAAAATTTGGTGCCACACGCTAGCTAATTAAAACTATTTATTTCTCAGCCTTACACACTACCCATATTCATCAGTTTTATGTTAATTTCCGAAGATTTTTGAACGATTATTTCTTGCCGATTTATGAAGGGTTCCGACATTTGGTGATTGTTTTCAGTGAAATTGGAATATTTAGGAATTATCGTTAATGGGATATATATTTTTTTTATTGGAATAAGAACGATTTCCTAGCGAATGGCTGCCTGGGCCCTTTTAAGGCTCTTTTCCATAAAAAAAATTGGTGGGATTGCAAACATGGCACGAAATGCTGTGTTTGGGCAGGAAAAACTCCAATCTAATGTCATATCATTACCCGTGTAGTCTGGTATCGCGTTTTAAAAACATTAGAACATTACAAATCAGTTGTTGTTGTCGTTGTTCTGACCCCTCAAGTTTTATCTGTATTTATTTGTCATGAATTTTAAGTTTGCAATGTTTTAAAGTTTCAGAATTGGCATTTTACTAGAACTATTGATTATTTCCCATCGGATTCCCGATCTGTATTTCTTGCGTGTTTTCTACTTCAGTCAATATGCAAACAAAATCTTCTTAGTAAATTGTTTGAACCAAGGAGACTCAGTAATCTGTCTAGTGGGATCGTCCGGATAAGAATAGTTAACCTGAGAAGGACTGTTGTTGGCTGAGGTTTCGACAACCTTAGCGGAAGTCATATTTAAAGTCAACAGGTAGTTATTGTATCGCTAGATGATGGTGTTTATTACTGTGTTTTTCTTTTTTCTCCAGATTTGGTTCCCTTCAGCCCATTTATATTAACCTCATAAGGGATCCACTCGATCGCATGGTCTCTTCATATTACTACCGTAGATTTGGGGACTACAGGAAGGGCCATAGAACGTGGAGTTTTAAAGGCACAGACGAAGCCAAAAATCAGGTTTGTTTTAGATCTTTTGAATAGGTTTCGCGTTTCCTACATGTTCCACTAGGAAAACTTCGGAGCGGGGAGGGGGTGGTACATAAAGTTAAGATGATTCCATTCAATTGCATTTCGCATCCTTTCTGCGCATTATTTTTTGCGTGATAACGCGCGCACGTGCGCGCGCGCATTCGCAACTTGGTACGTTTTCTATGACAACTGTGCTGTTCAGAGAAATAATTGATCGCTTTCTCCTAAACGAGCACGGTGACCCCCATTTTTTAACACAAAAATTTAAATGGCATACGGTTGAGTACCATATATCGCAATTTTACGAGAAGTTAAAAATTCTGTTTTGAGATATTCATATTTCAATGCCGAAAAGAACACGTCTTTAGGTACAGCAGGGTATATGTGCACGCAGCAGATTCTCTAATTTATTTTATAATCTCAATTTCGGTTCAAGCAAAATAGAACACAATACAAGAAAAATGTCTATTTTGTTGAACTGCTTCAATATTTCAATGCAAGCAATGATGTTTTGAAGAAATTAGGGTTCTTATTTCTGATTACTAGGGTTTCTCAGAAAAACCTTGCGGGTCCAGTGTAGTTGCTGTTAATGGTTATCCATTTTGTGCAAAAACGAGCTCGGTGAACCCTATTTTTAATTGCATTTTTGAAATGTTCAAAACATAACTACTAATTGGATCAAGTTTTAGAAAATTCTTAATATTCCTTCTATTTTGATGGAGTCACCTTAAATAAAAAGACTATTTGAACTTTTTACTTTGAGAAAATATGCCATGGATGATGACGTCAGGTTTGTTTACTTCTTGCTTTTGTTGTCTTATTATTAGACATTCGACGAGTGTGTCCTCCATAACATGACAGAATGTGTCGATCCGGCAAGAATTTTCTACATTGTTCCATTCTTCTGTGGGCAGGAAGCCTTTTGCAAGTAAGTTTAAAGTTTTTTGCGTTCTACTGTAATCCTTTAAGGCATCTTTTCATTCAAGCAATTATTTGCACGGGTACATTTTCTTGGGGCTTATTTTTGTAGGAAATTTTGCGTTTTCACAGTCTCTTGGGTACCGTGAGGGATCTGTTCGTTTCATGTTCACGTGCATAGTAAGCTTACGAACCTGTCACTACACATTCGACTTACTGCAGCATGCTGTAATGTTTCTCAGTTGTTCGCCGTAATTTCTTACTTTCTCAATGACTGAGGGGGCCGATCGCATGGCGAATTTCAGCCCAGGCTGAAATTTCGGTCCACCCACCGGGCGGAAATTTTGTTGCGATTACATGGCGAATTTCAGCCCGGGTGCAATGCTTAAAATTAGGCGGGAAAATTTGAAGGAAAGTGTTTTACATTCACAACTCAAGTGGTGCGCATGCCCAAGTTCATATTTCACACTGGCTGGCATTCACGTCCCCAGAGCTGCGATCCTTTTAGCCAGAGCCACGGATCGAGAACTCTGGCAGGGGCCAGGGTAACGCGCAAGCGCAATAGCTGCCCATTTTTGTAACCGATAGTAACCGTTATTGTTTCAAATTTCTGAGGCTGCGCACAAAGGCCGGAAGTCCGTGATTCGCGAACTTCCTGCTTCGGTCCCTGCCAGAGGTCTCGATCTGTGGCGCTGACCACAAGGATCGCGGCCTCTGGGGACGAGAATGGCTGGCTGAAATCTGAGTGCGATTACATAAGGTTTTTCAACCCGTTTCCCTGGGGTAAAATGTCCAGCCCGGTTTCATGGGTCCCAGATCATGTTTCATACAAGTTATACGTCATTAGGCAGGAAACCAAGTCATCATCTTTCACAATGCTGTAGTTGGTGGCTACAGAATCACATATTTTTAACTGCAAATCAACTTAGGATCACTTCCAACCTCGTTCCCATGGTCTTTTGGTTGTTTAATCCATGATGGCAGCCTTTAGCGTCAAAGAACCTGTTTGATCCCATTTTTTTGGGGGGGGAGGGGAGGGGAAGGAGGGGTGGAGTATCTGGTGTATGCAGATATTATGGTGTATGTATATTATGGTGCAACATTATCACTAAAGTGACGGTCACGCGACTTTGAATTTACTGACTACACCAAGTGCTTAGCGCATTTGTGGTTTCTTCTTACAGGAGACCTTCACAGTTAGCTTTAAGTCAAGCCAAGATAAATGTAGTTAAAAACTACCTGCTGGTCGGAGTAACGGAAGAATATGAAGATTTTCTTTTCGCTCTCGAGACACTCCTACCTGAATTTTTCAAGGGTATATTGGAGATCTACAAAGGTTGGATGAGCATTTTGCTGTTGTTTAGTTTTTTTTTTCAGTTTACTACATTTTCATTTGTGTCGTTTACACTAAAACCAACTTTTTCAGGTTCAGAACGATTCCGGAGTAATCTTTGCGAATTCAAAAGCATTGCCCTCGATAAGGATGCCGTACTATTAACGTCACACTTGGGTTGTAAACGTATCTAAACATTTGCCATATTCGCAAATTAAGACCACCGCGTGTGTGCACCTGAAACCCATATTTCAGCGCTGAAGAAAACTGACCTGTAATAACGGCTAGTAAAAGCAATAGACGAGGTTATGCCCACCAAAGAATTCCAAAAGCGACGACGGTACCCAGGAACTGCAGGGCCCTTTCTCTTTTTTTTCCCGAGGGACGAGAATATAAGACCTGGGAACGAGTTTGCAGGAACCGTTGGTGTGGATATAATAATAATAATAATAATAATAATAATAATAATAATAATAATAATAATAATAATAATAAAAACAATCTTTAACGAGGAAGCGCCCGTCACGTAAGTACGTGGTTTTCAGGGAGGTCCTCCATAAAATAAAAAGTATTAAAATCTAAAATAAGAAATACAAATGTCACAGATCTAAAATATAAAATATACAATGCTTAAAACTACTAAAACTAACTACTGTCCTAAAAAAAAAAACTAATTACAAATAATTATCTATTAACAATACGTCGTACATCTAAAAAAATATTTATTTATCGTCTAAAAATGTTTATCCATCAAGAATCTTGTAAGGTTTTTCTTAAAAATTGTGCATGGATCGGTGATGACGGAAAACTTTTAGAAGTCTTGAGGACACTGCAATGTGTTTTGAATAAAGTTTCCGGATTCAAAGTTTACGCTTAATTTTGATCTGGAGTCGTGGAACTGCTTCTGATTCTGAGATCGTGATAATCAGAGATATTTTCTTTAGATAATCACTTCTATTTATGAAAGCTGCTCTCATAAGTGGAAGTGATTATCTAAAGAAAACATTTCCGATTATCATGATTTGAGAATAATGAAAACAACGAACAGTGCGACTGAAAACATCAGCGTCTGGGAGGTAGCGTCAATTGCAAGTTTGATTTATATCCGTGATACTACTTATATGTAGATACTAAACACATGCAATAAATATCAATTTCAATACTCCTTTTCCAGGACGTCTTTTTGGTATAATCCAGGACTTGGAATGAGAAACTTTTTTCAAATAAACGTTTCGATGGATACAGGACTTCTCTTTATAAAAAAATAAACTAGTTTTCAAACGCAGTGCATAGAATCAACAACTTTTTAAGAAACAGAAAATGGCGCACAGGATTAGAAGGGGGGGGGGGGGGGGGGCTATAGATCCCATTTCCCAGCCTTATTCTTCCAAATCCCATCTTCCAATTTCGTTAAACTCCCTTTCCCAGCAGCAATTTTTCATTGGCAATATGCCAGTCCCAGTGCCTCAAGTCCTATTTCCCAGTGCAAAAAAAAACAAACAAACAAAACAAACAAACAAGGGTTAACAACAACGAGGGTTAACATACTTACTTCTTCTAAACTCCTTCAAGTTCAGCCAAATATGACAAATTGTATTTTCTTTGTAGGGGATGAACTTCAAAATAAAATAACAAGAACAAAGACGATGAGTAGGAAAGGACCTTCTGCGGAAGTAGAAAAGATTATGAAAAAACATCTCGAATTGGAGTACGACTTTTATTACTTTGTAAAGAAAAGGTTCCATAGGCTTAAAGCTGAACTACAATCACCCTCATCTTAACGGACGCCTCTGTAAGGCGGACAAATCTCCAAAGTGGACACCTCTCAAAGGCAAACACTTCTGAAAAGAAACCAGCTATCTAAGGCAACACCACTCTAGAGCGGGCAACTCTCAAGGCTAAGGCGAGCAACTCTTTCAGTGAACATGTGCCATGGAGTTGGTCCCTGGTGTTCTATAGTCCTTTACGTCAACACCGTGTTGGACAGCCATAGCTGGGTGAGGGAAAGGGGGTCAGATTTTTGTCGCTCTCTCTAATGTATCGTTTGTCGCAAATGTAAACTAGCGGCAATTTCGTTGCGATTTCTCTGTGATTCGGGTGTGATATTTGCCGCAGTTTCCCAAAAACTGCCGCCAAGTTGCATCAAGTTTCGAACATGCTCGAAACTTCTACAAAATTACGGCGACAAATCGCATTGAGATCCCACTGAAATCGCCGCTAGTTTACTCTCGCGATTTTCATCGTGAGCTCAAGCGCGACAAAAATTGCACTGAAAAGTGTGATAAAAATTGCCAAAAAATTGTATGTATAAACCGGCCTTAAGGACGACACCTACTAACATAATGGTTATGGGGGAAAAGGAGATGTTAGCAAGAGCTGTTGGCAGTGTGGCCGAGTGGTTAGGGCGCCGGTCTTGAAATCCGGAGGTCCCGAGTTCAAGTCCCGTTCTGACCGCTATCTGGAGTTGTTTCACGGCCGACCAGGTTTCATCTCCTCGACCACACTTGTAAATAGCCAACTGGTTTGCCTCCTGCCAGTTGGGATTTTTAACTTGTTATGTTCAGTTTGAAATATTTGTTTCTAAGGTTTAAATGCTCGGCCCCACTAGCATCTTGCTATAATCACTTGCCGAGGGTAAATAAAGGACATTTATTTATTTATTTTATCCAAATAGAAAATTGGGGGTAACCATGCATGCATTTTTTAACGAAACAACTGAGGTTAAGATTAGGAAAAAATGCCTTACATTGTTGTGGATAAAGCTTCAACTGGTAAGACCACATCGATAAGACGTTCAGAGTTGCCGGATCTTAAGTAGATGTGGATCAGTCAAACATTACGAACACTCGAAGTAAAACAATAGAAACGGTAAGACTGATCCTTACGGAAGTTAAAGAAAGGCGCAGAAGACGAAAACAGAACATTTGGATATATAAAGTAAAAAACATATGAAACAAAAATTGCCTGATATTTCGGTTTGCAAAACAAACCTTCAGGGGCTACAGGAGTAAAATGAGTAAATAAGTTACAGGCCGTTACCATAAAATTTTAAAAATTTAAAATAAATGAAAATGATAGGTTGGTAGCTGAACAAGAAGTGTCTTTAATTTAGCTCATCACGTTCAAATATATCCATATATATATTTTTTTCTTTATCAAACAAAAAATTGCCCAATATTTCGGTTTGCAAAACAAACCTTCAGGGGCTACAGGAGTAAAATGAGTAAATAAGTTACAGGCCGTTAACATAAAATTTTAAAATTTAAAATAAATGAAAATGATAGGTTGGAAGCTGAACAAGAAGTGTCTTTAATTTAGCTCATCACGTTCAAATATCGGTCCACATTTTCTGTTTTCGTCCTAACTCTGCATCTTTTGTTTGACTGGCGTAAGGATCAGTCTTACCGTATATATATTTTTTACAATTTTATGTATTTTTGAGCTTTTTAGAATTATGGTTGCTTTTAGGTTACCCACCATTTTTTAAAATTCAAACAGCCCTTGCTAAGATCTGCTTTTGCCGCAGTCATAAACTGTGCAAAAATACCTCTGTATTAGGAGACACCGTCCTTACCCAGTAAGACCTAAGTACGAGGACCGGATCTAGTACTTAGGCCCTGTCGGCCAAGACGGTCGAGCAACTGCGGGTAGCTGTGTCGACGGGCACGAGAATGATCCCTAATAAAAATTGACGATTTGTCTTCTCGCCGTTTCACTTTCAGTTCTGGACCATTGTTCTCTCAATTCACAGTGTTGTCGAAACAAAGCCTCAAGCAATACAAGGTGATATGGGAGATTTAAACACTAATAGCCCAAAATCAACAACTCGTAGCCAGATAAAACGGATAAGGCTTGAAAACCAAGTAAAAATATCCTATGTCACTCCTAGTCGTAACATACATTTAAATCAAACCAACTGATATATCGGTTTTAAATTTGGATCTTCGAAAGATCCTTAAAATTTGGTCGTAGCGTGGACAAGTGTTCTTGAACCATCATTTCCTGTCATGTTCCCATCGCCTTCAACAGATTTTTTGTGAAAAAAACATGTCTGACGCACACACACCATGAAAATTCTATTTCATGCAAGTTTGGTAAATTTACAATGTTATGTTTACAGTACCAATGTTGACATAGCGGAAGCTTTTTCCCTTAAATGGTCATGCATAAGAAACTGAGACATCACTAATCAAAGACTTTGTGGGTTCTGTATATCGCTAGTGACAAAAGCGTACGTTTAGTGTAACGAAGCGAACCTCCCCATGCAGGCTGATCTAGTCCCTTTAATTCTGAGTGGTTTTACAACAACATATCTGACACAACACTATAACAGAGCAACATGGCCGCCTGTGGGACTTCCTCCCCACCCCTCCCCCCGCAGTTCCCCAGGGACCTCAGAGCAGCTCCGACCCTCCTTGGGTTAGCCAACCCTCCACTCGAGGGTGTCCGGCTAGCTAGATTAAGCTCTGTGCACAAAGTCAAGCGATCAGTTTGCCCTAAAGAGCAAGTAAACACCTCTATTTCAGATCTTTTGCACAGCACAGCTAATGTTAAGCCTCACTATCCCCCCCTGAATGGAGCCCCAGACCCAACTTTCACCAGTGGTCACAAAGCTTGGCCCCCGTGGAGCACAGTGGTGTGCCGTTTGACGCCAAGCCCCCTCACTTTTGGTCGGCCGCGGAAGGATTTGTCCCGGACTGCGTCCGGCACAAAGCGAAAAGGTTGTGGCACAGGTTTTTCGAATTTGCTCAGAATTTCATTGGCAAAATTAGGTGAGAATCGGTTGCTACGGCTACCAGATATGACGTCATAAGCACCATGTGGTCAAGCCATTATAGAATAAAAATACACATTTTTTCCCTTTTCTTCGACGAAAAAAGTCTAGTGCGTCAACAAAAAGCAGCAAAATGCTAAACTATGCCATATTCTACATGTTAAACAAGAACAATTTTAAGTTCCGCGGCATTTTGATAATTTCTAATTTTGAGTAAAATCCGGCATTTTGGATGACGTCACAGGCCACCAGCAGCGCCAGAACCCATAATATTTACTCCAAGAGGTTCTACTTAAGTGAAGTTTTATGAGTTAGGATGCGAACTACCATCCTCTGTTTGTGTGGTGGGCTGTGCATTTATAATAGCTGTATCGGTTTATCAAACTAGGAAAACTAAAGCCTAGATTTAGGCCTTTAAAAACTCACGAAAATGAAGTAAAAACTCATAAAATTGCTTCCATCTTGTTTTGCTTTGTGTTTCTGCGTTAATTTTGGCGGTTTAAGGTTCGCGAAAGCGATGTTTTCAATATAACGGTCGGACTCGGTTTTGATACAGCCATTACAAATGTACAGCCCACCACACAAACAGAGGATGGTAGGCCTGTGAGATAAGCAAGGGAAAAAGACGTACACACACCCACTGAATAAACCGTTATCAACACCAGATTACCTCTGGTTGCAATTGTCAGCGGACCCTTTTTGCTGTCCATTTATTTGATTTGCATTTTTTGTTTAGTTTAATATTTGCCAGTTCTCTAAAAGTTGTTTATCCCTCCTGTTTCATCTAATGTTCATGCACACGCACAAAAGAATAAATTGACAAAGAAGCAGTGAGTAGGATTTTTAAGAGGTTAAGATATTTTAATTATTTTTCTCATTTTTTAGTTGAGTTAGCATTGCACACTTCTGAAGTTATATATTTCTACTCGCTGTTAATAAGAACACCGTAAGAACAAAAATTTCACCCTTTTCTTACATATTTACAATTACCAATCAGCAGTTAATTATTGGTCGATTTAGTTTACCTTTCAATTCCTTAGAGTAACTAGTTAAAATGTATTTTTCTAAGCGTTAGGCCGTAACGATGTCAGACTGTTATTCATTTTAATGATATATTGGGTACTATAAACAAGTTAAATGATAAAGTATTTTTTCGAGTTTGTTTAAAACGCCTCCTACTTACATTATGCAAAGAAACATTGAAGATTTCGTTTTTAGTCAACTAAGCCATTTTCTATCACTTAAAAGGTCACAAACATCGGAAACTTTAGGGTTTGGGTAAAGTTTGCATTCGTTAGTAAATGGTATTATACAAAACAAGCAGAGCGGAATAGTTATAGCAAATATCACAAATATTTCAAGAGTTTTCATTCACATTCTAAACACTGATTTGACTTTTGTTTCGAAGTGTAGTGTTGAATAATAGCACAGTCACATTAATCCAACAACTCTCTTAACTTTACTGTACAGGAGGTTTTAGGGTTGCATGGCCTGTTTATCGTCAATCGTTTTTGCAAGAAAGGAATCCATGGATACTTAGCGAAGTCTTGACTCTTTTCTCTCTCTGTCGTCTGTTACAAAACCATACTCTCACAACCTCTCTATCCAGACGCAAACCTTCCGCTATACGGATGATTTCTTGAGAAGATGGCTTGGGTTGCTTGAGAAAATGATCTTCAAGATGCTCTTTTGCAGTCAGCCCAATGGTTGTTCGTCTTTTCCTGCGCCGTTCAGCATTAAACTTATCCCCACACGCCCCGCCGGAACATTCGGCCTCCTCTAGCCAGCGCGCTAGAATCGGCTTCAGCTTACACGCGTTTTTGAAGCTCAACTGGAGATTCTCGAAACGGCAGATGGTAGTTTGACTGAAATCTGTTCCATGGACTGAAGCAAGCGCCGCGCCGACGTTTGTCTGTGTGAAACCGAGCTTGATTCGCCGCAGTTTGAACTGCGTTGCAAACTCCTCCAGCTCGCGCAGTTTCGACGTGTCGATTGCAAACCCTAAGCCATGGCTGGCCGCAAAGCTGGGGTCTGTTTCAAAATTCGCTATGGGGTTAAGAACGAACGGAGAAGCCACATGAATGTTGGCACGTGGGTCCATTTTGCTGCAGTGCGTTACTGGCGGTATTGGAGTGGGATGCGAAGACATCATAGTAATTGGAGCCGGGTTCTCACGGACCATTTGCTGGTAAGATGCGTACGAGACTTCAGTGGGATAAGGTGGACACGCCATTCTTGACATGAAGCTAGTTTTCGCCTCGTAGCTTGAGTGAAAACTCAAATCTCAGATCCGTCATTTAAAGTTAACTGCACGCGCTGCAGGCAATAATTGAAGATAACAAAACTCAACGCGAGCTCCTTAGGAGCGGAAGACATAAAGTCGGAAACACGGCAAAAGTGCCGATGTTTTAGGTTAAAAGTGCTCTGCTATCGCTGTTAAATAAAGATGAGATAAAAGGTGTTTTTTGATACTGTGTGCGCTAAAAGCAACACCAATTTCCAGACTAAGGATGAGCAGTGAACAAAGATTGAAAAGATTTGAAGGGCGGAACAAAAATATTTTTGACCTCACGCAATTATTTGAATCAGTTTCAAATTCTTAAAACTTTACAATATGACTATCTAATGAATCGAAATTGCCCTAGCTTAGGTTCAACGATGTTTTTCACTTAAATTCTGAGACCAGTTGAGGGTAAAAGCAAGCAAGTACGTGCGCACTTCTAGTAATTTGGAATTGTTTTTATTTCACGTTAGGCACAGAAATAAAGGGAAGTTTATCCATTATCACACATCACGACACAAAACGAGCTCTATGATAGCGGTGCACTCGCTAAAAGTGTGATTATGATTTAGTATAGTGCTTATTTTCTCCAGAGTTAATTATAACTCCCAAACGGAAGTTAAACACCATTTAAATCGAGTTAACAAACCGTAACTTGAGGCGACTTGTCGATTTTTTGTTAGCTAAGAAGTTAGTTTCCGTGAATTTATAGCGGATTTATTTGCCGCGCTTAAAACTCTTTTATCTTTTCTTTAGCCCTAATTTCGAGAACAACTCTCTCTCTGTCACAGCGATTTTAATTTGAAATTTCTGCTTGAATAACAAGTCTTTTTTCCCATTGACTGGTTTATATTTTCACTTTTTTATTGATCGCACTGGATAATTTAAAGACAAAGAAATCTTTACTCGCGTGTCAAATGATAACTTGAAAACTAAAGGCACAAATGTTTCCATATTAATGCTTCCCAAAGGAAGATGTTTAAAGATAAACGGCTGAACTCATCAACTTGGGAAAATCATTAATGGCCTGAATACATTATAAACCTACCTTACAAAGATACATCGCCAATATCGAGCTGGCTATTGAATTATTAATTCATAGGTACAGATGAGTTATAAATGCTCCTTTAAAATTGGCGGTTTGAAAAGTTTTTGCTATTTTGGCGGGGTACTGGCATTGCCAAGAAATATGTAGTCTTTGTACTGGATGGAAACAAAGTTTTCAGTGTAATTCTTTCCTTAATTCAAGTTCTGAAACATATATGAATGAAGTTGTAAATTGAACGGTTTTACTCATTAAATTTAAAGAGTTAGTGGCAGTACTAAACAACAAGTTTCTATGAATTTGTCTGTAAAACCCAATGTCGGCAGGAAAATTTGCAAACAGAACTGATGTAGCAAAAAGCTTAAAACGCCATGGCTAGACTGAGTAAATTTAACTAGTAAAATCTGGTGACTTTTTTATATTTCTTTGAAGCTTACAAATCACATTTTTTTTTCGAATTAAAACGTCCAGGGCTGATTTTGAAATAGACACAATTCGTGTTTAGATTCTCTTGGGCTGGAATACAAAGGTCAATTCATCACTCAATGCGTAATCTCTAGCCACTTAATGGCACACGACAAATCAATTAAATTTGCTTTTGTCACGTTATAATCGTAACAATCTTGAGATATTTCGCTACGTTTCAAAAACGCGTAGCAGATTGATGAACACAAAAGAGATCAATCACAAAGAAATTCACGACTCCGAATCAATAAATCAATCCACGAGCCGGATTTAAAAAAAAAATCTTTTACACCCCCTCTCACCCTTCGGTGGCGTCAGTACAGTGGTGAACAAAGTTTAACTCATAAATTTGATTTCATGATTTTTTTCTGCCAAGTTCACTAAATATCGCCAGTCACAACAAAAATAAGTACGCTATGAGCCAATCAGAGCTCGAAACAGAAGCATGTAACTTCTGCGAAGCGTGAGAAAACATGGTGTAAGGAAGTAACGATTATACACATTTTTTATTCTAATTACTAAACAAACGAGCACGTTGAAATATTTTTTATCAGCTAGATACAACATTAAAATGCAAAACTACTACTCGTGGACAACAGAACGGTAAGCAACCCAGAACCTCGAGATTGCGATATAACGAGCGCTATGATTGGCTCAGTTATGCTGCGTCACTCTCCCCATGCCTTCGCTATAAAGGAAAAAACATGGCGGCTGAAATTCGTGAAAACAAGTGTATCGTGTTGCAGAGCCGTCCTGGAGTTAACAACGAACCAAGCGAATCAAATTTTGTGCTGGAAACAAGAGAGGTTCCACCCTGCAACGAAGGGGAAATCTTGGTGAAAACGTTGTATCTGTCTGTGGACCCTTACATGAGATGTCGGATGAACGATCCTACAGGCTCAAGTTACCTGCCGCCCTGGCCGCTGGGGGAGCCTGCGAGCGGGGGAGGGGTAGGGAAGGTTCTTCAGAGCAGAAGTCAAAAATTTCAAGTAGGGGATATTTTGGAGTCATTCATGTGGCCGTGGCAAGAATTTGTGGTTTTCTCCGGCGAAGATCCTAGTCTACACAAGGTAGATATGCATCTAGCTTGATGTCCATCAGGGATTTGAATCCCGGGATGGGGGCCGGGGGGGTTCTCGAGTAGGTTTTGGGTGGGTGTTCCCCCCCCGACCTCCAAAATTAGACCCAGTTTTAGAAGAGTTTTGCATTCGAAGTGATACCCCATTCTAGAAATAGGCAATTTTTGGATACCCCGATCTAGATATTTACCAAATTTCAAGACCCCGTTTTAGAAAAGTTATTTCTTTGTTTGTTTGACTTATACCTCTGAAATACATCTGTTTCTGTGCAAGCCAGGTTGTGTTATTTTCCCCATTAGTTAATTAGCCATTTATTTATTTCCCTATAAATAATGTCAAATCTGTGCTGATATCTTGAAGCTTTGTGCATTTGCAAGATTTCACCCCATTCTAGAAAACATCTCAAATATGTATACCCTGTTTTAGACCAGGAGTCCCAAAATCATGACCCCGCTGGGCGGCAAATACCCATACAGGTGTTATGAGGGAGTACCCCCCCCCCCACCACAGATTTGATCGTGAGCTATAAGACCACTCAAGTTGACAAACCAACTCTTGTATACCCAGGATCACCTGCAGGCTCAAAATAGGGAGATTCTCAAAAATGAACATTATTATGTAGTACCTCAGGAAAGTACTGCTTTGTCAGCTTTCATTTGAATGTCACACTTGAGGATTTCATCCTCAGACTCAAAGTTTAGAACCACCTTGTACAGCATAATAAACAATACCATAGGAAAAGACCATTTGGTAGCTTTAATTTCCTTTGAATGTTCACAGTTTAAGACGTCACCCTTAAACGGAAAAGATATAACCACCTTGTACAGCTTAATAAACAGCACCACAGGAGAAACCGGTTAGTAGTTTTCACTTGAATGGTCTTACCTTAGGAATTCATCCACAAAATCAAAGGTCATAGCTGCTTAAACTGATTAACTAACTAAGGAAATTGAAGATACTTAACCTTATTAGAAAATAACGGCAGGCCCATTGTCCAGTATTTGATGACCACTGTTGATCACTATATTATTCATGTTGGGTGGGTAAGATGAGGTGGACAAAGGATAAACGTTGTTAAGGAAACAAGCCAAAAACACCTGGAAAACTACTCTAGAAATGAGCAATCATTAACTTAACAGACAATGTGTGGTTCCAGAAAATATCCATACCCTCCCCATGGATGGTCATTGGAAATTCCAAGGGGGGGGGGGGGGGCGTGGGGGATCAAGCCAGGATTTTTAAAGGAAAGCCGAGAAGTGAAACTGGAAATTTCCAGAGGGGTAGGCAGTTTCAAACCCAAAAAACCATCTGTGGGGGAGGTATTTATGCACTTCTTTCTTTCCTTCTGTTTCTTTTTTTGAACTCATATTAACTTGTTACTTGTAATTTCATATTAAAATGTAATTGAAGGGGTGAGTGGAATAAGGCCCTAAGTGACTCCTGATCTAATGTCAAATTCTCCCTTTGATTTACAAACATACACAAGGAAAGATGGAAGGAGAATTTAACAATTCATTAGCAGTCACTTGGGGCTTTATTCCAAACACCCCTTCAATTGCAAATTATTGTTAAGAGCTGATAAGTGTTGTAAATTTGTGTTGCCTTTGTTCAATAAAGTGTTGGACAAAAAAGGTTACAGTACCAGGTGACCAGCTGTTGGCAGATTCACCGCTTGCATAAGACATGTGTGTGAAGCCCATGTAAGCGAGACTGCATGTCTTATCGACTTAATGTTGCCTTTGTATTCAACAGGAAGACAGTCCCTTTCTTTGCTCTAACCCATCTCTCTTGCTGGGCATCGTGGGAATAACAGGTCTGACGTCTTTTGTTGGCATCAGAGAAAAAGCACATATCAAGGCTGGTGCTAACCAAGCTGTGGTCGTAAGTGGGGCTGCAGGGGCCTGTGGGATGGCTGCAGGGCAAGTAAGTCATGAAGAGTTTGAAAACAGTTGTTTAATGGTTTTTATGTGGTTTACACATGAAGTATTTTATGTAATCCTTCTAAAGCACGCATCTGTAATTTTTTTTGTTTCGACACTTAAGGAGTTGAGAAGTGGGAGCAAATTACTGTATGTTCATATTGAAATCAGCTGATTGATGAAAAATATGTTCATCATCTTGTAAAGCACCACAAAATGGTGCCAAATCCTACCAAGTTTGGAACCAATCAGTTGAACAGAAGCTGAATAAACAGGCTTATAAAAACACAAAGCAGTAGTTTGGTTACAGCCGGCACACATCAAATGCCTCCGCTTGTACCAGTACAATGTGACTTTGGTAGCTGTTCCAGATCAATGCTCTCATTTCCATACGGATTCTCGTGTGTATCAGTATCTTTTGAATGTGGTTTGACTTGTAGACTTCACTCCTTTTGTGAAACTCAAATGACCATGGAAATGATTTATGCAAAAGGGGTGCACTTAGTCCTACACTGCTAGCAGTCCCTTTCTGGATAGTCGAAAGGGCGCGTGAAATAGCCCAATGAAAAAGTCGAAACCACACCCAGCTTTTTCCTCCTCACTCCAATCTCAGTGTGCTGTTAATAGCTCATGCTCTCAGCCATTTTGCGCGCCCTCTCGACTATCCAGAAAGGGACTGCTAGCAGTCTAACTTAGTCCTACCCATCCAGTCAAAGGAGATTGGAGAGGCCATGAAGATGTGAAGCATTTGATCTCTCCTTTGTGGGTGGAATTCTTTTTGCTGTGAAATGTAATATCACCATTATTTGTAACTTTGGGAAATTCAATGTGCTCTGATCTGCTAACTATTGGTGAGATTAATTTTCCATAACCATGCATGAAGTTAAGTGTTGATTTGATTTTAAAAAGTTTTTTGTAAATGTTCTTGTGTATAGTTCACCACTCAGTCTTTTGAATTAACCATTTTATCTTCTGGAAAACAGATTGCCAAGTTAGATGGATGTGGTGTTGTCATTGGTATATGTGGGACAGATGAAAAGTGTTGCTGGCTCACAGAAGAGATAGGCTTTGATTTTGCAATCAACTACAAGACAACCAAGAATATTGCAGAACAGATACAGCTAAAGTGTCCCACAGGGATTGATGTGTACTTTGACAACGTTGGAGGTGAAATCAGCAATGAGGTAATGGTAATCTTTTTAATATTTATTCTGTTTTCCTTAAGCTTTAGATGTATGCTTGTTTAAACTGGAAAAATTTGCAAATTAGTGCAATTCAGTCACTTGAAAAGTCTTGATGCATCTTATCCTGGTTTGGAGGGGGCAGGTGGGGGCAGATTCCCGGACCCGGCATCATATGTGGGCTTAGTTTGTGTTGGTTCTCGACCCTGCTCCGAGGGTCTTTCTCTGGGTACTCCGGTTTTTGTCCCTCAGCAAAAACTGACATGCAGCTTATTCATGCTGGCTGTTCAAGGCTGTGCACCAAGGTCATGCATGGACCGTACAGTGGCTGCCAGCGGCGCCTATATATGTCTTCGGTCCGACCTTGTTGAGCTGCGTCCTTGCTGTACTTGCGAGGGCGATTAGTGAGACAGTTATTATTATCATTATTAGAGACCCTCACAGGGGCAGATCTAAGAGTTGGAGTGGGGGGGGGGGGGGGGGCTCATCTTACGTAAAAAGTTTCATTGTTGTTACATTGACCTTGAACTGAGTTCTGGAAGGGTTGGGCTTACTCTGGCCTTTTGTTCCAACCTACTAAGAGGGGGAAGGAGGAGGGGGTCACAGGCACCCTGTGACCACCCCCCCTGGATCTGCCAATGCCTCAGCAGAAGAACTGTAGGTGTGGTCATCATACCATTTAGAGGGTAAACATCATCAACATGGTCTGGTGCTTATTTAACCCTTTCACTCCCAAGAGTGCCTAAAATCAGAATTCAAGACGAATCCCAAATTTCATTTATAAAATACTGAAATATAAAAAGTGTCATGTGAAAGTACTGCTGAAGAGGTTTCATTTGAATGGTAACACTATAGGATTTCATCCACAGACTCAGATGTCAGAATCACCTGAACGTCTCCATAACTGACTCTGGGAGTGAAAGGGTTAACATACTTCAGTGACCACCATTGAGAGTTATCCATGTATCTCTGTAGGTATTAAGTAAGCCAGAAAAAATATACCAGAGGAAGTTGTGACCAAAGAATTGGGGTGAAATTGAATTTGAGGCATGCCCACAAAACAAGATTCTGGTACTGTTAAGCCGTAAAGCTCTGACAAGAAGGCCATCACTTTTATGTGAGTCAAGGCATCTGATGACTGCTATCTTGATTGCCTTAGTTATTGGTTGTCAACGCGGTGCAGTGCCTGCATAGCAGGCATATACGGGGTAAACGGGGGAAGGGAACGAGAACGCAGGAGAAAATGGGGCTCTGGGAGCTAGGGCCCCCCAGTCCCCCATTTTCTCCCGCATTCTTGCTCTTCCCCTTCCCCATTTATGCCTGCTACGCAGGCTACAAATATGGTCTCTACACTGAGAGGAGATATCTTCCAAAAGTTGGTTTTTGTTCTCTCATCTTACAAGAGATGTAGTTAGTTCATTTTGTTAGTTTTTAAATAATTTCTTTAAGGAGGAATGTAACTGCCCCAATGCAGCATCTTCTTAGTAAATTATCCTCCCTCATCAGCAGTTTTTTTGTCCAAACTGGCTATCAAATGTTCAGTGATCTTAAAGGACAAATGCCAGGCAGTGAGCAATTTTTATTGTACACTTGGAAAAGGTGCCATATATGGTACGATCAGGTTGATGTGTCTTTTAAGAATCTGGATCTTTTAAAGGTTACCTGTTTCTGATATGGTGTTAACATGATCAGTAAACAATACAATTGCCAAGGAAGCTTTCTGTTTCTTTGGTTTGTAATTTTGTCTGTAATTTTCAACGAGTTACCATTTTGGTTTAAGTCAGAATTCTAATGATGTTTTTATGAGACAAGCCCCCCTCTCCACGGCAGTTTTACGCAGGCTTGCTTCCTGTAAGATTACCAAAGTTTTCGACACTTTTTTTTTGGTGCAGGTCATTCGCTGCATGAATCAGAACAGTCATATTGTGTTATGTGGGCAGATCTCAGTTTACAACAAAGATGTGCCGTATCCACCCCCCGTGCCTGAAGATGTCCAGAGCATACTCCGAGATAGATATATAACACGTGACCGCTTCCTGGTCCTTAATTACATGGAAAAGTTCCCGGATGGAAAAAAGCAGCTTGAGGCTTGGGTACGAGAGGGAAAGCTGAAGCATCGCGAGACGGTGGCGAGTGGTCTGGAAACCACTGGCCGAGCATTTGTTGCTATGATGAGAGGCGGCAATATCGGCAAACAAGTTGTGAAAGTGGCAGATGTGATGTCGTAAATCTTGTTGTAGAAATATCGTCTAAAGTGGAAGTTGTGCTTCTTTTAGGGTTGTGCGATTTTTTTTCCTTATAAAGTAACGGTAAAGAAAAAGTGTTTTCCGTAACAATATGTTACCGTAATGATTTCGTTTACCGCCCGTGGTGCTTATTCCATTGTGAGAGCTTAAGAGAGAACACTTATTGGAGACTGGGGTGGGCGCTAATTTTTGTCTTCGACATAAACATCCGAGAGTGCCAAAACACTTATGAACAGTGACATAAAGTAAAATAGAAAAATGTTAAAAATATAGGTTTAGAGTAGTCATTTTTGTCATTTGTCCGTTGGTTCAATGACACTGGCTTATTGGAGCACTTATTGAAAAGAGGGCACTTCAAAAAAGTGGTTTACGCGCTTTTCAGTATAGGGACAATCATTCAAATGTTACTTGCCAAAACTTATGCGCCGATCAATTCGAAAGTTCAACATCCCCCCCGGGCAACCCCCCGGGCATTTGAACTTTTGAAGATTGCCTTGTTCAAATTCCCTCCCCTCGGGGCAAGAAAGCCGTTCAAATGCCCGACCAATTAGTACTGAACTACCTCTCCTCAAAGGCAAATTTCGTTTTCAACCAACGCTGTTCACACTTTTCAAAGAGAGATATGCCGTACTGACACCTTCAAACTTCTTTTAAAGACCCTTTTGAAAGAGTTATTCAGTAACAAAGGCGAAATTCTATCTTGTAAATCCGTCAAACCCTGCAAAAACCGAAAAAACTGACGGGCGTATTATGTCAGAACAAGAGATAAATCTGGTTCAAATTCGCCACCCTTCCAACGCAACGTTCAAATTCCCCCCTCCCTGGGCACGATGTACAGTCAAATGCCCGGGGTATGCCCCGGGGGGGGATGTTGAAGTTTCGAATTGATCGGCGCATTACCCCACAATGCTTTTCTACCCGGCTTCTAGGGTCTCTCTTCTTCGGTCGGAAGAAGAGAGATCATGGGAACGAGCTCGACGATAGTAATTCTAATTCTATCAACTCGAAAGCTACTCTGGGTACTTGAGGTCTCTCTCGCGTGCTCTCGAGGAGTAGTCGTTCACAGCAGGATTAGCCAGAGACCGATCAACGAACGGCTAAAGCCACGAGAGAAAGAAGATAAGAGACACAAAAGTTCACACGTCGCACGTGTTCAAACGCGCGTAAAAAGCTTCTTGCATCAGGATACCAGAAAGCCCAGAAAATGATTATAAATTTATTTTGTGGTTCTATTTTTTCTATAGATTTTTTAAAGTATATTATCAGAATTTTGTTCCTACCATTTCCAGCATTATTCCAGAGTAATTTCCGCAAGCCCAAAACCGAGCTGGAGTAGATGTAGCAGAGCACGCAACCAGGAACTTAGAAAGTTGTTTTTCTCTTTTGCAATATAGTTTTAGAGTCTTTAAAGGGATGTTACTAAAGCGAGGAATGGGGAATGGGGAATGGGGAATGGGGAATGTACTCAAAGTGATTCGGATCTTTTTGTACCAACTTGTCGATAACGATAACCTCGTGATCCTTAACATTATCGTCTCTCTCATCACCTGCAAATCAATAGTTTTGGTTAATTTTTATAAACAGAAACTCAATACTCGGGAAAAACTGACAGAAATATTCTTACCTTCTCCATCTTTCGCTTACCACGTGCAATCCTTGTCTCTTTGCCTACTGCGCAGACTCTAAGTTAATTTTGTTTGGTATTACCGCTGACCACTATTCCCCATTCCCCATTCCCCATTCCCCATTCCTCATTCCTCATTCCTCATTCCTCGTTTTAGTAACATCCTCTTTAAAGATATATTTTGTGATTCAACACAGTTGGATCCATTGGTATTTTTTTGCAGCCAAACGCGGCAAAAAATTTCAGGAAATAGGATCAAATCAGGCCTGAATTTTTTCAGATTCTCTTTTTCTTTTGAAAATCTCCCTCCGAAAATGTTTCGAAACTTCGAGGTGATATTTTCGCCAAAAAAGTGTAGTTTTCGCGGCAATAAAATCCGAATAGCCTCGTAGTTTTGTTCAGAAACAGAACGTGTGGCCAAAAATAAATTCAAAATGAAGTAAGTAAATCAAAAATATTAATTTCAAAGGCGACTGGTTTAACTATAACTCTCGCTAGAAGGTGTCTAGCGTTGCTAAGCTATGTGAGTGTTTCAAGTAGCATGTGCTAGAGAAATTAATTAAAATTCAAATTATGACCCGGTTGTGTACATAAATTATACTCATTTTAGCTGGGTTAGAAGCGTTTGTATTTTCATTTCTAGTGAAGAAAAATTGCTAGCAGAGGTTCGAGCAGTGGTAAACTTCTTCATTTTTCTGTGGTGGTACGGAGAAAAAAAACCGAACAGGAGGCGAAAATTTCTGCAAAAGCAAGTACCGTCGTTTAGGAAGAACTGACATGTTTTTAAGGTTCGTAATTCAAAATGCAATCTACTGAGGATTATGGTGAAAATCAGGCCGGCTCTTCAAATACATCGGCAGAAATTTCCGATTTAGCACGAAAAAAGCGTCCTCGCTCAAGAGACATATCAGAACTTAAAGCGGAGGCTGAAAATATGAAACTATCATTGTCTTCCTTGACATCTGAGCGCGAAAAATCACAAGCTAAAGAAAGAACAACCTATTTTGATGACCTATTTGAGCTGTTACAGACGACAAACGTGAAAATGGACAAGAAAATTTTAGAGCATATTGCAGAACTTTTACAACTTGACGTTCACCCAGATAACATCGTAGAATTGCTTAAAATCGTCATGGCCAAGAAAGAGGAGGAAGAAGTTATATTTATTTGAAGATGAACAGATCACCGGGTGCTTGGAGCAGTCTAGAAGGTGTTGACAGTTTCTAAATTTAATTACTATGAAAGGACAGCTGAAAGGAAAAATGATTTTGTTTGCTCTCAGCTGCGGACGTATTTATCAACGTTCTTTTGTCATCGCTTGAGCCTAAGTGTTTATTAATTATGTTAGGTAATTTTAGAATATCATGAATATACGACTTTCTTGAATTTTCGCTTTTGATTTTTTCTTTATCTGAATAGCGATATCAAATGCGCAACTTAGCAAAACTAGAATAAACAGAAATTCACCTGTCTTCGGCTGCCGAAGAATTTTCTTTTCAGTCATTCGTTAAATTTCTCTTACTTTTTCATCGAACATATTTTTATGATAATTGCTTAGGTTGACATTTTTCAAACGAAGTAGTGTATTCCAGTGTTGCTCTTCTTCCATGAAAACGCGATACTCCGGTTTTTGACATTCTAATATTTTCTCGTCATAGTTTCAACATTTATAATTTGGATTTTTTTATTGCATCAAGCTTATACGTTCCCTGTGAAAAAGAATGTTGCTGGGCAACACGCAATAATACATGGTGTTGAGAGGGGGTAGGAAACATGATTTTTAAGTTAAATATAACGCTGGCTACCATTTGTTGTTTTTTGGTCACTCGGACGAGGCTGGATTCAAAGGTAGCTACAATTCAAAATTCTGAGAAAAAGGAAAGTGTAAGTTTTTTGGGACGAAAGACATATTTCGATAGATACCACTATCGTTATCAGTTTGACAACCAATATTACAAAGTAGAACTTCTCAACAAACGTCTCCCAGCATCTTTTGCTACAGAAAGGACCTCTCACTTTCACGTGTAAAAAAATTCTGAGACATATCGTAATGCACGCTCTCCGATTCTTTCAGTTTCTTGGATTCTGTTCCAATCACGACTAAGCTTCAACTGAAAATCAACGAGGCTTTACACATCCCTTGGGATCAACAAGTCTAGCATGTCAATTTAACTCTAGCTCTCTAGGCTAATACGGTTTTCGTACCTTTTGCCTATATTTCTTCTGTTGCCAATTTTTTCTTTGTTGTTCGTCAGTTCGCATCATCATTGTAAATTAAAATTCACCTTAAGTGGGTAACTGCATCATAACTTTCTTGGTCAAGTTTTGGTCAATTTCAATGAAATTCTGTTGCCAAAATGGTCTTGGAAAGATCGTTTGACACCGGTTGCACCCCCGCAATTTTTTTCTTCCTTTGACACAGTTGTGGTCTGACACTTTACCTACTATGTGTGTCGCACAAGGCATTTTTGCAAGTTTTTATGTTAACGTTTGAAACCAAATTCTATCAGTCAGTCCCTTCTCGAGACTAATAAGCATGCTTCTCAAAGCCTTGGCAGCCTAGTGACCAGGCCTGCACTGGCCTTCCCACTTCTCCAATTTATGGCGCACCCGACTCGAGAAGGGAACACTGGTGTGTAAAGAAAACAAACGTTATCAAAGTAGTGGGATTAAGAAACTTCAATCTGACCCATGGCAACACATAACTGTACAAAACAGATATTGCTCGGACTATATTGCGAGAACTTGCAAGCAATTATTTTTCAGTGGGTTGTCATGGAAACCACTTTACGTTTCCATGTTCTCCGCTGTAATCACGAAATCCGCAAAGATAAGACTTTGCTCTTTTGTTCAACATTCCAAGGATTTAAATAGGATTTATATTTATTACTTTCTATTTAAGTTCGATGAATCACGTGAGAATATTCTCTGAGACCAATCGGCAAATAATCGGACAAGGCGAACGCCTGTGCCTTCTCTATGGCAGAGTTTGATTTGCCCGTTTCAGCTTTTGTTTGCCTTAGTTAACTGCCCTTAGTGTCTCGTTTTCATAGTTTCATAAAAACTTCACTTCCAATGTTCACACATTCGAAATGCTGCTTGTAGTAAGCCGTGACCGAATCACGTTTTCAGGTGAAACCGATTTGTAAAGGATAAAAGAACCAATTGTACTCACTTTCTTTGATTAACCGCCTTTTTGAGCTGACAGTGATTTCAATAAACTGAGAAATTTAGTGCTAAAATACTGGTTTATTCAGTACACCCTTACATTCGAAATGGAAGTTAGTATGTTATTAAGTTTGTTATTATGTTAGTATGAATTCCAAATATGGAATGTCATGAGAATTCATTTCAAAGTCAAATATCTGGAAGTGTTTAATTAATTGCCAATACAAAGCAAATCCATTTGCTGAAGTAGTTTATATGCCTGCCATTTGCACAACGGCACACATTGAATAAGTGCAAACACGTCACAAAAGAGAGCTAAAATACTTGATTACATTTTGACAAGTTGTACTTAAAGCTAACAAAAGAAACTTTATTTACTGTTAGAAAGAGGGATTAGACAGAGTGTAATTGCAGGGTTATGTTTACAATTTGAGTAAGGGTTTCGCTAAATAATTACTTTCGCACCATGGAGTTCAGGGTATCAGTGCCTTCGCAGTTTACTCCTGCAATTGCCGTGGCTTCAAGACGAACTAGCCATATATATACGGCTCCGATAAAAGGAACGTTTACAAGAAATGGTATTTACACTATTGAGGAACCAAGAAAGAAAGCCCCCAAGCGACCGAAGGCTAAAGAGTATGAAATAATTTACAAAGCATACCTGGAAATTAGGGAAGAAAGTGCTGCTCTGCGAAGAGAGAATCAACAGCTAAAGGGAGAACTGCTTGATGCTCGAGGAAAGGCACTCGTTTTAACCCAAGAGAATGAAGATTTAAAGGAACAGCTTGCACAGCTTCGACAAACGGCGGACTGGGGGCAGATAATTCGTGGAAAAGATGAAGAGGTGAAAAGATTACAGGATTTTATTCGCAAGATGTCTTACGATAAAGCTGAAGCCATAAACAACAAATGTGTGGCGGAGCAAGCTGTCGGGGAACTGAAGTCCAAACTTCGTAGCAAGGATAGAGAAGTCAAAGAAGCGAAGGAATTGGAGAAAATTCAGAGCAAAGCGAAAATTCTTAACGAGACGGAGAAGTTACGAAACGAAAGAAACATCGCTGTCGCTGGTCTTACAAGGCTTGAGGCTCAAGTGGAGAAATTGAGACAAGAGATGAACCATGTGACAAAAATTAGCGAGGAAAGAAAAATGGTGATCCAAGAACTTCACAAGAGGCTCACAAACAAAGACAAACACGTGGAAGAACTGCGAAAACAGCTTGCAGTGTCTCGTCTTTTTAACAAGTAAACTGAGTGGAAAGATCACGAGAAAGTCGGGACAAAGTTAGCCATGGTCTTAGACACGTTAAATAAGTGTGCGCACTAGATTTATTCCGCCGGATTTTATTCGCAGTAAAAATTTGTGGAATATAGTAACTTTATTCACAGTCAACTGATTGTTGATAACTGAGGCGCAACAACAACAACAACAACAACAAAATCATTCATACATATTTGTCTGCCATGGTTAGAAAACATAGGCACGCATTGCGTGCTTGACCTATGTTGAAATGACAAGTCTTATCATCGCTTATTTGCGATTTTTAAGACATACTCTGAGGACAAAACAACACGCGATTATTCTTGCAAATACTTCCCCCCTCCACTATAGCACCTGAGTGCATAAAGCCCAGTTCAGACGCCGCACCTCCCATGTGTCGTACCAAGTAGTACGTAGTTGTTTGGCAGTTGTACGGTGTCCAAATGAGTTTTTTCGACAGATTTCAATTAGGCAAGCCAAAATCTCAGAGTACGGCAAAGTTTGCCACTTAAATACGACCTAGGAGCGAAAATGTATTTGGTACGGCCCATGAGAGGTACGGCGTCTGAACTAGGCCTAAAACAGCTTTTCCGTTTACTCAGCAATACCCTTGGAATGCAAAAAAACATCCCGCTAAAAACCCAGTTGGACCAAAATTGGAGATAGAGCAACCATCGGGCTAGTAGGCTACAGGCTAAAAAGTCAAACTGACACTAGAACAAAACGACTGCATAAAAACTTCAAATTAAATTTAAAACTGAAACCTCAGTTAAGGTCAACTAATGATTGTCTGCATATTACTGAAGAATATAAATCCAGCTCACAACAAGATGTGAAAGAAATAAGTGTAGTAGATAATAATTTGAGGAGAGGACAGTCATTGCGGTCATGTTAAAATGTAGCCTGCAGACTGTGCAGACTGCAGACCATGCAGACTACGCAGACTGGTATTTTGTTTTCTTTAAGTAAACTGTGATTTGTTGTACTTTCTAGGACTTTTCACTTTTTGTCGTGTTAAGGTGATTCCATCGAAAAAGAAGTTGTAATGAGAATTTGTTGAAACTTTGCACAGTTACTAATTACACCTAGTACATTAAAAAAATAAAATAAAAAGAGGGGGTCACCGTGTCTGATTTCACGCTACGGGGCTGTAGTATATAGGTACTTTGCTATCTTTAGACAGCAATATTGAAAAAACCTATCCTTGTACTAGAGACACCCATTACTTCAACAAAGTTATAACTAGCAATGAAACATAAGCATTATTCTTATGATAAGAGTAGAATGTTACAGTAAAACGTCTTAAAATTGCCGTAACAATGAAACTAATTTGAAATAATAGGCAAATCGAGCGTCCGCACGGTTCCAGTGAAAAGCCTAAAATCTGGCTGTAGTAGTGAATCAACCGGAATATTTCAAAATTGAATAATGAAAAGTTCTTCAAATTTGAATATATCATGTAAAGTCGTATTTTCCTTAAATAAATGGAATAAAAAAGTGGGGTCACCGAGTTCGTTAAGGAGAAAACGACCATTTATTTCTCTGAACAGCTCAGCTTCCATAGAAAACCTATCAAGTTCCGAACGCGCGCGCGCTCGTGCGCGCGCTAATCACGCAGAAAATGATGCGCAGAAAGGATGCGCAATGCAATTGAATGGAATTACCTTAATTAAGATGACATGGCCAGCAGCTGGCCGAGTTCTCCAAAAAATGCCCCGCTGTAAGGAATTCTCGAACAATTTCGACAGAAAGATTCGCACCTTCTGGGATTATTTCATATTCCTTTGCCAGACGATTCAAAAGTACATTTTGGTTTTGCAGTTAACGAAGTTTCCGAGCTTGAGCGTACCGTGAACTCGCCATGTTACCGTATACATTACAGGTTTATAAACCTACAGACACGCTTGAACAAGCTAATCTATGCAAATTGCTATCTTAAACACGTCGCTAAAAAAATTCAAAAACCATATGTTCCCGTATATGATAAAACCAAGAAAGAAATCATTTCTATGTCGGCTGGAAAATCTGTGGATGTGACTGATATAAATCATGGTCACAACATCGTAAACTAAAACTAAACCGCATTTTGGGAAGAGAAAACAGGTTTAAAAACCTACTGACACGCTTGAATAAACAAGCTAATTTATGCAAATTGCAATCTTATAAACACGTCGCTATAAATTTCAAATTACCAAACAAAGCGGTTTCAAAAACCTTGCAAAGTACAGTGAAAATTATCCGTATCAAGCACAGATACAATCTTTTCAATCAACATCTTGCTAAAAGATACATAACCAAAACAGCTGTTTCATAACACAAATCATAAAAGAACAAATTAAATTACAGTTTCTCGTCAACAAGTCTATTTTTGGAACGATGTTACATGTAATTGTTTTTGTCAAGTACTCACGTTCCACCGTTGGCCACGACAAAGTTCAATTTTACCTGCCCTTACAATAGCTTTAGGAAATTACCATCAATTCCACCACACCAAGCCTTTACTGAAAATATAATATTCGAGAGGTAAAAGTAGAAAAGCACATTTGCGCTGATCGTTTCCGTCCCCATATGTACATTCGACATGGCCGGTAAGCTTAACCTTGTCTGACCTTCAGCTTCAGTAAGCGAATTCTAACCAGCTCTTTCATTGGTAGAATGTACTCTTAGCTTAGTAGCCTCAATCTGATTGGTGCCACATAGTGCCACATAAATCCCCCCGGGGGGTGTACTCCCATGTGAAAGGTGCATGGATGCACGTCGTCTCGCTTCCTCCGTCTGTTTTAGCATAGCTTTAATTTAAATTTTCCGACGAGCATTCCCGCCCGTCTCACATGAGATTTCCCCCCCGGATCAAAAATACATACATACATACATACATACAAACAAACAAACAAACATAGAAAGCGAAAAACTTCACGCTGACTAAGACCCTATGTTTTCAACATAGGTCAACAAACGAAACGATGTTCATAGACTTGAAACCATTCATTGAGTTGTTAAATAGAATGGAATCCAAGAGTTGTACAGACAATGAAACATGAAAAATGTGAATAAATTTGATGAGCTAAATGTTAGCACACCTAGCGTTATATGTAAGTATTGCAATTTACCGTGAAACTAAGTACGTGTAAATTCCGGCGCGAGCCGCGATTTCCTTTTTTTTTTTGCGTGGAGTTAAACACACAATGGCGGCTTTGATTCTTCGTGACTTACAACTTATCTGATGATTTCCGTGTATAAATAAAGTTTTACATTAAATTTACATTACATATTAAGTAGTCGTGAGCCATGACTCAATCATTATCCGTTAAGCGAGAATGGAGGTTTTAATTTTCCGCGAAATGTGGTTTTGAGCAGGAATTTACGTAAATTAACTTTCTTATTTTCCTTGAAACGAGATTCTAGATCACCCTATAATCACAACACAAGGCCAGTTAAGTACGTTTAAAGAAAAAAAAAAGACAGAAAAGAACTGGCCTAAATGTGCACAGGGGGCAGAAGAGAACGACTAACGCGGGTGAACAACCAGCATAAGAGTACTTGGGATCTTGGGATTCGACAAAGGTAAGACTCTACTGAACTCTAACTGCCAAAATCCTTGTGTAACATTCGATGAGGGAGCATAAGGGCTATAAGCCAGAATTAAAATTGATGTTGTTAAACCGCAAACATTCACTATTGGTTTCCTGATACCAAGTTGCCCGGATGGAACAAACATTCAAGATTGATGCAGCGCTTTGCAACCTCGTTCCTATCTCATTTCTCTCCCTCCTCCAGAGAAAGAGCCCTGGGGACGAACCTGAAAGTTGCCCTTCTTGTATTTTCCATTGTACACGCTTCGATATTATACTTTACGAACATGTTCACGTGGACACTACACTAAAATGCTGTTTTTCAGCTGTTGACATTTGAAATTATCAAGTGATGACGATAACAGACTGGCCTTAGAAAAACCTTCGGCAGCAGCGCAAAGTCGAGATTGGACATAACACAAAAAGACTAAATTATCCGGTAATATTTTTATTTTTATTTGTCCTCTGCACATACAAAGTAAACCGTAGTTCTGGACACAGAGAATAAAATGATTTCTAATTCTACTAAAGGATTATAATCCTCTCTACATACTATGTATGAGCGTATTTTAAAATCCTGGTACAGTAGTCACGTGTTATGTCAAACATTACAGCAATTTACTTCTGGATATGTCGAATCTCTTATTTTTAATATATTTTTCTTTTTTAGCCTCAGGCAAGATTAATTTTTATTACCTCATATAACCGAACTGTTATTACCATTATTAAAAAGTTAGCTAAAAAAGCTGGAATAGTAAAGTCGGGATCAACCTTCCGACCATCTTACTTCTAGTGTAACCGCTAACTAAGTCTTTTTTTTAGTTGTCCTGCTAGTTGTAAACATAAAAAAGCGACGAAAAAAACAAACCAAAACAAAACTAAGAGAAAATAAAAAAAAAAAAAAAACACTTTAAACTAACTAAGGAGCGGAATTAAATTCCGAGATAATGTCAATTAAAGAGACATGTATTACATCCCATATCCCTTTTCGCCAAGGTCAGTTACTTAAACGCAGTTACTAACGCAGGTATCCATGTAATCAAACAATCCTAACAAATAATGCAAATCCGTTATCTTAGATTTAACTTTTGTAATAAAATTTAAACCAGAGATTCCTTGTAACATAATGCCATCCAAAGCACTGACGCAGTGGTGTTCTGAATGTTTCAGTTCTAGTGTTTCAAAATCGTGGTAAAAAAAACGTGACGTTGTGTTTAAATTAGACTCTCATTTCTTGCACAATGTTCTGCGTGGCTGCCTCCCAGTTGGCACCAAATTCCAATCTTGCATAAAGCATTGGAATTTTCTGTTCCTGGATTTTGACCCACTTTAGTGCTCTTGTTATGTCTTTGGTGTAAGGTTCTCCTAAACCCCCAATTTTCACCTAGAAAGTGAATCGACTTTTTAGCGAGGATAACAAGGAAACACCAATTAACACCTATACGATACTGAAACAGGGTTCGTACCCTTTTAACATTCTAAAATCCCAGGACTTTCCATGACCTTTTCCAGGACCTTTTAATGTTTTCCATGACCTAAATTTAGCCTTTTGTTTACAAAAAAGGTGAAGTGGACCCAGTTTATGACTCATTAATTTTCTCTTCTTGCAATTTTCATTGACAGAAAAGCAAAAGGTAAATCTATTTTGTACAAGACCCTTGAGCCGTTCAACAACGGTACACAGAACTCACTAGTTTTCAGGTTTATTCCGCAGCTAAAACTCACTAAATAACTCACAGTATGCTCACAGTTCAACTCGCTCCATCGTCTCTCCAGTTTCTGAGAAAGTCACTACACGTGCTCATGACCATATTTGGTTATACATTTGATTGTCGCAAACTATGGGGGTGGGGGTCCGTAAAAACTCCCGTACACAACTCCCCTAAAAATTGTAGCTCAATTTTTACAATCATGTTACTCAAAGACAGTTCGATTTGCTTCACGACAGTTCCGTATACTTAATGACAGTCCGATTTACTTGACAACAGTCCGGTTTACACAATGACAGTCTGCTTTATCAACAACAGTCCGGTTTGATCGACGACAGTCCGGTTTACACAGTGACAGTCTGCTTTATCAACAACAGTCCGGTTTGATCGACGACAGTCCGGTTTACACAGTGACAGTTCAGTTTATCAATCCTCCTCCTCTGCATGCATCTGTTCTCCAATTCTCTTGGCAGCCCTCTGAGCTGCAGTTCTTCTTGGTCTCTGGCTTCTTAAGTCAACTTGTTGTCTCCTCCCCTCCTGAGGCTCATCAGTATTTTCCACTGCTCGGATTTCCAAAGGGCAAACTAGCTGAAGTGGTCGCTCAATGGTGTGTCCTTTACGGAACAACGTCACACCTCTCACAACTCCGTCTTCGCCTTGTACAAGACGCACCACCTTTCCTTTCTTCCATTCGCCGCGATTCTTCTCATCTCCAACAACTAGTACAATTTCTCCCACTTTAGGTGTGGTTGCGGTTTCCTTGTTCAGCCTGTGGCTTTCCATTAGGCTGTGGACATACTCTCTCTTCCAGCGTTTCCACACATGGGCCTTCGCATCTTCCAATCGCTTGCTCATCTTCGTCAGCTTCTCTGCTTCAGAATTTTCAATGTCCTCTACTGGATATGCATCTCGCCCCCACAGGATCACGTTCGGCGTCAGCACTTCTTCCTCTCCTCCCTCTGTTTCAACATACGTCAGGGGTCGATTGTTAAGATTTCTTTCAACATCCATGATGACTGATTCAAATGCTTCATAGGAAAGATGTGACCGTCCTAAGGTCTTGTGCATCGCCTTCTTGATCTCCTTGATCAATCTCTCATAGAATCCTCCCCACCAGGGCGATTTTGCAAGGTTAAACTGCCAACGAATGTTCTCACGTGCTAGATAATCCTGCAGCTTCTCACTTTTCCTGATGGTCTTGATCCAATCTGCTGTAGTCTTGAATACTTTCGCATTGTCTGAGATGATGATGCGAGGTCTTGTTCGACGTGAGATAAATGCATTGAGTTTCTGCTTGAATTCGTCTGCTGTTTGGGTCCTTGTTACTTCTAAATGGACTGCTCTGGAGCTTGCACATGTGAAAATAATAAGGTAGCACTTTCCTTGTTCCTTTTTGCCAACCTTGTAACTAAAAGGTCCGGCAAAGTCTACTCCGGTCACTTCGAATGGCCTGCTCCCCTCTGTTCTGTATTCTGGCAAAGCACTTGTCGACGGCACTCCGTATGGTCTGGTGGAGAACACTTTGCAAACATTGCACTTCTTGATAACTTTCTTAACTTTGGCTCTCAACTTCGGTATCCACCAGTTCTCTCTCACACTTGCCATTGTGTTCGCAGTTCCAAGATGCATGACCTGATTGTGTGTGTGAACAATAAGCTTCTCAGCAAATGGTCCTCCAGGAAGGTACGTTGGCCTGTATCCTTTAATTCTGCCTTCACACTTGAGAACACCTGTATGTTCATCTCTGACCAACTTCCATCCCGGCGATTGTAGACATGCTTCGTCTGCTTTCTGGACTCGCTTTACCCAGCAGTTTCTCGCAGTCGTGATTTCCTCGGTTACTAACGGCCCTGCTGTTTTCTTTAACTTGTTTCTTCTCGCCTTGCAATTGCTGACGAACCTCAAAACCCATGCTGTTACTCTCAATGTCCGCCAGTAGGTACTTCTCTCGAGCAATGCATCCCACTCATCCAACTTGTGCTCATCTGTGCGAAGAACTGCCTCTTGGGTGGCCTTGAACTCCTCATCTGTCTCTTTGTTGTTGTTCAGCCTTGGCTGCTGTGGCCACTGTCTCTCATCCAAGAGCCAATCTGGACCAGTAAACCAGTTTCCTTTCTCCATCTTCACAATCGTCGCCCCTCTACTTCCAAGGTCTGCTAGATTCATTTCTGATGGGCAGTACTTCCAAGTGATGTTGATTGGACCAGTGGTTTCTGCTATCTTCTTCACTCTATTTGCCACAAACACCTTCCAACCTTTCCCAGGATTGGTTATCCAATACAACGCCACCATGCTGTCCATCCAAATGGTGGTAGATTTGATGGGCCATCGCTGAAGAGCAGTGCTAAGGTTCTTCGCCATATTCGCTGCCATATGACCGCTCACAAGCTCCAGTCTAGCTATTGAAGTGTTTCTCTTTGAGATTCGTGATTTTGATGTCAGCAGCCCTTTAGCCACACCTGTCACCTGCTCCACAACCGCAATAGCCACTGCACAGCATGCTAGAATGCTTGCGTCTGCGAAAATATGCAAATGGACTGCTTCCATCTCTCCAATTGAGGTAGCAACACTTCTAGGAATTCTGACATCTTTAAGCTGCTTTGTCCACTTGAGCCATCGATTCTTCAAATGAGTAGAAACTTCTGCATTCCAACCCTTCTTTTCATCACAAGTCTCACGGTAGATGTGCTTTCCTTCAGCCATAGTGGGTGAGATTATCCCGAGTGGGTCATACACAGTTCCTAAGTAACTGAGGATAGTTCGTTTAGTCACTGGCTGATCGTGTGGGAAAGGCTTTGCAGGCAGCTCCAATGTATCATCTTCTTTGTTCCATGTATGTCCTAGAATCTTGCTAGGGTTTGGCATGCTTTCACTCTCAAGACTTTTAACATTCGATTCCCACTTATGAACTGGAAACTTAGCCGACTCAAGTATGACAGTGCTCTCTTCTTTGAACTGCACAAGCTTCTCATTATCGCCTCCCGTTTGCATTAGATTGTCAACATAAGTGTTCTCCTTGAGTGCGCTCACGGTATCTGAGAACTCTGGCCCTTGCTGTTCAAAGTGATGCTGCAGAGTGGCTCCCAATAAGAAGGGGCTCGCTTCAACTCCAAATGGTACACGTGTAAATCTTAGATGCTTCTCTTCTCCCTTGACATTGAACAGGAATCTGAATGAATCTCTGTCTTCCTTTTTCACACTAATCTGCAGAAACGCCTTCTCAATGTCACCCAGAAGTAGATTTGTGGACATTCGCGCTCTAACCATTATGTCCCAGAGGAGTGGCTGTAATGGGGGCCCAGTAAACATGCAGTCATTGATGCTGTTGGCCAATGGGTGTGGCTTAGCACTCGCGTCAAACACCATGCGAACCTTCGTGGTAACTGCACTTTGCTTTACAACTGGTTTATGTGGCATGTAGAATACTCGTTCTCCGGTTGGATTCTGAGGAGCTTCTTCTATTACGCCTGCTTTGAGCTGCTCTTCGATGATGCCACCATATTCTTCTCTCAACTTCTCATTTCTCAACAATTTTCTCTCCACATTCTCAAGACGCTTTCTGCTAAGTGTCTCATTTGTGTTCAATAACATTGTTCCAGGAATCCATGGAAAACTGACCTCACACCTTCCATCCTCTCTTCTCACTACACTCTCCTTGAAGTCACGCAGGACGTCCAGCTGGTCATTCTCACCCCGATCCTCAACCCCCAGTACATCTAAACTGTAAAGTTTCTCATAGTCATTAACCTCTCTCAAGTACATGCAGGTGCTGCCACTCCCATATTCATCTCCACCATGAACCACCCAACCAAACGATGTCTCTTCCACTAGGGGGTCTCCTCGCTTCCCTTTGAACACTCTCTCCGTCCTTATTCTGCTGTAAATGCTATCTCCAAGAATGAGATGTATCTGGTGTTCTCCCGTAGATGTCATGTAGAACCTCTTGTCTTGTGTATGCGAGTACTTCAGTTTCAGCTGGTTCATGTCTGGCCTTCTCACTGTGGTAAAGTCCACTAACTTTGAGCCAGTGAATTCAATTTCTTCACATGATTTTCCGTCCAGCGATTCAATGCGGGTGTCAAAGATTGGCATGGACTGGACTTTGGTTCCATTGACCGTCAAAATTTCACGGGTCTCATGACGAGTTGGCTTCAACTTTAACATCTTGACTGCTTCACGAGAGATAAAATTGCGTGCAGATCCTGTGTCCAGGTAGGCCCAAAGAACCTGTCCTTCGATGCTCACAGGAATTATGGCGGGTAGTACTCTCTCCTCTGCATAATTAGTGTAGCCAGTCAGCGAAACCCCATTCGCACTGCTGCTTTCTCTCTCCTCTCTGTCGCATATGCTAGTATGATGCTTGTGTTTGCACTTAAGGCACCCACGCCTCTGGCACTGGTCTGCCCTGTGGTTTGCACGCCCACAGTTAAAGCATAAATTGTGATCCACAAAGAACTTCTTCCTGTTCGCCAACCCTGTTACCACGGTACAGTTTCCACTCCGGTGATCATGCTTTCGGCAGAAAAGGCAATAAGGTGACCGATTATCTCTTGGCTTCTGTGTGAAGAGGTGTTTCTCACATTTGCTGTTTTCTACGTGATTTCTCCTGAGCCACTTTTGCAAAGCGTCAATTAAATGTTCCATAGACCACTCCTCCCAATTCTCATCAACTCGTACTAGGTCTGGTTTGACGTGCGGCAGTTTGTTGATCGTATTCATTACAAACCCTTGTAATTTCTCAGCTCCTTCAAGGGTTTGGAGAGCGTCATAGTTATTACTCAGTCTCTCGTAAAACTCTTGTATTTTGAAATAATTCGTTCCTTTGACCAGAGGTAGGTTGATAATTTCGTCTATGTGAGTATTGATGACGACTTTAGTTTGACCGAATTCTTTTTTAAGTCGTTCCCATGCCGTCTTATAACCCATACTGCCAGGTTTCAGGTTTGCAATTCGGTCTCTCACCTTCGGCCCGACAGATTCTAGCAGATAGCCGAATTTCTCTTCGTCAGAAATTGACTTGGCATCAACTTGAGTTAGGAACATGTTTTCAAATCTCACCCAGTCGCCAGCAGTACCTTTGAACGGTGTCATCTTAAGTTTCGGCAGTTTAGTCGTACTGGAAACGGCGGTTTTCTCCATTTCTAATTTCTTCTCCGCTACCCGCAATTCTGCTTCGAGCTTTTCCTTCCATAACTCACGCTCGTGGTTCTGTTGTCTTTCACGGAGCTCGCATAGTCGCCGCTCGTCCTCCATCTGTTGTTCCCGTTTCGAATCTTCTTTTCGCCGCTCAATTTCCTCTTCTCTTTCGCTCAGACACTTTCCAAGCCTCTCCTTGTCGATAACAAACGCTGCATATTTGGATTTGGTGTCTTTCTTCCACTGTCTCACAGAACGAGATGTCACTCCTCGCTCGATTTTCAACTCTTCTGTCTGTGAAATAAGATCCGATAGTTTCGCGATAATTTTCTCGGCTCGTTTGTTGGCGATATCCATCTCAGCAAAGTCCCCGAGTTCAATTAGTTCTCCTGTCTCCTCCAAGAAGTATTTCAGCTTGTTAATTTCTTTGTCAATCTCTCGAACGAGACGTTGTTCGTCTTCGCTGGGGCTGGTTTCTCCTTCGCCGTCGCTCATGTTTGTTTTGCTTCTTGTTTAGCCCGGTTGTTTTGATCCTGGTCGTTTGTATCCTGGTCCCGGCACCAAAAGTGAGCCGTTCAACAACGGTACACAGAACTCACTAGTTTTCAGGTTTATTCCGCAGCTAAAACTCACTAAATAACTCACAGTATGCTCACAGTTCAACTCGCTCCATCGTCTCTCCAGTTTCTGAGAAAGTCACTACACGTGCTCATGACCATATTTGGTTATACATTTGATTGTCGCAAACTATGGGGGTGGGGGTCCGTAAAAACTCCCGTACACCCTTGTAGAACTTCATTTTTCATGAATTTCCATGACCAATGCTCAATTTCCATGACTTTCCAGGCCTGGAAAATCACTTTCTAAAATTCATGACTTTTCAGGTTTTCCATGACCCGTACGAACCCTGTGAGACATGATATGGAACTAGCTTGTTCGGTTCTAGCCTGTGCCAGACGGGGAGGGGGGGGGGGGAGGGGAAGCGAGCACGAGGTGCCTTTTGGCGGCGTTTTTGGCGCCTGCCAGGCAGCCCTGTGTTGCTGTATGTTGTACTGTATAAGATCATTTCTACATTTGAGTCTGCGGATAAAATCCTAACCTGTGAACATTCAAACAAAAGCTGTTGAGCTGTAACCTCCTTCCACGAGTTGCTGTTTGTTTGAAAAATGGAGGTATAGATGTTCTGTTTCCAAATATTTAAAAGGGGCAACCAAAACTACTCTACTAGTGAACTGAAGCCGGAAACGAGTGCCTTTGGCCACGGATGGTCGGGCAGGATGGAAACGGATTGAAACTTGAAAGAAATCGGACCGCTGTCATCAAGTTTTCCCTGTGGTCTAGCAAAAACCATTATAAACTGAATATTATGTTTTGTTCTTCTTCCAAGAATTCTTCTTCTTGGAGTTCTAAGACCATTTTGCGTGAAAGAAAGTGCTTGGTTTTGATTTTAACAGTCTTTTGAACCCAAGACATAAAAATACCAGTGACGTAGTCCCTTAAATGTAGTATAAGTAAAAAGGTTAATCGTTTGAATACCTCAAAGGTTGCGCCAAGTGGAAGTATGAGTGGGAACTCGATGGACAGACGGAACTTGATGAAAGCTAACACAATCAAGGTCGACAGAAGCCTTTGTACTTCTTCAAACACTCTAGGACCTGCAAAGAGTCGGTAAAGAAATTTCTGACCTTATTTACGACTGAAAGGTAGTTTCAGGGTGTTGCAGATGTTGCGATCACCATTGAAATGACGTGAAAGAACAGATTCAAAAGACAATGAACAATACCCAGACCTAAAACACAATAGCTAACCAAAAGTGGTTTCCGCCACACTTAGAAACACCCAGAATTAAGATTCTCGCAGTGCCTTCAGCAACTTCAGTAAACCACTAGCGATATCCGCTGCGATTTCATGGCGATCTGTGCCCAGTGAGAGGATTTCTCACGTGTTTTACTTTTAAAACGCATGCACTTAACTCCCTCCGCTGCTCGACATTTCCAAATTGTACTCAAATCGCCGTAAAATGGCCGAGTTAACTCAATCATGTTATTATGGCGCTTACATTTGAAATCGTAATCCCCGAAAAAATTGCAACTAAAATCTCGTTTGAGGGTAGAATGAACGAATTTAGGGTCCACATTTAAAAAATGTGAAAACTTCAGTTGCAGAAAGCTTATTACTCTGTATTTTGGCTAGAGGAAAAAAATTCAAGATGTATTTTCCTCATAAAGTTACAGCGAGTTTTGTGCTTTGTATGACCATAAATTAAGTAATCATCAAAGGTGTTACAAGCTTTTGACAGACTTCCGCGCGTTTAGTTGCCCGAGGCTAAGAATTAAAAGTTAGGACGAAATAAAATCGCACGGATTCGTGCTTTTCTAGAATCGCTTGTATTACATAACTTTGTTTCCCCAGGTGAAAAGGTGATATTGTAACTGCCCCAAATTTACGGTATATTTATTTAAACGAGTTATATTTGTAAAGGAGTAGTTATTAAATAACTTACCAAGAGACTTAGCACCCGCTTTTTCCAAGAAATCAGTAAAATTACTTTTCTGTATACCAATCACAGCTAAATCATCCACATTCCAGAAACCCTCCTGAAAAACAATATTGGAATGAATAATCTCTGATTTGTTGTTCCAGTATCGCTACATAGCCAAGCAAATAGTTGATAACAGTTCCCATTTGTCCCATTTCCCTCTATGCCGCACACCTGCAGTGTAGCGGTAGATGCATAGGTGGATCCAGAAATGTTCGATAAAAGAGACCCAAATGGCGGGGAACACTAGAAGGAAGTGATCAGAGCACCCTTGACCGAGAGAGACTGAGATTTAAATCTTGTATGGTTTGCTGTCATATGGGGTCCTGGATTAGCTTTAAAGTAATGGAAATGTAATCTAGGAGAATAATTGATTGAAATATTTCGATTCCTGGTTGCCGTCCTCGGTAGTGTAGAGGTTTAGGGTCCCTGTGTTACGTTAACGATTCTCAGTTCCAAACCCGGTCTCAGCGTGGTAATTTTTTTAAATAAAAAGCTTACTACGATTTGTTCCAAAGACCTAAATTTCGTTCCAAAGGACCCTTTCGCCCGATGATTGTTGACCAAGCAGTGTCCTCTGATCTATCCCTTTGACTTTGAATGCACCTAATTTTATGCAAAATAATAATAATAATAATAATAATAATAATAACAACAACAATAATAATAATAATAATAATAATAATAATAATAATAGTAAATAATAATAATAATAAAAATAAATTAAATCTTTATTGATAGTCATAGTAAAAATACAATGGACAGATAAGAATAAGATGCTAAGAAATAATAATAATAATAATAATAATAATAAAGTATTTTGAAGGACACTGACAAGTCCATGATGATTTAACACAGGAATCTTGTAACTACGCCTCGGTGAAGACACAAAAAATTCCGAAGCCCGGGCGAAGCAGAATAAGCAGAATCAGGGGGGCGATGTCGCAGCTCTTACAAGGTCTTCTCTGATTTGCTGAGAAAACAATACACCAAACAACAAAACAATGGATCCTAGCCCCGAAAACAATAGAGCTGCGTGATACCAAGGTCCAATGAAATTAGAGGTTGTTAAGAGCTGCGGGGCTACTCAATCAGGGTACACACTATACAATAATTTGGCGCATTGTAGTGAGTTTTTCCTAGGCTTTAATTGACTGCTGGGGTTGTAATACTTACGGGTTTTTGTTTGGCAAAAATCTCTTTCATTTTTTCCCTTCTCGAGGAAATAGTGTTATATTGTTCAGGTTTAGTTTCTTTCTTGAGCTCCATCTTTGGCCCACGATCTAGGGAAAATAAGCGATCGGAATAATAACCTGAAGTCTAACTACCCACAGGTTCTTATTCTCGCTGATTTACAAACAAACAAGCAAGCAAACAAATAAACAAAGTATTAGTTTACGTAACACGGCTTCACACGATCCAAGATGGAAATAGTTGGATCAGAAAACTTCCACGTTCTGCTAAAATTTGGTAGCCCAACGTTTTTTTTTTCAAATTAGACAAGTATGTCGTTTGTTTCCTAATTACTTTGGATTGTGTGAGAAATTTTTTAAAAAAGTGATAAGTTTCAAAGGCAGGTCACCTAGTTTAACGAGTTTAGTGAAACAGAAAATGTAGAATAGTGAAAGGAAATCTAGAATGTGCCCAAAAGCAAATTAGTCCAGGAAGAATTCCTTAAGAATGAACAATTCTAAAGTTTCCTGTAATACAGTAAGTGGAAATCGGGCAAGATACTGTCGTTTAGTCATTAAGGGTCCACGACCTTTATATTAGAGTTTCTCACCTGCCCGCAAAGCTGCCCTTGGCTTTTTGCCTGTAGTCGCTCTAATACGACAGAGTAGTTCTTGCCTAGTCGTCCTTCGACGTTCGTTTGCAGACACCTCTAGACCAGGAGGTGGGGGTGGGGTTGAAAAAGGTGGAGAAATTCCTAAACCCCCAGGGGGAGGGGGTGGGAGTGGAGCATCTCTTAAAAATGGTAAAGGATGCCGGGGAGGACGGCTTGGATAACCTCCTAAATAATGGTCCGTCCCTAATACGAGAGGAGGCGGCGGGGGTGGAGGGGGTAGAGAATCTACTGAGCTGGGGGGAGGAGGTGGTGGAGGGCAGGGCGGGGGAGCACAAGGGGGAGAGGGTGGGGCCCTATGCAAAGCAAGTTCTATTAGTGGCGGGCGGGGTGGCACTTGTTCTCGCTCTTCTGCTGCCTCAGGGGTTGATGCACGTGCTTTCGACAATCTGCCCTTCAACGCCTTTGATGGAGGGCAGGGCGGGGGAGCACGTGGGGCTATAGCGCGTATTGGTGGCAGGTAGGATGGAACTGGTTCTGGCTCTTCTGCCTCCTCAGGGGGTGGGGCTGGTGGTGCCTTTCTGCCCTTCAGTAGTTTAAGACTATGAGGAGAAGGTTCGGGTAGTTCATCTGATTCCTTCACTACCTCGCGGGTTACTTCTATGGCATACAGTTTGTCTTCGTCTACTGGTGCTTCCGCTCTGGCTGCCACTGCTTCTTTTAACTCTTTCATATATCCTAGCTTCGCTGCTGAGATTTTCTCCGAAAGTTGGGCCTGCAATTGTGCTCCTATTCGTCCTCCTCTTCCTCCTTTAGAGAGGGGGATTGGAGCTCCAAATCTCGGGGGTGGAGCTACCGCTGCCGACTGCTGTGGTGGAGGTGGTGGAGGGGGAGGTGGAGGCGGAGAGATGTCAAACAATCCACCTTTTTCAGTTTGCTGGGCTGATTGGGAAAGCCCGAACCCACTTACTGCTTGCTGAGGCGCCTGTTGGTTCATGAAACCAAACGTTTGTGACACGGACTTAGACGGCGAGGATCCAGTCTTTGGAGAGAATCCAAACAGTCCCCCGGTGGGAGCTTCAGGCTTTGCTGCCGTTCGCGCTGGTTGGCCAAAACTGAGCCTGTCCATTGTTTCCTGGGGTACCTGCTGGCCCATAAAACCAATCCCTTGTGGCTTAGACGAAAAAGATCCAAACAGTGCACCAGTGGAAGTGGCAGGCTTCGCTTTCTCTTGCGCTGCATGGCCAAACGAGAATCCCTTAGATGCAGGGTGCGGGATGGCTGACTTAAATGCAGCCGAGCCAAAACCGAAGCCAAAGGTAGTTCCCGCGAAAGGAGAGGGAGCTGCTGAAGCCTGCTTGACTTTCGGGAATGCTGCTAGGGATTTCGGGAGTTGTTCCATGGCTGACAATCTTGACCTTGAGGCCCAGGTTTCGCGACCTTGAGAAACGCGGGCCAGCCCCCCACCCCCCACGATCATAGGATGGCCAGCTGCGAGCATATTACTTTGAATTTGAATGTCTCCACCGGGTAGGGGTGGGGGTGAAGGCGCTTTTAGTTCCTTTTCCATATCCACATAAAGCTCGGATTCACCGCTTCCTTCCTCGTCAGGGATCCCTTCGAGAGAGATCTCCTCCTTTTCCTTGAATTCTATCCAAATAAATAAATCAATCAATCAATCAATCAATCAATAAATAAATGAATAAGGAAAATTCGCGTGGTTAGTTCATTCGTCATTGACGTAAAAACGTCATACAGTTGTCCTTGGAGTGTTAGTGCGAAACTAGAAATTGTAACATCTCAATTCGTCCCCTCTTCTCCCAACACATTACTGATTATTTATTTATCACTTCATTTTATAGTTATCCGGCGAGATCGACGCGCGAGACTTAAAGAAATACACATCAGTAGACTCATCCTTGCAATCCTGACTCGACGAACAATTATTTAATAGGACGACATTTTTCCGTTTGCGTTCTGTCTGAGAACTTTGGTTAAAACTGAGAATTTTATAAAATTCTGCGGAATAGACCTCACTACCATGGAAAGATAGTTTCCTGATATTACATAACTAGTGCACGAATACGCGCGCATTATGTGTGAAATAACCTCTACATACCTTCGCTGGGAGGTGACGTCTCTTCCTCTTCAATTGACAAGTCTACCTTTTTGGTTGGTGCAGCGAGTGAAACCGCTGCGAAGGTTGGCGAGGTGGGACTGTACTGAGGCGAAAACTCGCTCTGAAGAGACTCGCCCACAGCATAATCTAAACCCTCATAATCACCATCACCATCACCATCATCACTATCAACAGCTAATAACAGAAACGACACATTGGTGTTAACTTGAACTCAGGACATGATACACTTAACTTTTCGTCTCTGGGAAGTGTGGATTTCCGGTGGCAAACGAAACTATTTAGTATCCCGGGAAACCAGTCAAGAAAGTTATTCGTTGTAAACCACGAAACAATTTGCAAGGGTTTAAAATATGCCATAGCCTGCGAGCAGGCTCACTTGTGTGGGAATTTAAGCGGCAATCTTGACAGTGGAGCCCCGAACAGCGAGCCAGCGAGAGAAATGGGGGGGGGGGGGGGAACATTGGACATTTTATGTCAAGTTTATGATAACAATTTCTTGTTCTGGTAATTGACTAAAGTAAAATCGTGCATTACCTCCTCTGGCAAACAAAAACTTTCTTTTAAGTAATACTCCTAGGTCGTCTTTTGATCTGGCCTTTTCCTCCTCGCGATGCTCTTCAAAACGATACATATCCTCTGCTACATCTGTAATGATAAGAGTTTGGTTTATAAACTCACTAAAGACAACCGACTCCTGTCTTACAGTTGCGAGTTATGCATGTGTAAAACTCATCACGATCGCAGATCACTCTAAAACTCCGATTTTAACGCTGTATACACCAATGTTATTTAACGCCAGAGAGGTTTTTCTTTAAACGCGTAAATGAAAATAGAGGCTATGTATCAACGGCTTACGTAAGCGTAAAAAATTGAAAAGCGCTCACCTTTTCAAGTTAACGTAAGCCGTACACACATTACCTCTATTTTTTAATGAACTTTTAGCCAGTTAAATTAACATCGGTAAACATGTTAAACTTATGCGACAGTAGAAATTCACCCTTAGTGTCCTTAAAGGAGCTACGTCACGGATAACGCATCTTGAAAAAACTGGCAGTTTTTTCAAGTTTGTCATTCGGAATCCATCTTAATCTCCCTCTTTCTTAGCCATCCTTGTTTATTTTTGGTTTATTATTACTTCTTTGGTGTTTTTCTACCTTAGGAAACTATCATTGTGAGGTTTCCTTCAATGAGAAAATAATTTTGTCAGATCAGAAAAGTGAATAAAAATACCGTGACATAGTTCCTTTAATGATCTCAGACAAAACCAAACACAGAATGTGCTTCGGGGCGCTCAACCGACCTGAGAAATTCTTTGGCTTTAAAAATGATGACAGCTTTAGACCTGATTCCCATCATTAGAAATATTTTAGTCTATAAAGTTTAAAAACTTTAGTCTATAAAGTTTAAAATTGAACTCTCTATTAAGATCTTCTCTTTCATGACCAAACAAATATTAGTAATTTTTCCTTTTCCGAAGTATACAGCTGTTTGTAAAACAAGGGTTGAATTTTTATGAAGTTTGGACTCCTCTTAGAGACCAATTCAAGTTAACTTCAAATAATAAAAAGATATTTGTGTTATGGAGACGTTGGTAATCGAGATAGAGGACGCGTTTCTTGGGAACCATTCTAGAGTGAAAATACTTGGGATGACCTTTTGACGCGTTTTTTTAAAAGGTGTTTCGATACAGTTTTTTGGGACCGTACCTAACTTTTTGATTCGGCTCTTAGACAGTCCTTTCTCCTCGTCAGATCAACGTGAAATTCGCACTACTCGCTGGCTTTGGATTGAACTTTGGCGTGGTTTACATTTTGTGAAAATCGATATTTCCATGGCAACGATAAACAAAAATCCTTGAAAACAGTAGAATTGAAATTTTGCGCGATCCAGGTTTCACTTTGAAAAGCAAATACCAACATCTTAAACTGTGGTGTATGGCAAACAAAATATACAAGAACAAAAGAGTTCTGTATGTTTGTTTTGAAGTAAATCGCAAAAACATTTTCAACCTTATTTTTTGCATAGTAATAGTAAATGCACCGAAAAATAATCAATGCTTTGATGAAATGGCTAGAAAATACTATGAAAGTGTGTCTTTTACTTACTATTTTACGCCTAGAAAGTTTTGTTGAAACTGGTGTTCGCGATCTCGAGAACGAATTGTTTTTCTAGGATCATGGGCGTAATAATTTTGTGGTAATTTTTTAATTTGAGCGCTTTTGCGAAAATCTTTAGAACGGCTCGATAAACATTTTTAAAACATTAAACACGCATGCATGACGATGTGACCAATTTTAGTATAGAGTATTATTAACATTGATTCACTAGAACACTTTTAAATTTAACGTTAAAGAGGACGTATGAACCGACGGAAAAGCTTGAAAGGTTGAAAATGTTTTAGCGATTTACTTTAAAACAAACATACAGACTTCTTTTGTTCTTGTATATTTTGTTTGCCATACACCACAGCGCAAAATTTCAGTTTTACTGTTTTTGAGGATTTTTGTTTACCGTTGTCATGGAAATATTGATTTTCACAAAATGTAAACCACGCTAACGTTCAATCTAAAACCAACAAGTATTGCAAATTTCACGTTGATTCGACAAGATGAAAGCTTTCTGAGAGCCGATTTTGAAAGTGAGGTATGGTCCCAAAAAAAAAACACCTTAAATACCTGTTTTTCGCCAAGTATTCTGCTATTTGGGGAAAAAAAGAACAGAATGAGGGTAATAAAAAAGTTGTCAATCACTTGGCAATAAGAAAGTGGCTGACCAAAACAACACCACAGCCGCGGAAAAATTAAATTCGCGGTTAGTTTCAGTGGTTTTTTGGAACGATCGTTTTTTTTCTCGTTTTATATTCCAATAATTCTGATCATTCCCACTCTAGCCGGCCACTCTCATTCCAGAAGAAACCATGAAAACGCGCCCAGAGTTTGAATGAATCTCTGTTGATCTGGGACTAAATCAATCGTGCCTAATGGAGACGGCATCCTTATTAGGGAGGTCCCGTCGAGAGATCTCCTTTTCCTTGAACGCTATCAAAATAAATAAATAAATAAGGAAAATTCGCGTGGTTACTTCGTTCATTTTTTCACGCACGTAAAAACGTGCGTGAAAAAATGTGCGTGATTAGGGCAAAGGGACACGTGAAAGTAAGTAAAAGAGGACTGTGACTTGTGAATGAATGTGACACGTGTATTGTCTTGTGGTAAATTAAAAGTAAACGTGACTCGCAAATCTGGTAAAAAAGTGTGCGTGAAACGAGATCGCAACCTTTCCTTTGTTACCCTCTTTGTTTTTACCTGTGGGGGGAAGCTCTGCTTCGTCTCCATCACTTTCCGCCTCTAGAGTCACTTTCTTCTTTTTCTTCCTCTTCTTAACGCTTAAGTCAGAGAGAGAGATCTCCTCCTTTTCCTTGAATGCTATCAAAATAAATAAATAAGGAAAATTCCCGTGGTTAGTTCATTCGTCATTGACGTAAAAACGTCATACAGTTGTCCTTGGAGTGTAGAAACTGTAACATCGTGACTCACTGTGAAGGGTGGACAAACTTTGATCTCAATTTGCCCCCCCCCCCCGCCCTCCCACCTCCCTACACATTATGATTATTAATTTATCACTTCATTTTATAGTTATCCGACGAGATCGACGCGAGGGACTTAAAGAAATAAACATTTGTTGGCTCATCCTTGCATTCCTGATTCCTCGAACAATGATTTTGTTTTTAATAGGACGATCGTTTTTTTCTTGCGTTATATTCCAATAATTCTGATCATTCCCACTTTAGCCGGCTATTCTTATTCCATGAAGCCATGAAAACGCACCCAGAGTTTGAATGAATTTCTGTTCAAATTGTGCCTAATGGAGAGGGCATTCTTATTGGGGAGGTCTCTGCATACAGAGGTTCGACTTGGTGATAAAATCACTGTGAGTAAGCACACTTGCTTTTACCTGCGGAGGCAAGCACTGGTAGATCCCTGGCTACGTCAGCGTCAAATTTGTGCCCAGAGTACTCCTCACCGCAAATGTCCACCTCTTGAGTCAGTTTCTTCTTTTGCTTCTTCTTTTTAGAGGTAACTTCGGCAAACAGTGACTGGTAATTCACTCCATCATCGTACATGGTGACATATTCCTCACTGTCACCTTCCGCCAGGAACACATGCTTCTTTTGCGGTTTTCTCTCTTCCTCTTGCGTCACTTTCTTCTTCATCTTCTCCTTCGTCATTTTTTCCCTCTCTTTTTCCTTCTTCTCTGTCTCGACAACTTTCCGCTGCTGCTGCTGCTGCTGCTGTTGTCGCTGCTTCCCTCTTCCCTCCTCCTCCTCTTCCCATTCCTCCTCCTTCATCTCCTTTTCCCATTCCTCTTCCTTCATCTCCTTTTCCCATTCTTCCTCCTTCACCTCCTTTTCCCATTCCTCCTCCTTCATCTCCTTTTCCCATTCCTCCTCCTCGACACTGCTTTCCTCTTCACTGCTGGTACTTTCTTCACTGGTACTTTCTTCACGCTCTTCCACGACGTTCATTAGGGAGCTTAAGCAAGCACGACGGCGACGGCTCACTAGAACGTCACAAAACAAAAGGTTTAATTAGCAAAACAATGACTCTGCACGTGCCATACAGATTTTGGTACATTTCTTTGCCGTCCTCTGCAAAAGAACAACGTGAAATGACCAAATTCAAAGCTTTATGGAGAACGTGAACGCACGACAGGAAATTTTCTTTTTTCTACCTGAACTGTAACGCCGTCCTTACAGAGTCAGCTCCCAGATTGTTTGGCTACATTAGACAAATTGAACGAGTTGAAACTATCGCGAAGAAATTTGAAATATTTGGAAGTCATTTTTAAAGTGACGTTTTCCTTGGCGTTACCGTCGTGGTTGCTTAAGCTCCCTATTAACTCACCTACGGCATCCTCCTCTCCCTCACCCCAGTCTTCACTCGACCAATCATCGCTGTATTCTTCTTCAGAAATGTCAGATTTATACGAACTGAAAAGGTAATAAACGAAGTTATTCAAAGCGAGAATGTTAAATAATAACTGCGTCAAGGTTCTCATCAGTTATGTTACCATTTAAACAGACGAGTCAGGTTTTGTTGGTTGTTGCCTCTTTTTAATTAAAACATGCTCCAAACCTAACAATAAAAATTATATTTCCACAGCGGAAACCTCTTCTCGATAAACGATATAATCACTTAGCTAAATCCAGTTTCTTGTGGATAAGACATTCTGTGTATTCCAGGGCTCATTGGGGACTTTGGTTTTCTAACTGATCGAGTGTATTTAGCCGGGGTATGTTAAACCTGCGTGGCAGGCACCGATTTCGCCATGCTTTCCTAAAGAGGTCGGGCTAAAATCTCAATCGTCGGAACTGATTAGTAGCTACACAATAAACCCTGTAAACTCCCCACCCCCATAAAAAACAAAACAAAACAAAACAAAACCAAGAGGACTGAGGTAAGTGTATCGCATCTTTCACAGTCCGGTTGGTGACTTCAGCTTTTAAAGCGATGATTATAAGTTTCTGACCTGAAATCTGAGAGGTCATTATCTTCAAGAATTTGGCGCGCTTTCTCCTTGTCTCCCATGAGAGCACGGTACAAGTTCGACAGGGCGTAGGCCGTCTGTAAAATAAATCAGCGCAAGTCCGTAAACAAGGGAAAACTGGAAAGTTAATGGGTAGGTGGAATTTGAATATCGCACAGCCAAAGCCAGTTTCTGGTTTAGGTTGTCCAGGTTGGTTATGTTGGTTGCAGCAAAATAAAATCTTCAGAACAGATCAACCCTATTTAGCCTGGGGAGGGGGGGGGGGCACATTGTGCCCGCGCTGACTTTAACGAATTATAACTTTTAGCTGGACGAATAATCACCAAATCTCGTGACTTTTCCTGAAATTTATCAGAGAAACGTTTCCTGTGTCAATGACGTGTCTATGATGATTGACGTTTCCATAGCAACCGTCTACTCAGGAGCTGTTTTGCCTATTTTCTGTCTTTTTTAAGTCTTTTTTTCAGTTTTTCCCCCTTCGTTTGTAAGAAGAAGATAATCCTTTACTTTTTTGTGCTTGTTTTGATTAGGTATGTTTCTTAGACCAAATTCATATCTTTTTCGATGACGTCATTGTCAACTGTGTGACTGCATGCTCGGGATTCAAGATGGCGGCTCAAAATTCAAAATGGCTTCTTTGTGACGTCATGAAACGTCATAATCGACACGTCATAAACCCAATCTGTTAAGCTAATGACGTACTAAAAACGTGCCAAGTTTCATTACAAGAGCGTGAATACTTTTCGAGATCTATGGGGGGGGGGGGGGGTGGGCACAAAGTGCCCCCCCCCCCAAGGCTCAGAAACTCAAAAAAAAGCCCAGGCGAAATAGGGTCAACCCATTTCTTGTGGCCTTTGAACAACTACATGCCATAAGACAACATCTAAGTTCTCGAAAGGCAGTGGAAGCACCATTCGATGGAGAAACCGAATTCAGAAACAATTGGACTGATCCACCTCAGTAGCCACTGTACAGATCGCTCGGATTGCAAAGATTGGTTTTACCCTAAATGGAAAGAAAAAACGAATTTTCGATTGCAAGATCGGAAATTGGCATGAGAAAATTAACATTAATGAATAGGCGCTACGGAAGTAACTTCACCTTGGTTGTGAGCGCATGATCAGGACCAAGCTTGTCACGTGCCTCCTTCAGGACGTCATGATAAAGACGCTCGCACTGTAGTACTGCGCATGTCTCTAGCACCTTGGCTTCCTCTAGCTGCTTTTCCAGTTTTTCTTCAGTACTCTGGGGAGAGGGGAAAACTTTTATTACAAGACACTGTACGGGGAGGGGGGAAAGTCGAGATTCTTCACTCTGGTTTGGTGGGTCCTGTACTCTCAGGGAAGGGCAGGGGGATACGGTTAAGTAAACATGACACCTATAGGTTCACTTAGGGATATTTATGTGAATATTCAAAGTAGCCACGTACTTGGGTTGAAAATAAAAACAGACACTTTTGACGGTTTTCTTTTCGGGGAAGCCACCTATAGCTGTTTGGCGAGAATTGAGAATGTTCACAACACGAACCACTAATAAACGTACCTAAGCATCGGAACGGGCTGATCGTAATTAAAAATCACAAGAACAAAATATAAGCATCTGTCTTACTGGTTCCCGTTTTCTCTCGGTTTCAGGCTCCTTCTCCCAGCCAATGTACTGCAACATGTCAACATCCTCCGCTGAAACCAAGTCGTAAATACTGGGGCCCAGTCCTTCATCGAGTTTCTCGTCCTTTATTAAAAAGAGACAAAGGTTGCGTTTCCTTGAATCAACTTTACTTAATCGACCCTCAGGTTTAGTTAGAGCGGTTTTCACTCGAGTGTCCTAGTTATTCTAGACCTTCCCACAGGTCGAGCTCAGTATAATTCCTTCAGAAGTGCGAAAAACCGAGCGCGAGCGAGCGGGAGCTCAACTTGTTTCCCTTGCAGGAAATCGCATCAAGTGACGTCATTTTGGCGCAAACTATTTTGGGTCTCGTGTCAGTCGTGTGTTTTGTGGGCGGATCTGTCAAACTTTTTTTCGGCGAAAAGTTTGCATCGGCTGGGTTATGGAATCGAATGAAAATACTCCAACCAAAACGCTTCTCCTGCTGCTGTTGCCGAAAATGTTTGGCAACAATGCAGTGAATTAGTCGACTACCCTGCGCTAAGGAGAAGACTATTCACAGGTTCGCAGAAGACAAAGACTTGTCTAAATCTGACGCAGTGTGTTCGAAGCGCAAGCGGAGGCACCACTCCCAAATTCGAGTGGAATTGTACACTTCGTGGCTTTGTCAACAAAGGCTCTTTAACTTTCTGCGTTATATGTTTTGAATCGATAAAATCAAGTTTTATAGTGAATGGACAAAATTCCTTCGAGAGTTCTTGATTTTGGATCGCATCGTGCGTTTAGTGACAGGTTTGAAATTACACATGCAAGACTGCAAGTTATGCAAATTCGTGATGTGCAGAGCATAAGTTACCCGACGACTGGTCTCGTTGTACGATTTGACGTCACGGACAGAGCGGCCAGGCTGCTAAGTACGATTCAAAATGGCGGCGCGCAGTGTTGAATTTTGGCCCTCTTTGGAGAGGAATTTCAGTGGGACCGGATGCACTTTAGAAGCTAAAACCACGGTCAGTAACTCAACTTAGTGTTATCTTTTTATTGGCAATTTAAAAAAATACACCGTTTCTGGAGTGACCTTCTCCTTTAAATGAACCACTTGTTTTATGACAAACTCACTCGGTTTACTTTATTGAAGCCAACTTAAGTTAAAATTTGTCGCTTAATAAAAGAAACCTGAAACACATTCACTGTTTAAGGCGAAATAAAAGCGATGTGTCGCTAATGTCGTAGCCTGCGTAGCAGGCACATCCCTCCCTCGTGCGCCCCACTCTTCCTCGCGCCTAAACGTTTGTCAGGCTACTAATGTCGAGGGGATGTAACGAATCTCAATCAACATTTTGATGGCGAACTATTAAACGGTTAAAGGTGTTGTAAGTGGATTGTAAAACTCGGCCAGTTGATTTTATTTATTTATTTACCTATTTATTTATTTATTTATTTATTTATTTATTTATTTCTTGTTTTGGACAACAAAGCCAAAGAAATCTGGCAAAACACGTCGCGAGTGCAAACGAATTGAAAACTACAGACATATTCAGGGTCCACTGCGATGTAAGTAGACTTGCCAGAGTTCAGAGTTTTTTTCGGCTTTGCAGTTAAATACAGGCGATGTATGATAGACCGTGAACACAGAGGGATCAAGAGAATACAAGTGGAATATAGCATACACTAGGAATCATAGACTCAAAGCGGTATTAAAATGTCCACGATTCAACTTCACGTCTCGCAATGAATTTTGATCAACACAGCTGAAGCCACGTTTCATGTCACCACCGGAACCGGAAATAAGAAGCGAAGGACTTTTGAGAAACTCTATAGTTACTCTAACCAACCACAACAGGCCCAATAAACATTTTGAAGCAATCAAACTCGAAGCAGATAGAAGTAATTCGCGTCAAGGGCGGCAACTCACGATTTGTTTTGGTCTTACATCTGATTGGTTGAAAAAGAAGTGGGGCAAGTACAGTAAAGCAAAACCAAACCAAACGTAAATTAATTTCGATACTCAATTGACAACCGCTCTAAGATAGGCTGCTTGCATTTTCGTGCAAGCTGGAACCAAAATCTTAGTCTGCAATCCCTATTTTTGAGTGAGTTGTTCCGCTGAGTATCCGTGTTTTGGGTAATTCAAGCGTTTTTCGCTAGCTTTATGAGAAAATCGCCAAAGGTTTCCAGTCTACAAAAAACTAAAAACAAACAAACCAACCAACAAACAGACAAAACAAAACAAAGCAAAACAAAAGACAAATGCAAATGCAAAGTGGATCGTAACTTGATTTTCTATCGAAACAACAATGGGTGAAACAGTTATCAATCTGTTTCTTTTTCTGCACAACTAAACATTCGGTGTAAGTTCTCCTTTGTCAAACAGAAGTTTGCACGAGGCCTAGAAACATTTTAAGCAGTCAGAAGTTACCTTTTCTCTGTGCTCGACGGCCACAAAACTTGTAAACTTTGATACCACCGAGAACTCCTTGCTGATTGAAATGATGTAGTCTTTCCTGTCCCTCTTAACAACCTGGGGAATAAAGAAAAAATAACGGATGCATAGTCAATTGCATTAAAGTCAAATAATTTTCAACTGGCAGTTTAGTATAACACGAGGAAACGCAGTGGTCTTCAGCTAGATTAGCGCGTCAGATGTTCAATCGGAGGAACAGCGGTCGTGTTAATTCTTACGACAAGTTTTAAATATAACTATATAAAGCTAAAAGACGTATTATATACCTAACCTCAGGAAAGGAGCTGTTACTTAAGTTTTACTGACCTCGTGTCCAGTTCGCTGATCGTGCAGGCTACCCTCGTCCCAGTCTCTTATGATTGCTCTAGCGGTCAATTGATGAAGAATCTGTAAAACAAATAAACAAAAAAACAAAAACAGCAAAGGCAGCTTAAAATAGTGCTTCTATAAGCCTTGTTCCCTAAATAGATACATGCTTTAGTACTTACTTTACCAGTTGTAATGTTCAGGTCAGCGGTAGACACCATGGTTGACACTATTTTCCCGTTAACCTCTGCAGTCAAGGTGGCCTGGAAGAAAAATTTCTGTGAAGCGGGGATCAATCTAGAACGCCCACAGAACTGATGAGAGTTTCGCCGATGAGATTTAAAGAAATCTCTTGTCCAACTCTCATGCCTTCACGTTTACGATTTTAGGTAAATATTTTCTTAAGCTTTGTTGAAATTGGCATTCACAATATCTTTTTTTACGATTTACACGTTCTTTACCTGTTGATTTACGTGTGCATGCAAATTTTAAACTTTTTCAGTAGAGGCTTACTTAGTATAGGTTGGCATGGCATATCTTTACTTAGCTTAGCTCAGCTTTGCATAACATAGCATAGCAGAGCACAGCATAGCATGGCAAGGCATAGCATATCATAGCATGGCATGGCATGGCATAGCATAGCATAGCACAGCACAGCACAGCACAGCATAGCATGGCATGGCATGGCATGGCATGGCATGGCATGGCATGGCATAGCATGGCATGGCATAGCATGGCATGGCATGGCATGGCATAGCATAGTATGGCATAGCATAGCATAGCACAGCACAGCATAGCACGAAACAACATAGCGTAGCATAGCATAGCTGAGCAGAGCAGAGCATAGCATAGCATAGCATAGCATAGCAAAGCATAGCATAGCATAGCATAGCATAGCATAGCACAACGTAACATAGCATAGCATAGCATAGCATCGCACAGCACAGCACAAAACAGCATAGCATAGCATCGCACAGCACAGCACAAAACAGCATAGCGTAGCACAGCATAGCTGTGCAGAGCAGAGCAGAGCATAGAAGAGCATAGCATTGCATAGCAAGGCAAGGCAAGGCAAGGCAAGGTATAGCAAAGCAAGGCATGGCATGGCATGGCATGGCATAGCATAGCATAGCATAGCATGGCATGGCATGGTATGGCATAGCATAACATGGCATGGCATGGCATGGCATAGCATAGCTCAGCTCTGTTTAGCATGGCTTAGGTTAGAAAACCATAGCATAGCATAGTTTAGCTTAGCTCATTGACTTAAATTTGTTACAGCCTTTTACAGTTTAAGCTTACTAACTTTGTAACAAGGAAACAAAAACTTGCTCGACATTAATTCTCTTAGATGCCACACACCCCACTGTACCTATTGCGCTCTAGCTGACACAGTTTACCTACCTGTGTGCAGTTGTCAACGAACCCATACACGACTTGCCTGGAACCATTAAATAACGAGAGAAGCTGGTGTGGAGCCTGCACGGGGGGAGTGGAACCGGAATCGTGTTGTTGCCAGGTTACCGCTACTGAGGTGAGGCCTGGCTGCTCAGCTTTAGATAACTGCCATTTCACCTGAAACAGAATGGACGTAAACACGCGCGCGTCGATATACGTACACAGTACAAATTGTTAAAGGTTACAGGCAACTCTCCGCTAGCTTTTACGGACTTACGGACCCTTCATTCCCTTTACTAAGAGTTACTATGGCCAGCTCTCTCGAGTAACACCACTTTTCTCTTGGTTCCTTTCCTTGCAGTCCCCGTGGTCGCGAGGTAAACATCTATAACTTCCATAACTGAGTAAAACGTTTACAACGTTGCGTAGGTTGCGAAAAGGCCATTTTACAGTTATGTGTTCAATGCCCTGGCCTTTGAATAGAAGCGAGGTCGAAGGTGACCTTATTTTGTTACAAACCTTCCTGCCTTTTCTGTGCAAATCACGTCGTTCTCATGCTAACAAGCCTGTGATCATAATCATATACATATGAAAAGCAGGAAAGTTGGTAACAAAACAAGGTCACCTTCAACCTCGCTTCAATTCAAAGGCGAGGGCACTGTACACCCAACTGCAAAATGGTCCATTCATGAAACAACATTAACAAATAAAAATTATTCCATCTCTAACAGTCCTTTTGAATCTTTCCACGAAAATCCCACTGCAAGTAAGTAAGTTTAAGGAAAGGACTTATCTTTCTGCACCTTTCTTTCCCACTTGGACTTTGCCTTGCTATCGAAAAACTCCGAAGAACCTGCTCCGACTTTAGACATGGCTCGAAGAAGATAGCGATTGGCAGTGGATCTGTGGTGAGAAATTCAAATTATGAGAAGTAAATGGTTTGAACTGGGGTGCGGTAGTTCGCGTTTTCTTTCAAACATAATCCAGTCACTACGAAAAACACCGAAACAAATCCTGACATTTTGAGAAAGATGTGTGCTATATTTCGAAGAGAGAAGCCGGGTTGCAGTCAAACCTCGACTATCCGTACTTCTATACTTTTATATTTTACGCATGGAAATCCAAGATGATGATCCAAGAAGACCGTAACGACTTTGAGCTGATAACAATTTGTACGTAATAAGTTGAAACAGGCTTTGTTTAATGAATTCAAGCATGCAGCTATTTCTGCTGTCTGTGAAAACAGTTTCATTTGAAATTTGACCCAAATAATGTTTGCTGATTTATTCAGTTTCGAGTTCTCCCAACAAGATATTCATATTTCTCGATTACCTGGCCCCTCAATTATCGAGTCCGGATAATTGAGGTTGGGCTAACATAAAAACCTATGTCAGTTGGATCCCAATCCCCACTCCTAGAATACCCATGAATCACTCGAGAAAGCAAAAGCTACCTACCCCACCCCAAATGTGAACAGTCTGTCAGTTTGACAGTGCCTGCGAATCAAACTGAGACTGAAGTCTTCCTCTGTCACGTGACCATCTGAGATGAGAAAAAGATTGCGGGGATGGTCAGCGGCGGAGATTCCGGGCAGCAGGTAGAGTTTCTGAAGGACGCGCCATAACTCGGTGCTTCCCTTGGACGCAGACAAAGACTGCAAAACAATAGAAGAAGAATGCGAGGACATTACGGGTTAATTTCCCTCTCTGAAAAGAAACCAACTATCATTTATTTGCCAAACAAGTGATGTACAGTCGCACACGAGACGTAAGGGCTCACATGGCCCGCGCTAACTCAGGGTTCACGTAGAAACTGAAAAAGAAAATTACAAAAACTGTTGGAAATAGCCAACATTAACTAACTGAGCAACATCGACCAAGGAAATCGAGTATTAGTATTAGTTCGAGTCAAGGCTAACAAGGGTGGCATCCTCTTGTTCACACACCTTGATGTATTCAACAGCTTCTTTGTAGGCCTCTTGATCTTTGCGCTTACTACATGGAAACAGCTCGGAATGCTCTGCAACAACAACAACAACAAAAAACATAGGCACGCATTGCGTGCTTGACCTATGTTGAAATGACAAGTCTTATCCTCGCTTATTTGCGATTTTTAAGACATACTCTGAGGACAAAACAACACGCGATTATTCTTGCAAATACGTCCCCCTTCCACTATAGGACCTGAGTGCATAAAGCCCAGTTCAGACGCCGCACCTCCCATGTGTCGTACCAAGTAGTACGTAGTTTTTTGGCAGTTGTACGGTGTCCAAATGAGTTTTTTCGACAGATTTCAATTAGGCAAGCCAAAATCTCAGAGTACGGCAAAGTTTGCCACTTAAATACGACCTAGGAGCGAAAATGTATTTGGTACGGCCCATGAGAGGTACGGCGTCTGAACTAGGCCTAAAACAGCTTTTTCGTTTACTCAGCAATACCCTTGGAATGCAAAAAAACATCCCGCAAAAAAAACCAGTTGGACCAAAATTGGAGATAGAGCAACCATCGGGCTAGTAGGCTACAGGCTAAAAAGTCAAACTGACACTAGAACAAAACGACTGCATAAAAACTTCAAATTAAATTTAAAACTGAAACCTCAGTTAAGGTCAACTAATGATTGTCTGCATATTACTGAAGAATATAAATCCAGCTCACAACAAGATGTGAAAGAAATAAGTGTAGTAGATAATAATTTGAGGAGAGGACAGTCATTGCGGTCATGTTAAAATGTAGCCTGCAGACTGTGCAGACTGCAGACCATGCAGACTACGCAGACTGGTATTTTGTTTTCTTTAAGTAAACTGTGATTTGTTGTACTTTTTAGGACTTTTCACTTTTTGTCGTGTTAAGATGACATGGCCAGCAGCTTGCCGAGTTCTCCAAAAAATGCCCCGCTGTAAGGAATTCTCGAACAATTTCGACAGAAAGATTCGCACCCTCTGGGAGTATTTCATATTCCTTTGCCAGACGATTCAAAAGTACATTTTGGTTTTGCAGTTAACGAAGTTTCCGAGCTTGAGCGTACCGTGAACTCGCTATGTCACCGTATACATTACAGGTTTATAAACCTACAGACACGCTTGAACAAGCTAATCTATGCAAATTGCTATCTTAAACACGTCGCTAAAAAAATTCAAAAACAATATGTTCCCGTATATGATAAAACCAAGAAAGAAATCATTTCTATGTCGGCTGGAAAATCTGTGGATGTGACTGATATAAATCATGGTCACAACATCGTAAACTAAAACTAAACCGCATTTTGGGAAGAGAAAACAGGTTTTAAAACCTACTGACACGCTTGAATAAACAAGCTAATTTATGCAAATTGCACTCTTGTAAACACGTCGCTATAAATTTCAAATTACCAAACAAAGCGGTTTCAAAAACCTTGCAAAGTACAGTCAAAATTATCCGTATCAAGCACAGATACAATCTTTTCAATCAACATCTTGCTAAAAGATACATAACCAAAACAGCTGTTTCATAACACAAATCATAAAAGAACAAATTAAATTACAGTTTCTCGTCAACAAGTCTATTTTTGGAACGATGTTACATGTAATTGTTTTTGTCAATTCCCTACGTTCCACCGTTGGCCACGACAAAGTTCAATTTTACCTGCCCTTACAATAGCTTTAGGAAATTACCATCAATTCCACCACACCAAGCCTTTACTGAAAATATAATATTCGAGAGGTAAAAGTAGAAAAGCACATTTGCGCTGATCGTTTCCGTCCCCATATGTACATTCGACATGGCCGGTAAGCTTAACCTTGTCTGACCTTCAGCTTCAGTAAGCGAATTCTAACCAGCTCTTTCATTGGTAGAATGTACTCTTAGCTTAGTAGCCTCAATCTGATTGGTGCCACATAGTGCCACATAAATTCCCCCGGGGGGTGTACTCCCATGTGAAAGGTGCATGGATGCACGTCGTCTCGCGTTCTCAGTCTGTTTTAGCATAGCTTTAATTTAAATTTTCCGACGAGCATTCCCGCCCGTCTCACATGAGATTTCCCCCCCGGATCAAAAATACATACATACATACATACAAACAAACAAACAAACATAGAAAGCGAAAAACTTCACGCTGACTAAGACCCTATGTTTTCAACATAGGTCAAAAACTTGTTCGAGTCTGGCGTGCGTTTCTCGAAAGCCGCGAAACTTTTCGGGTCAATTTTGGGTACGATAATTCACCCTGTATCCTGTAAATTTAGAAGTTTCTAAGCATCAAACTTTTGTATAAGTTATACATTTCCTAGCTTGAAGACATGTTAAAATAATAGCTTTGTAGAATGAGTGGATAGTATTTTTTTAAATGGCTTTTTGGGTCTTTCGAGAAACGCGCCCCTAGACCCTGGCTTGAGCGTTGACATGAAGCTACGATTCTTGATAAACGACGCCACAACATCGATACATATCGAAAAAAACATGCCAAATATCGTACTCATCAAATCGATTTGATTTACCAGTATCGGAGCACCCAGATTAACTTGCCCTGCTCTTAAAAAGTGAGTAATAGTAATAGGAGTAGCCCGGAGCGAAATGCAATGAAAGCGCAAAAATTGTTGACGCTGTAGAAAGTAGTCAGTGTAGTGGGCGCTTAAACAATTACAGGGCGTGATGTCGGATGTCATCTGCTTGGATGACCTGCTTTAATTGAGTCGTTGCTCCCCTTCCCTATGATTTTTCACGATCAGAGGGCCGCTATGCAGGGTATATGAAGTTAGCAAATGCAATAAGTATTCTTGTATCCACTGCGTCTCCCTTGATTGGTTGATTTTGGTGCGAGAAAGAGTATTGAAGAGGATGCCGTAGAATTTTCCTGTTGTTGACAAAACGTGGAGGACTGGCATGCGTTTCCTTGGCAAGCGCCTTATTCGGCCGTAGAAATCATATAACGGCGGATTTAAATGTACAGAAAGGATCTTACTGTTTACCATATTTTGTATTTCATCATTTTTATGGCGGTTTCGGAAACGCCTTGTGTACTCGCACTAACAGTACTTCCTTTTTAGAAATTAAGAAAAAAAAAAGAAAGAGAAAGAGAAAGAAGATGGGAACAATGTAGGTATCTGCCCTTTGGCAAAATCTTTAATATTTTCAGAAACAAAAGGACTTCGTAAACTGAAGGATACCCTGTTTTGCTCTTACCACAGACAAGTGATCTTAAAATCAATTTTAAGTACTCTAAATAAAGGTTTGCATAAACCTTATACAAATATGACCACCATTGTTCGTATTACTTGTATTGGTTTCCCAAAAAATAAAAGATGTCACGTATAAATAGAGCATATTACGCGGTGGCGCGAAGATATGAACGCGAGTGAGTAAAATATTGCTTTTTACCACGAGAAAATAAAATTCATATCTTGAAGCCAGCGTGTAATTTTCTTTTTATTATATGGACAAGAGTATTTTTGCACAAACAACAGTGTAAGAGCGGGAAGTGACGTCATTGATATCCTCACTTGTGAGGATATGCAAAATACACCACTCGAGTCCTGAATGTAGTTTCGTATGAACTTTACTAGTGGCTATTTTCCACTAAAACACTCTCGTCTATATAATATTTATAATATAAAAAACACACTTCATAAGTGGATAAAGCATTTACTTGAAAACTTCCATTAAGTGGTTTGATTTTGAAAGATGCAAATAAGAGATCTTTACAAGAAGACTTAAATTAGCCCACCTTCACCCCCCTCTCCCCCCCCCCCCCCCATCGATTTCTTCGCTTAGAAATTCACCGCTAGCTCGGAATTCAGTTTGCTTCTAACCATTACATACATTTCTATTAAGTGTTGGTTATAAAAGAATCGGTTCATGCGTAGCATGCATCTATGGACTTATGGATGCATTTGGGAAGTTTGCAGAGCACTCGAGAAGCTGGGGTTGCTCTCGGCTGATCGCCTCGAGCGACTCTTATGATTCTCTCGTGCTCTCTCGTGCTCTGTGTGCGTCCATGACTCGATAGACGCACACAAAGTATGAACCAGTTTCTAACAACAAAATGAGATAAAAATGTAGAAAAAATCGCTCTCCAAAATTCGATTCGGAGTATTTTTTACAATTCCATTAACCGATCATTTTTGAATGAAGGAAGAACGATATCAAATACAGACTCTCGTAACAAGCAAATTGAGTCAACCTGTTACCACTAAAAGATCGATTATTTATGACGCTACAATTCTGGGGCGAGTTGCAAAAAACTTAACGCCCGGTGTAACTTCTAATGTCAGACCACAGTTAACTATGGTCTGATGTTCACTCCAGTCAAAGTCTCCGCTATTTTAACGTCTGGGGTTAGCAGTATTTTAACGTCTGGGGTTAGCAGTCACGTCGGACGTTAACTTTTATGTAATTCAAACCTGTACTTTCGCCAAAAAAGATAAAAAAGTAAAATCTTTACAAATAACTAAATAAGATATCCGCGTGAACAACCCCTAAATCCCATCCGTCCAAAAATAATCTCTTTTTGTACTCTACGTTCTAGATAACTTTTAAACTTCTGGTACATGCAGTGGAAAACAAGGACGGTATTGACCACTTAAAAAGCGCCCAGTTTTCACTATTGACGTTTGCTCTTTGCTGAAAACAGTTTTCTAGCAAACCACAAAACAATGGCCACGTGACCGATCAGAACAATTATGGCGGCACCAACCGTGTTCATAAGAGTTGGCTGTGATGCAAAGCGCGCCGCGAGCACGGCGCGTCTTCCGTGAAGATCCACCTGCGCCGTGTTGAAGGCTTGTTGAATTCCCATGGCAACCAGTATATGTTGCAGGTTGTGACTCTGACCAAAGTTATCAAAAACTCCGATCATCAGTCGCTCGGGAAGCCGTGCTGCGTACAACACGGCGCCTAAGCCGCAGAAAATAATGTGGCGAATGAAATATACCGAAGACACGCAGTTATACGCGGGGTCATCTTTGCAAAGAAGCATTCGTATAGTATACGGTGATGTGATGACTAGCCAGTTTATAACAAGCACGGCGACTTTGAGCAGGGCTTTGTGGTTTTTCCACCGTGGATGGCTGGAAATGCAGCAGAAAATAGTTAAAAGAAACGAGAAAATAGACGACAAAATCTGAAAAATGACCAGGGAATCAAACATCGACCAAAAGGGCGCGCCCGCAGCTCGTGAATAGAAAAACAACGCTTGTCCCGCCGTGAACGTGTAAAATCCAATAGCCGCATAATCAAAGAAGAAACAGATCCTGTGAGAATCCGCTGACATGCAGTTGAAGAGATGGGCCGAGGAGCTGGTGAAATACAGAACAGATATTCCTATGGCAAAAGAGATCAGCGGCAAGGAGAACGGATCATCAGTGGTCAAAGACGTCATGTTGACTGAAATGAAGAGTACCAAGGCTACCAGGTGGCTCCAAACATTGAAGGTTTCGTTAGAAGAACGGAGTAAACTCTTGATACATTCCCAGAAAGATAAACCAGGTCTTCGATATCCAGACACAATGAAAGGTATTTGGAACACTTCAGGGATTTCACAGTGCTTAAAACCAAAAGTTGCGCTCTCAGACATTTCCGAGTGACTTTCATCTTCTCCTCTCCCGATGCGACCGTTACCGGTCGAAGGTGAATTCTCCCTGCATCCACAATCTTCAATTTGATCACACGCTTTTACGGACCGTTCTTGTTTTTGAGACGAAGCGGCTTCTTCTCCGGTTGTTTCTGATGACAGCTGTAACCTTTTGTGAACGCCTGAAAGCATTGTCGATGTCTTCTTTGTAGGTTCTTCCGGAAGAAATCCTTCTTCAGCAGTCAGCCGGTCTCGCGAACTTTGCTCGACGAACTTTGTTCTCGATTAAAACTAAATCTTCTATTCTTCAGTGCGAGTCTCCCGTGAATTCAGATCACTTGAGAATTGCACCTAAGGAAAAATCTGCTGCGGGTTGATTTCTCATTAGTCTGGCTGTTGATATTCGTAAGAGTTCGTAATGCAAATGAATTGTGAAAGTAGTACTGGTTGAATATTAATTACGAGAAAGGTTTACACGACCAAGGCAATCAAGACGCTGGTCATTAATAAATAACCGGCGTCTTCTAGCGGAAAGTCCTAGGGAAAATTCTCACCAGCAGAAAAACAAAACAAAACGAAACGAAACAAACGCCGATAAGATGCAATCATCTCGCGTCATTTTCTGTTTCTCGCACCCGCTTAGTGTTTTTGAATTTCGTTAAAATAGATTTCTTGCATATCATGTGAATACACGCTAATTTGAGTGCAAACATGGAAGCGTATAGATATCAAACGAAAAAAAGTTTTACAATAAACAATTTATTCCGCGGAAAGATGTATATAAATACGGCTGGGTATTTGTACTCGATAGATCTAATACAATAATACAATACAGTACAATAATATTATTAGCGCTTATCCGTTTAAGTGCTAAGCGCTTTACAATGCTTTTAAAAAAAAAAAAATACATTGTACATTGCTTCAAAGCTACACTACTTTGTAAATTCCTAAGATAAATCATAAGCTTGCTTAAAAAGGAAGGTCTTTAACTAGGATTTTATTTATATTATCAATAGATCTAATTGCCACGGGCAGTTCGTGCCACAGTCGGGGGGCAATGACAGAAAAAGCTCCGAGTCCATATAAAAGTTGTAGGATTCAATAGCAAACCGCCTCTTGTCAGAAGATGAGCGAAGGCGTCTGGCAGGTTCATAAACGCGCAACAGTTCTGTCAGATAGATAGGAGCTTAAAACATATAAGATTAATCTTGAAAATTATTCTCTGCTCTACTGGTAACCAGTAACATGATCAAACTTACGCAAGCAAGCAATCACACGCGCTGCTGCGTTTAGAACACTTTGCAGTTTGTTAATTTCATACTTAGGTAGGCCGTATAAAAGCGAGTTGCAGAAATCCAATCCAATATATATATTTTTCACTTTTGGAAAGACTTAAAAAACTTGAAAATGACTCGTTTACACTGTTTATGACTTTCTATTGCACTGAAAGTGAACCTCTTTTTATTACAATATCCCAACCTCTCACTTCACTAACTATGAACAGTTTTCCAGACTTCACACTCAAGGTTGCCTCTAAAACCGCTCGTGTTCTCGGGATTGTTCGGTAAATTTCCTAAAAGAAAACAACGCACACTGTTGGGAGAAATAGGAAAAAAATACTGTTACGAGGATCCGATCGCCTTTGTTTCTGAAATTGTTTGCGTTTGGATGATAAATAACGGGATCCGTTTTCCAAACCGAGGTTCACTCCAATCTTTGTTTATAACTTATACAAACCTAAGTAATGATGTGAATAACACAACTGACCAAGTGTAGATCGAACAAAAGGACGTCCCACCAAGAGCACTAAAATGAATCTTGGTAGTAAAAAAGCCGGAAGGATTAAACTACTTGTTCGCACCTGTAGGCGAGACTCGCTCGCTCCGCTGTACACGCACACGCACACGCACACGCACACACACACGCACGCACACACACACACACACACACACAGAGGATTGGCCGAGACATTCCGGACGCTTGTTAGGAGGGACGCGGGCATTTGAATCATTTTACTGAAGTATTTCGCTTGACCGGTCTAATCACAGGGACGGATTTTACATTAGAGCAAAAATTCTGTTTTTCTTAACATTTTTTGTACTTCCAAAATCAACATATTTAAAGTAGAAATTGTTATACTTGCATTATGTGACGACTCTGAAAAATAACATCATGATTATGATGTCAAAAATTCTTTTTCAAAAACAGTTGCTTCTTAAATATCTATTATTAGGTTTAGCACGTGATTCTCACCACCCAGTATCCTGCATAACAGGCGTTTATTCAGCCGAGCGCGCGCTTCACACTCGATTTCTCGCGCTTCGCGTTCGGGAAAATAAACGCCTGTTATGTGTTTAGGCTGCGTGCAGACGTCTTCTATTTCCTTTGCTTGATGTGGTCAAGGGAAGTAAAGGAAATAGGATACGTCTGCACGCCGGCTATAAAGCGTGACGCTCATCACCGACTACAAACTCCAGTCAATGTGACCTAGTGCGTGACATATGAAGTTCAGTTCATGTTTCTTTAGAACGTTCGTGCTCACTGTCTGAAGACAAGCGAAGAGATTTAGCAAACCAAAACACGATGGCGAGATTTCCAGCCAAAACTAGTAGCGTTAATCCGACTGTTTCGGGAAAAGATGGAATGTGTTCAAGAGTTAAAGCTGCTTTTCTTGCCTCAAGATCCGACAGGAAAACTGAATATGCAAAGTGGTCGCCAAGTGTTGTCATGACATGGAGAAAGTGGTGACTCTGCCCTATAAAATCGAACGCTCCTGGAAAGAACCGCTCGGGTACTCGGCTCATGTTCGCCAAGGCGGCAGTCGCGAACGATAAGAAACAACCATTGAAGATATGGACCGAGTCTGGGTTGCAAATTGGATCGGTAGAGCAGTACAATTGACGCATGAAATAAGGCGAGCAGTTATGCAACCATGACACAATATAGGAGCCAGTACGGATTAGAAAGCGCACGTGTAGCCAGCGATGGCGAGACATACAACAAGAGTATGTAGCACCAAATGATATGACAGCGGATATGAACAGGAACAGTTCACGCCAGTCGTACAATAGAAGCCCTGACTTGATCGGATGGCAGTAGAAGTAGAATGCTTGCCCAGCGGTAAACGTGTATACGCTGATAGCGGCGTAATCCAGGTAGTATCCGATGTGGAATTCTCTTTCAGTCATGGAGCTGAACATATGCGCCAAGCAGCTCATCGTGTACAGTGTACAGCAGCCGAGTGTGAATGAGGTCAGAGGGAAATAAAAATGATCCGTCAAAGGACTGTGGTTCCACACCACTGAACAATACCGAGCGATCATAATCACACCAGACAGAAAATGGCTCCAGAAATTCACCGTCTCGTTGTTAGCATGAAACACGCTTCTCGCACACTCCACTGCAGTCAGGTTACGAGGCCGGTATCCCGAGGGAATGTACTTCTCACGGTAAGCGTGCGGTATTTCATCGTCACGTAACAACTTTGAGCAGTTTCGAGACTGGGCCAAGCTCTCCTTCATTAAGCCATTTTTGTTTCGATTCTTGTCGAGAGCACGCAAACTTCGCCTTGTGAGCGGACGGGCTCCGTTTTGAACGTATAAATCGTCTCGTCCGATTTGAGCGTGCTCTTCTTTTCTTGTAAGTTTCATACTTGGTGTCTTCAACGGCAAGCTGTGTTTTCGGTAGTTTACAAAGAGTTGATGTGGTTTTACTCCGCGTGCATGTAATCAGCGCCCCGGCGAGTTTTAAATATGTAAATGAAAAATCCTTTAACCCCGATGACGCAACTTCTATAGTTGACAGAAATATTCCTTTGCGACGATACAACAACGAACAAACTCGACAAGTTTTCACTAATCGTTTACATTTCAAAAGCGAAAAGAAACAGACGTTTTTTCCCCAAAAAACTATTAATAAAGAAAACAGATAAAACAAAGTGAGCGTAAGCGTATATCTCTTGAATAGGAAGATTATGCCAATCGATTACGCTACATCCCTAACTTCATGCTCTGTTTCCAGAACAGTACAAAGAGTGAATGGGACACATGGAAAGAAAGTATGGATTATGGACTGGACTTTGCACTCACCTAGAGACGGTACTTGGGACGGTACTACAGACTTGATTTTTAGACTTGCCCGACTTGCCCTTTGATATTTCTTTCTTATCAGGCCTTTGCACATTCTGAATGCCGTTCGTTTTGTAATGAAAAGACGATCAAGAAAAATAGGCTAAACTTAATGATTTATTGTCGTGTAAAACAGATCACATCGTAATACTGAGGATGCGGGTAAATCCTTTGACTGGAAACCTGACCTGTTAATTCGTTTTTCTCGTTTGTTTTCTTTTTGTTCGTTTTTTCTTGAGGAAAGCGGGTGGCTGTAATTTTTTTGTCCCCACTTTTTTTACTTTGGATAGTATTCCCAGTAAATTATGAGTGACAATGCTTTAAGAATCACAAAACATGATAAATTTTCAAACCGAGATTATTAATTATCGCTGCCCTTGAGTTTCGCGGTGTATCCGCGTGCGTCCAAGACGGGTTCAAGACAGCTCGTTTTTTCCGCAACGAGGATCGTTAAGCTCGAATGCGTGCAAAACGAGTAACTTAAGAGTGACTTGTTTCACTCGCAGTAAATCAATTCTATAATATGGATGTATGGTTTAACCAAGTTTTTGTAAAATGATCAAGGTCTTGACAACGTTTTAACTCAGTCAAAGTTGGGTGCTGCAGGTGATACAAGTCGTACGTTCCCAGAGCCAACCGCAATTTCTATTTCAGACTCTGAACCATTCCAGCGGACAGAATGTCGTCTCTCCGAATCAAAATTTGGAGCAGATCTACATGTCTTCCCGTAAAATGTTTAGAGAGCAAGCTAGTCTTGTTTTCCTCCCGAATTGAATACTTACTGCTTCCAAACACCACGATGTTAAATTTCCAGTCCGTCTTCATATGGGTGAGGCACATCAACAAAATTTTCTTGGCTTCCTCGAGGGGTGGACCCTGAGATAATAACAAAGAAGTAAAAAGAGTATTATTCCTTAACATAGAACTACATCCTGAAAGTAGGGCGGGTTGTGGTGAGTAGATTCTTGGGTGAAGGTCTTAACTACAACCACAACCGGTCAAGTTCCAATGTAAGGTAAAGTCGCACACGAGCCAAGGAGGCCCACACGGCCGGAGCTTAATCGAGTTTCTGTAGCATGAAGCAACTTGAGAGTATTTCTACTCCCCCCTGGATGGGATTCAAGTCCATCACAGGGTTACCCTCAGCAGTATGTCGCCGGTACCCATTTATACACCTGGGTGGACAGATGCATTGTGGGGTAAAGTTTCTTGTCTAAAAAAACAACACGACACGACTAAGTCCAACGCCCGAAATTTGAAAGTTTTATTGCCTTTTTATTTTCGTTTGAAGATACAAAGGATTTCTGTGTGTCCTATTGAGACCGACGGATACTACAACAACAAAAGACGGATCGAAATGCACCAATCACGTTTTGAGATTCCACAGCCAACAACGTCACGGGTTAACACGACGGCTTAACGACCAATAACACCAGAACTGACGATAGACAATTCTCTTTGACTTCAGCGATGACTTCCGCACAGGTTGTGGAAACATCAGTCACTATGATCAACAGTCATCATGGGACTACACTCAGCCAGACGCTCGAAATCCCGAATATAGAAGATGAATGCGAAACAGATCAACAGAGATGGAAATCCTATAATACTTTCATTCCATTGTAAAAGACTACGTTTTCTGCCAACAACTAATCAGCGGGCATAGTGACATATACGCTGGCTTATCTTCCTATCAGATCTGTTAACTTCATGGACTTTAGATAGCTTCTTGTGTAAAAAAGGTGCAAGTTGCCGGACGTTCTATCCCCCATATAACGTAGATTTTGGTCGTTTCCTTACAAATTCGTTACAAAGGGGTTTCGTCTAAAACCAGCCCCCGTTATAATAAACACATTTTCCCAGTCCGTTGGCACTTCGTTACACCAGTGTTTCACTGTATCTAAGTACGAATTCACCCCGCGGGGCGAAAGGTACTCGCTTGTAGGGCCTGTACGGGGACGCACAGCCGCTGGACAGGGTATGGCTTTGGCCTTTCTGCCCTGAACAGGGTAATATACGTTTGGGTGAGTATGACGTACACATGGTCTCATGGGAGACGTTTGGAGGTCATCGAAACACTTAGTGTGTATTTTTTGGTGCGATCTCCTAAACAGGATCCTGAAATAGAGGGTGTTGTCCTATACAGGATAGGGATTTTAGAGGGTCTTAATCCTATACAGGGTCAGGGTTTTCAAGCCTCAGCGGCACCGCAAGACCCAAACAGGAGTCAAGTACCCCCTCCCACCAGGGGAATTCACCCTGATAGCTGTAAAGGATCAACATTCTCATTCCGGTGTGAAAAGTTATTCCGCTATGACGTAAACGCAGCATCGCTGTTCCCTTTAACGCTGAACATCTCGTTTCAGAAAGAAACTCATTCTACAGTGTAGACGGTTGATGTAAACGCGGTATACAGCACCGGAGTGAAATGGTACTTCCTGACACTCCTGCACACGTCTTCTGAAGAGTCTCGCTACGCGAGAACAAAACAACAGCAATCGTACTCACCTTCATGGAACACGAGAGGTCAAGCAGGAATACAACTTCCACTTCTTGAGGACTTTCTGCCTCAAATTCAGGGTAGAATGTCAGCATACAAGCCTAGAAAAAGAAATCAGGATAAGTTTCCGTGGACTTTGAAAACGCTGTCGCTTTTGCACGCATCATGTGCCTATTTTTCTAATTGGGTGACGAATTAGATTTTATTTCACTTGTGAACATCTTAATCAAGATCTGGTGTAAGAGTAAGCATGTGGCGCGTGACCAAAAAAACTGTTACCGCTGACCTGACTATCTGGCTTGCTGGCGTGCCGTTCAACCCACATCCGGGGTACGTGAATCTCTGCTAGGCCAATCAGAAGTTGGAAGCCATTCCCCAGAGATTGGCCAGGCTCCAGTAAAACTACTGCCTTGGTGGCTGTGCGCTGGATAAAGAAAGCGAAGGTAAATATTACAGTTAGGACGTGTATGAAAGGTACAAAAATAAATAAAAACTCACAAAATCCTAGTAAAGAACCGTCTTCATCTAGGTTAATTATAAGGAAAAAATACTAACAAAGTCTATTTAAAGGCTAAAGGGACAAATGTTAGAGTAGCATTTTTCTCACACAGTCCAGAACGTTCTTTAATTCCGGTATTACCCCCCAGCCCAACCCCCACAGACATACGCTTCTGTCTATCTGCAGTCAAATGTATGAGTACCGGCAGCCCACTGAAGAAGCCTAAGAAAATGGAGAGGCTAACCCTGTGAATCGCTGTGATAGACAGAGTATCCCATTCAGAAAGAGTAGAAATTGTCCTAGTTGCTTCAGTCCGTGATATGGGCAGAAACCCAGTTGCTGCCCGCTGACTGCCGGTGTGACCGTTGACCTAAGAGTTCAAAACGATTCTGCCGCCTAAAAATTATTCTAAAGCGGTACAGTATTAAGGGTTAGTTACTGTAACATAACTGATAGTTACCTTGATTCTTATTGGATGAGACGGCGATTCAATTGTACGAATGTCAAAGGGCATCTCCACAGAAACTTGCACTGACAGATCCTTAATATCACTAAAAAGAAAAAAATATTAATTAATTAGCTTCTTCTCTAAGTTAAATACAGTTTTCCCACCGTTTAGTCAATATATGTCATGTAATTGTTGAAACGGCTGGTAGAAAATATAGTTTCACCTCCCATGACGATCCTATTGTGTAGTACCCTGTCGACTAGGTTTAGTTAAAGGGAAGGAAGTAGCGAGCCAAAATGACGGAGGCCTTATCCCATCGTCCCTTGGGTTACTTTCCCCATTCAATCCTAAGAGGGAAACTGGCAACAAGTCAGAATCACCGCCATCCCAGAACTCACCTCGGTCCTTTCTCTTCAATTCGCACAGTATCCACGTCAGTCTGAGGAAAAAACAAGAAATCAACTTACAGAAACAATGCGCAATGCTAATGTATAGATCACTACTGTGTATCCCAATTTAAATAATAGATGGTAGGACTGGTTATGAAACCTTCCAAGTTTCAAAGGCCATAACAAAGTTGCTACAATTTATGTTGAAAGCACCACAACCGTGCACAATCTTGCGTTTTACCTTCACACACTATGCCGGAATTACTTGACGGTAACATCTCAACTGGTTAGCAGCTCATACACAATTCAAAACCTATCGTTGTTTGTGCACGGAAAAAAGCTAAAAACGGTAACAAGAACATAAACAAAGGAATTTGCTGAGCTTCATGACCAGTTCCTTTTGTTACTGAACTGTGATGGCGATCATTTTGTTATCTTCCTCAAAAAGGGTCGATTATTCGAGAGAATACAGTATTTCAGCATTTTTAAAGAGTGTTACAACTTTATGTGACGGCTGTAGATAACTTTATATGCTAGAGAAATCAGCTTAAGATAGTGTTCCAAAACGTTACGTTATGTCTAATAACAAGTGCGGACAGGGCTGGATGCGTGTAGGAAGGGGGTTGGGTGGGGTAGGTGTAGGGCAAGCAAACGCTTTCGTGGTGCTTTGTTACCTGGGTAACCTCCTCTAAGGCCTTGTCTCGTTTCCATGGAGCCACGGAGCCAGGAAGTGTAAAGCAAATGTGCTCCCTGTCCACCATGAGTTCAGTGACGTAAGTTATTTTAATCAGGACTTGCGCGCCAGGAGGAAGGTTTCCGACGCTGACCGTGAACACATCCTGATCAAACAAGAGAAATCTCAAATATAAGTAAAGTGGAACTCCCTAGTTCGACCACCAAAGGGTCAGAAAATTGCGGTGGTATTATCAGGCCTCGGGGGGTCGCATTTACGAGGTTTTTAGTACGAAAAAGAGCTTTAAGTTTGACCCAGGAAAGCGTGCCGTAACGTGGTGATCGCGTTAATGGTGTGGTCATTTCAGTGTACTTTAGGGGTTACATGTCTTAATGCGTATGAAGATAAGGCTTTTTGATTTTTTTCTTCCAGCAATAATTTGTTTCCCTGAAAGATAGCGACGAAAGCGGTGAAAATCGCACAAAAACCGCTTTTACCGGCAACACGACAAGGCGAATCCCATCAATGTACAATGAACTCGTGAGTTATTTCAACAGCTATGTCGCCAGCTTTAATATAGCTACACGCGCTTTTCTACGAACAGAGTGTTTCAAAAAATGCCACGTCCTCTATGCCTCTCCTGCATCCGCCGATTAACGCCCAGATATAAATTAAATGACTAAAGGATCATGGGACATGTGCGGTGACACGTGACATACCGGCGTCTCTTCATCCATTAGGTAGGCACCATGCCCCTGGCTGATGGCTTCCCGATACTCTTTGTGGGCTTGTTCCTTTTCCTTCACTTCCCCCACGATGTGTTTCCCGTTGATGAAAGCCTCGAAACCACACACTACAACAAAGAGAACAGAGGTCAATTTGATCCAAACTGACTTTCAGCCAGAATTTTGAGCCAACCTTCATAGCCCCGAAGGGTAGTAGAGTACACAAGGATGAAAATACATACTTTTACGAAACATTTTAGTCTCTGCCCAGGAGCTGGTTGCATAAAAATTGGTCGTGTGACCAACCACTAAGTCGCACGTTCACTGTACCTCCGACGTAGTACGTCTCGACTTTTGCCTGATGTGTAAGACTTAATTATCACCGACTTTGACGTGCAAATTCAGCCACATAAAATTACGGCCGCTAAGGACTAAATGGAGTTATCAATTCTGCTGTTTGTCGCCGGACTCCATATCCTTAAGGTCATTTTTTTGGTCATATCTCGTTCAATTGTCTGTCGACTTAGTCACAAGGGCGGACAACTGAAACACTAACATCCCTCACACAAGTTTATACAAACATGAAATGTTGTTTAAATTGGTTTACACAAAATCCAGCCTCCTTTAGAAAGTTGAGGTTGTTACTACTCGCTACTGTTCGGAACTTTAAGGCTACTTTAAGGAACTTAAATGAACCAACGAAACTTTGAGAGTGAGTAAAGATAAGCAACTTTAGAGACTGAGATCACAATTCAACATGAAAGATTTCCGGTAAGCATGCACTGACCCCATGACAATTTTTATATAACTCTGAGAACTCTTTTCTGACAGAATGACGGTCATTTCTTTTCTAAAGTTAAGGAATAAAATACTTTCTTTTACTCAAGTGAAATTTTTTTTTTTAATTTTTTGTTTCGAGTAAGAAGTTTGACTCGACAGACTCAAAAACCGCTCGCGGCCTCGCCGCAAAATTCTAGCCTCTGCCTAGGGATCCCCTTTGAATATGGAAGAGGAAGAATGAGTAGAAGTTAATTGTAGAGTTGTCTGAGGAGAAGGCAACGTTTCTTTGTCACACTCCTAAGTTCCAAGACGAAAAAAAAAAGAGAAAAGAAAAGAAAAAAAGAAACGAAACGAAACGAAAAGAAACATCAGCAACAAGCAGTTAGAAACAATCTCGAAAGTTTGATTTGAATCACCTTGTACAAAATAATAAACGGGATACTGACCAGTAGCTTTTATTCGAATACAGTAGAATCCCGATTTCTCGAACCCTCGGTTTTTCGAAACTCCCGATAATTCGAACCAAAACTGATTTCCCCTCACCAGTCAAACACTGTAATTTTAACCCCGATTTTTCGAACACCTCGATGATTCGAACCAATTTGCTTTTCCCCAGGAGGTTCGAAAAATCGGGATTCCACTCTAGTCTCACTACTATTTTATTTACAGAATCAAAAGTTACAACAATGATACGTGACTAAAAGCTAGACTTAAGAAAGACGCAGCAACTAAGATGAACTATGATCGACGATGTCGGTTCAATATCTGCTTCTCTTTCGTAGTGATCTGAACCTAACTTCTCCTTACAAAGTAATTCTTCTCTCAAGCAAACATGTTACGAGACAACAGGAAATAATCAGCTAGAGGCTCGTGTCTTGATACACTACCAGAACATGAGATATCATCAGATGAGTGGTTCGTTGTAGTATAGGCAGAATTGTGACACATCGACTTAAATCTAAGCTGTCAATCATTACCATCGTTCAGTCATGTTCGTCAACGATCCCTGGAATCGGAGACAAGCGACGTCTCTGAAAGTTCAATCTTTCTCTTTCTATACTTCCATAACTTCCTTTATCCTCATGTCCGGTGGAGAGTGCTTCAGCAGGTGTCGAACAAGGCTGTGACGAGGCTGCGACGAGGTCAACACCAAATCGTAAATTGTTCATGCCAATCACCTTGTTATCGATGTCGTTAGAACTTCTACAAAGTCCAATCCGCCTGAACACCTTCTTAACCCCGCTTCGGAAGTCATTTTTACGGATGCAATAAATGATCGGGTTACACAAGGAGCTGGAAAAGAAGATACAAGCCGCAGCCAGTACTACCTCGGCTGGAACCTTCATGCTTTTGACGAACTGGCGACAAATACCCGTGATCCACACGGGAAGAAAACACAGCAAAAACGCGGCGATGATAATGCTGACGTCTACAGCTGCCCTCCGCTCTTTCATTCTCGTTGACATCTCTTGTTGCTGGATTTCTGAACCGCCAACACTCCCCACTTGGACCTCCAAGGAGTTTATCTGCAATTTCGCGGTCTTGAACACCGACCAGTTTAGGAATTCGATTACCAGGAATGGCACAACAAAGGAGAAGATGGCGAAAAACGCCGTGTTCAATCCACTTGATCCAGTCTGGTTTGACCATCTTCGCAGTGGAAAACCTCAGGATTGTAAACGTACTCTCCAGCAAAACCAAGGAACGGACCGAAGGACAGTGGAATCGGGACTACCCAGATAAGAACTACAAACACTGCTCTGGATGTGGTAAGCGCACCATCGTACACCAAAGGCGATTTCACTATCGCCTTGTATCGTTCATAAGACACGGCTACTAAATGTAAGGCTGTGTTAAGGTAGAAGTATCTTGCGAAAAAAGCATTGAGATAGCACATTGTTTCGCCGTGTGTCCATCTCTCCTGTGCTATGCTTGAGATGCGGAATGAGTTTACAAGGATTAAAAACAAAAAGTCTGACACTGCATGGCTGGCGAGGAGAATGTACCGCATCACATGGAATCTTCTTTCCAAGACGATTGTCAGTATTACCAGTAAATTACTAGGGAGGCCCATTGCGTCGAAAAGTGCGTGGAATGCCACAACGACTTGAGGGAAAACCATGTTGAACGCAAACTGCTTCGAAAAGAAATATACCGTTTTGAGGCAAATATGAGAGAGCTTATGTCTTGACGTTTTACTTGCATCTATTAATAAACTTGTATAACAGATTGTAATCCATGGAAGACTTACGTCAATTCTCTGTTGTAAACAATTTATGTTCTCAAAAACAACCAACAAAGCGTCGTTACTTTAAGGAAATCAAACTTTTTTAACCACTAATTATACAATGGTCAAGAATCTTTTGTAAATATCTCGAGGTATAAGCAAGCCTTTCTTCGTTTCCTTCGAGACCTATTTTTTCTGCAACTGAAGGCACAAATAATGCCTAAAATTAAATTGAGGAATTGCTTATTCAAGTGACAAATTCAACTTTTAACTGCTTTTTTTCGACCTTTTTACTTGGTCATTTTTTTTTCGGGAATATCTTTCCAGGGCGGGTAAGTTTTGAGTGGTTGACGTTAAATGAATCTACCGAATGCAAACCATTATTGATAACAATTTGCAACAATTCACATTTTCCAAACGTGGATCAAGTTTTGAGGGCCTTGAGTCTTCTTTGGGAAATAATCCAGAAGACACATGTTGAAATACGAATTCACTGATTGTTTATCCAGGAACAGCGAGTGAAGTTTTGAGTAGTTGACGTCATTTGAATTTTACCCAAAACAAAACGGGAAATAATAGAACGTGAATCAAGTTTTGAGGGCCTTGAATTTTCTTTGGGAAAGACTCCAGAAGACACATGTTGAAATACGAATTCACTGATTGTTTATCCAGGAACAGCGAGTGAAGTTTTGAGTAGTTGACGTCATTTGAATTTTACCCAAAACAAAACGGGAAATAATAGAAATATTCGCCGGACAAAAACGAATAAAATTCTGGTATAAATGTCAATTTTTAGAGAACATACTGAATGTCTTCGATCATTAAGATCATCATCAGAGTATAAAACCCGCTTACTTACCAGGTTATTTATATTATAGGCTTGAATGAAAATTACCTAACTCCAGTTTCCACATGCAGGGAACAGGATAGGTTTTAACGATTGTACTTGTTTGTTAGGATCTGGGCGCCCGGTTGTCCGAAAGCCGATTAACGCTAATCCACGTTTGAAAGTTAAGCGAGGTTTTCATCTTGCTCGTTGAAAATGTTTTTAAAAGCTAATTTTAAGTTAAGGGTAGAGACACGAGGAACCTTATGAGAGAAAAACTGCTAGACTGTACGTGGTGTAACAGTCATAGAGTATAACTTGATCTACACGTGCCATATAAATAGGGCTACTTTACCCCACGAAGCCCTACACTGACCTAATAGGGCTGGGACGAAGTCAAACCACTATACAGTATCAGTAATTGTCACACGACGTATGCACGCGAGATCGTTGCTTTATGTCACAAATGGAAACCGGAAGTCCAATTTTTCACTTCTGCATGTTCTGGCGTCTGCGTGTCAAGCAACAATTGTCAAAAGATGAAGAAGAGCTTTCCTGTTGGCGGTTTGAAGCAGAAACACGCTAAAAGCCGAAACACTAGACCTCCAGTTGCTGTCCGTGACCTTTAGGACATCAACGTTCTTGTTGCTTGAGCCTTTAAGCCCTAAGTCAACATGCAAATTCTCCTTACCAGCCTTCATATATTTCTTATGAAGCATTTCAGGAGAATTTGTTTAAACGTCAGGACATTTTATCTTTACTGATCGTTTCTTTTATTCTTTTGACCTGAATGTTTGATCATGGAGTGATATTGTAAGGAGAAATTAGATGCTTGTCACTCTTGACGCTTAAAGCGTTAATGTCCGTAATGGCGACAAGAGCGCGAATACACTTTAGTTGTTTGCCCTCTCGAATATTTGCGTGGAACGGTTGTCTCGGCAATCAACAATGGTAATAGGACTGAGTGGAGTCCAATTCAGTCTATAATCATACAAGTGATTAACAAAATCGGACGACCGCGTAGCGGGAGTCCGATTTGTTTAATCACGAGTATGATTACAGACCGAATTGGATGACACGAAGTCCTGTTACCAATTAATCATATCTATAACAAAATTCGAGAGAGAAAAAGGAGAAAACGTACCGGAGAAGGAATAGACAACAGTTTTATTTGCGAAATACGTAAAAAAAAAAGCTTGTTCAAGTGTAACTGATCCATTAGCGCGCGCTCTCTGACGCGTACTGTCCAATTACTTAGGCTTGACGCGCACACTGTCCAATTACACTGTCCTACTGTCCTATTAATGCTCAATTCATGGCTGGTGATAGCCAATCAGATTCGAGAATTTTGTTATAGTTATGATTAAAGTTTGAATAAATTCAGTTTAAATAGAGACGCACCTGCAGCCATGTCATCCAAAGGAAAAACATATTTCGCTTCAATGGGTGAAGAGCTGGTGTTCTTATACGCTTGGAAAACTATCACCTGCAAGAAAATAAATGAAAATAAAGTTTGCGCAAAACACTGCCAGGAAACCTCTGACTATTGCACTAAATAGACAGTAAATTGTTTGGAAATACAGGATAAATTCCAATTTCCTTACAAAACCCACTGAAATGACTTTTAAATTGGATCGTTTATTCTCGCCTCTATGTTTCTGTAGGTTGCCATTTTGGATTTCTTGATGTCACACGGTTGCGTATGTAATATTTGGGCAACCGCATGACGTTATAAAATTCAAAATGGTGGCAAAACGGAATTCAAAAGCGAAAATAGGCGATCATTATACACCAGACCTTATTCCAAAATGGCGGAAAATACATTTATTATTTTGTCTCCGTTTTAATTGGCCCTTTTTGCCTCGTTTTGAGCCAAATATTCCTTTGAATTCTGCAGATGGGATCGAGGCAACAAGGGCCAATTAACAATGAGACAAAAGAGTGATGTATTTTCCGCAATTTTGGAATAAGGTGTATACTGAGGGTTTCAAAACCCTAACTCTATCATTTACGTGATTTCCAACAGTCACTGTATTTCCAACAAGTTAACAACAAAAGTGCAAAATATTCAAATGTGGAGGTTCTATTGACCTGTGCAGCAAGATCTAACAACTTGGCTCTGATGTGAACTGACTGCAGCGGGATACGCTTGTCCCCAGTCCCCTTGAGTCCTGCCTCGACTTTGGTCAGCGGATCCACAACTGACATGACATCTGACAGTTCCACACTGGAGTCTGAAAAAAGAGATATCACGTGACTTAAAGGAACCTCTCTCTATTTAGGATTATCCCCAGCAATTTTGGACTAAAACTTGTTTTCCTTGGTCGATACTGCTTACTTTTTGTACTAATAACTACCTAGAACTTCCGTTATCTCGAACAGTAGCATTTTCTTTAGTCTACTACGCAGCCGTTCTTAGGGTCGACCCTAAGAACGGCTGCGTAGGAGACTACGTTATCTTGATCACATTGTCATAACTGTCTGTAGGTCGTGACACGTATGAATATGTTCGCTATATAAGCACCTTCGGCGGTCATCATTAATTTTTTAATGTCCAAAAATCGATCAATCGATCACAATCATCACGATCAAACGTTTTTAGACAGGAACCTTTTCCTGGGATATTAGTCCACGCAAACTAAATGCAAATAAAAATTCAAATTGTACCTTCTGTCACAACTTCCATTTCCTCATCTGAAAATCCACTGTCAAGAGAAATGTCATCTCTGGGAAGGACATTATCACCAGGCAAAACAAATTCAACCAGATATCTACAAAGCAGTGATGGAAGCAAGTTAGGAACTAATTTTTTTTATCCTTTTGAGCAGATTCAACTGAGTGCCAAATAAAATGTTACGACGCAACGTAATTACCTTATTTTCTGCTGGTTTCCATTGTATATGGCATATTCATCATCCTGGATAAAGAAAAAATGTTCAAAGTAAGATTTTTGCGCTTCATCTACATAATTTTTTTGAACGTAGTATACGTTTTAAGAACGTCTATCAGGTCTATCAGCTTGATGCTCCACACAAACGAAAAATGACGAAAACCACGGGAAACGAACAACGTACGCAAGTTGATAATTTCAATTTTATTTATTATTCCTTTTCTCAACTATTATGGACTCCCTGTGACTGGACTGAAAAAACGACACAAAAACGAACGGTCGTGTGGGGCCTGAGCCAGAGGTTTTCGCCAGAGAAGTAACAAAATGGGAAATATAGCGTACTGTTTTGGCGCCCCGATGTCTTGATAACTTTCGAGATACCCGTGGACACTTGCACTATGGGAAAACCTTCAAGTGCTTCCAGGGGATTTGCTAAAGAAATACACTGACATGAATTTCTTCCTGACTGGTTAGAATGCATTGTAAAATGTATGTGACACCATCGACAGAGCAGCAGCTGACCTTAAAGTCTGACGGCTCATCTTCTATGTACTGCACCCCGTGACAGCTATCATAACCAGCTGGAGGTGACGTCAGATCCGTGGAAAATTTCCTGAACACCTTAGAAACAAGAACGGCTGAAGATAAGCCGAAGCAGCAGGCCACGTGTGAGGAATGGGTCTCCTTGTAATAAAACCAACCACACTCCTAGTCTTAGTGTAACCCTGAATTGAAACCGATAACTGTCTTTTCCCCAAACAATACGAGCAGCTTTACAGCTTTACCTTTACTTTGCTTTTCAGCTCGCAAGCATCACAAATATCCTCAAATAACGCCGTTTCTGGAATAAAAGATCGTCCTAAACTAGTTATGAATATTGTCTCCAGGAAAAAATGTTATGTTAAATTCACTCATCGAATGTTGAGTGTTGCTGGTCTGGCCGGTCTTGGCGTCAAAAAACGTGATCACGTGGTTGTCTTTTTCGTTTTTCAAACCGTGGAGTGAAATCAACGGTCCGTGGAGCGAAAATCTATCTCAGCGTTCGTCTGAAATCGATAACGCCCAAGCCTACGAGAACACAACTTAGACGTCGGCAAGATACCTTGCAAAATGTGAAAATGAAGATTACAGAGAAAGTAAATACCATCCATTACCATTACCTTAACCTTTCCCAAAGCGACCTCATTAACTAGCATCAACCTGGTTCCATTACTCCCGGGCGCTGAATACTTCGCACTGGTGCTACAACAAACATTATAATGCTGGTTAAGAGTTTCGTTTCAGAAACTAAAAAGCAAATATTTTGGGCCTTAGGACCTCTATATTTATAAGCTCTTCCCCCACTACACCTCCTTCCAAGACTGTCAGTATTCAAGTCCAGATGTGTGCTCAACCTTAGTCTCCCCCCACCCCTCCGCCCCACGCGGAAGGTGGAGTGGAGCAGGCCAGAAGGCTGGGGAGATAGTTGTTACGACGTCATAACGCTACTCTGTCTAGAAACCCAAAGTGAATTCAAGAGATTGTTTGACATTTCACAAGCTCCTTAAAAGTTTCTCCACTACGCATTCGCTTTCTCAAAGAGATAAGCTAAAGTTCCTATGGTTTCAAGCTTAGAAACGTCACTGGTTCACAATACGCAAAGCAATATGGCTAAAAAAGAAACAAAAATATATAAAAATACTGCTGTTTTCATAGGAGACGTCTGCAGGCAGGCCACTGTTTTCTTCAGGCTCAAAAACTGGGTAGTAACTCAGCACCTTTTACTGTCTTTAAGATGCACTATAACGCTGGGCATTTAATTGGCGTCTTCTATACCGTCATACATAACAGATAAATAACAATGTATTCCAACCTTGCAGAACTGGCGAAGTAGATTCCACTTCCAAGCATTCCTGCATCTGATCGTTTGCCACCAAAGTCATCTACAACTATTTTGGGCAACAGAAGACCCCTGAAAAGAACATAAGCGGTTTCGACTCGGTATCGATAGGTACCCAAGGGCGATGTTTATCTTTCAGGTACGATAAAAGGGTCACGAGATCCCATACCTCTTTGAAACTGCACAACTCTTTTAAAAACTGAACCGAATAATATATTTATACAAGTGTGCATGTACCAGCAAGTTTTAATTTGTTGGCACGTGTATGATCCTGCTACTTTGTTTTTTAAAAAACAAGCATTACGATGAGACCAACAAATTCGATGAGAACACGGGAGAACACAGTAAGCCTTTGAGTTCGAACTCTTTCAGGCGGATGAAAATTTTTTAGTAGGGCGCAGGAGAGTTGAAGAGAACGCTTGAGAGCTAGCAATCAAATAAATAAATAAATGAAAATAGCAAAAACTACTTACAATATAATGCAATAATCACAGTGAAAATTATTGGACTAGATTACTAAGATGCGAAAAAGCAGTCTTCAAATATATAGATCTAAAAGCAGATAATGTAGGAGCGGTGCGGAGTTTAAAATCAAGAGAGATCCAGTCTTTAACCGCTAAAAAGGCGCAAGTGCGGTTTCCTGAGTTTGTATTAACCTTAGGAAGTTTAAGTTGATAAGTTGATTCACCTCTAGTACGAACATTATGTACAGACTTAAAGGGTTTAAGAATGTCACAAAGGTGGCGTTAAGCCACTAAGAGCTTTATACACAGTAATACAACGAAAGTATTTAATGCGTTCATAAATGGGAAGCCACATCAACTTAAGAAATAAGGGCAAAGAGGGGTGTTTGGAGTCGGTGTTCAGGATCAAACTTGCAGCTCTTTTTTGCAAACGATGAATCCTGTCAAGGTTATAAGCAGATTAAACCAAAGAAGGTGAGAGTTTGAATTCCTTTTGGTTAAAGGTAAACTCAAACTCCACGAAAGGTTTTAAAACCAAGATTTTAACTACCGTTACGTTGACTGCCATTCAAGAGGGTGTTAAACATTGATGCCAGAGCAACACAAGGGACATGCATACATTTAGGGCATACTTACCTTGACAAAATACCAACAAAGTTTGTTGCCTGTAATAAAATAAAAGAAAGTTTGCTTAAAAATCTGTTTTACTGTACACAGCTCCTTCAATGTGCCACAAAAACCACATTGTGAAAACCTGATTCTGAACACTAAGAGACGTAAATTTTATATAACAGCAAAAATAATGTAATAACAAGGTCTCTCGATCACATAGTCAACGACTGAGTCGTGTACTTTGGTTCTAACTTTTGACCATAAACTTTTGAAGTCAAATGACAGTGACCTTCAAGTCTAATAGCAATCGCTCTCACACACACACTACTCAAATATTGAGCCTAAAATCTTAAAGTGTTAACATTCAAATGGTGGTTCTAACTATGTAACTATCGAGTCTGGCGATGAAATTATTTTCACGTCACCATGCATTCCAAGTGAAGGCTAATACGTAGTAATTTCCCACGGAACTGCTTTCTATGCTTTATAACTCTTGCCAAGGCAGTTGAGTACGTGAGTAGTCTGCGGACTTAATGTAATGTAATTTTTAAGTTGAAAAGATTGCTGTGTACTCTGTCAGTGTGTGTCGTGTACAATCACAGGTTTTTCTCACCTTTGATGCGTGGAAAAGAAGCTTTTTATTTTCGATGTCATGTGAAAAAGTGCCTTCCTCCACAGGACGATGAATGGAGAAAACATTGAGAACGCTGATCTTAGACGAACTGAACATAAAAGAAGAGAATATACAGTAAGCATAGAGGTGTATTCAAGACAGTTGCCATGGAAACATTTCGTCCATGAGCGATGGTATTTATGGTCGTCATGACAAAAGGTTATTTTCTACAATCTAATACAATTGTAAAGTGTTTCTCAATCCTCACATTTGAGTTTCCAAATTACTTGAAGGACTGGGCAAGAAGGAGTGACAAAAAGGTATGACTGAAAAGGGTCTTAAAGGGGTTATGTCACGCTACTTTACCATCTTTTAAAAAAGCTAAAAAGTTTCTTGGCATCAATTGAATTCCAAAAATAAGGGTCTAGCTTTGTTATTAAAGACTACCTTACGCCACTGAAACTGTTTCCTGTCGTCTGTTGCTACCGATGGCAAGGATGGAAATGGATTGAAACTTGAAAAAATTGGGCCAATTTTTTCAAGTTTTCACGCTATGTTCTCAAAAATCACCAAAAAAAATATTATGGTTAGCTCTGCCTAATAAAATTCATTTGATATCGTCCTTATAGCTTTACAGGAGCATTTTGTGTATGAGTAAAGGCATTAGGTTATGATTTTAACAAGAATTGACCTAAAATAGCAAAATCCTCGTGACATAACCCCTTTAAGAGGAATGCAAAGTACATTATTCTATTGTCAACAGCTGACGACCAATTTTTACCTGGTTTCACTAGAGTTGACATGTTCTTGAATCTTTTTAAACTCATCACTGCCTTGCTCCAAACACTCAATGTGACACTTCAGTGCCCTGTACTTAGAGTACACACTTTTCCTTGTTAACCAGTTTGTAGCCTCGCCAATACTCACCATGTCTTTAATGAGCTGTTGACAGACACAAAGATAATTAAAAACCAAAGGTAAGTTCGGTCATGGAGTCAAACCAACAACTTAGTAACTCCTCTATCATTATTTTGTCCAAGAGAAGCTTTGTTAAGGGATGACTAACCAACGGACTGAGCAAACGGACCGACTGAATGACTGATTCAATGGATGAATGAGCGAATCAACAACGAGGAACAAGTGAACAAGTAAATGAACGAACAATGACTAACTGACTGACTGACTGTCTGACTGACTGAATACGCAAATGAACTAATGAATGAATGAAAGAAAAGAAAGAAGGAAAGAAAGAAAGAAAGAAAGAAGGAACGTACAAATGAAAGAAAGAAAGAAAGAAAGAAAGAAAGAAAGGAAGGAAGGAAGGAAGGAAGGAAGGAAGGAAGGGAGGGGGGAGGGAGGGAGGAAGGGAGGAAGGAAGGAAAGAAGGAAGGGAGGAAGGAAGGAAGGAAGGAAGGAAGGGAGGAAGGAAGGAAGGAAGGAAGGGAGGAAGGAAGGAAGGAAGGGAGGGAGGGAGGAAGGAAGGAAGGAAGAAAGGAAGGAAGGAAGGAAGGGAGGGAGGGAGGGAGGAAGGAAGGAAGGACGGAAGAAAGGAAGGAAAAGAGGAAAAGGAAGGAAGGAAGGAAGAAAGGAAGGAAGGAAGGAAGAAAGGAAGGAAGGGAGGGAGGAAGGAAGAAAGGAAGGAAAAGAGGAAAAAAGAAGGAGGGAAGGAAGGAAGGGAGGGACGGAGGAAGGAAGGAAGGAAGGAAGGACGGAAGAAAGGAAGGGAGGAAGGAAGGAAGGAAGGGAGGGAGGGAGGGAGGGAGGAGGGAGGGAGGAAGGAAGGACGGAAGAAAGGAAGGGAGGGAGGGAGGAGGGAGGGAGGGAGGAAGGGAGGGAGGAAGGAAGGAAGGAAAAGAGGAAAAAAGGAAGGAGGGAAGGAAGGGGGGAGGGGGGAGGGGGGGAGGAAGGAAAGAAAGAAAGAACAAATGAATGAGCAAGTGAATGAACAAACGAATGAAGCAACAAATAAATTAATTAATAATTGAAATCTGGTAGGAATGGATAAAAGAACAACTGAACGAAAGAACAATTTAGTAATTATTATTACTGATAGTTTGATTGCAATGACACAAGTGCTAAAATAAAACAACATCCCCTTTCGTGTTATTTCTCAATTTTCATCAACTATCTCCTTGCAATGGGAGAATTGGCTGTTGATAATGTTTCGGAGTGAAAGGGTACCTGACACAAGTCTTGTTTCTGTGCAATGAAATGCCTGGATGCTATCCCTGGTCTTCTGTTCTTATGAGGAATAACTGAGAAGAACTCATCTTTCAGTTTCATAACAACACTGGCATCTTCAGCAGCATCTAGTGCCTGTCTGAGTAAAAGCAAAATTGCTTCGGCTTTCTCCACGTCCTCAAGTTTAATGGAGTCAACAGGAACAGCCAGAATGTCAGAAAGACTGCCAGTTGCCTCATTCCAAATAAAATCGACCAGGTTTGCAACCTTTGAGGACATTTCAGAATCTTCCTCAGAACAGTAGTCACTGACCGTCATCTGAATAAAGGTAATTAATAAAAAGGAATTAACCACAAATAACAAACAAACAAATAAATGCTTCCTGGGGGTGCTCCCTTTTGTAAGCGGTGAAACCTCTATTAAAGACGGTGCCTCCTTTTGTTACTATGCATACATTCTGCGCATCTCAGGATATTCGGATTTCTTAAGGAATTTGCCCCCTAATACAACAATATTTTTGCACGGTTTATGACTGTGGAAAAAGCAGATCTTAGCAAGGGCTATCAGGATTCAAAAAGAAAACTGGGGGTAACCATGCATTTTTTAGGGATAATTGAGCTTAAATTTGGAAAGAAATTACCATGCATTCTTTGTATTTTAACACTTTTTTAGAATTATCTCTGAAAAATGTGTGGGTACCCCCATTTTTCTTTTTGGATTCCAGTAACCCTTGCTGAGATCTACTTTGCCCCCATAGTCATAAGCTTTGCAAAAATATGTCTCTGTTAAGAGGCACCGTCCTTACGCGGACACCCTTAATTAGGACCCTCACTAGTGTCTGTTTAATACAGGGTGTCCTCTTAATGCAGGTTCTGATAAGTTAGGAAACAATAGTTAACTCTTATATCTCCACCTTTATTGACCATCATACAAGTTTGGCACGCTTTATTGCTTTCGCAACTGGCCGTTCCGGGTAGAATTACTAAATTACCTGGAAAATTTGCTCTTTGAAGCAGATAGCAATGGATAATATCATAAAACACTTTCTGGAAACACTTGTAGTGTCCACTTAATGCAGGTTTCCCATAAGAAAACAAAAAATGGCTTGATTTTGGTGTGTGTGTCCATTTAATAGAGGTGTCTGCTGAATACAAGTTCATTTCAAATTGAAAATGGAGGGTGTCAGCTTGATAAGTGGTCTGCTTAAAACAGGTTTCACCGTATATTATTGTAGGTACATGCCACCCCTTACCTGTTCTGGCATGAAACAAACAAACAAACCTGCATCATTTTATCAGAGCCGATTTTGTGCGACAGAATTGACTCCACCCTTGTCAAACTATAAGGTGGTTGTGTCTGCTGAGTATACATAGCAGCATAAGCCCCTAGGGCCTCCCCCACAGTACTGAAATATCTGCATTCCTTGGATCCTTGATCACCTTCCTACAGGAAATAATTTACACCACTGTGTTAACTCTTAAAGCCCTGATATGAAATTTGCATATTTTTTTTGCTGTTCATTCATCACTTGAATGTTTGAACAAGTTGAGTAATGAAGTAAAGGCAAATTTCATTTTTGTCGCAAACACACAAGGTTTCAAAAGTGAGCTGCAACTGTTTTACTAATGTATACTGCTTATTCTTTTTTAGTACAAATAAGGGGCTGAGCAAGGAATCAGTTTTTAGAAAGAAATTGTTTTAAAAAATTTATTAATCAACATGTCATAAACTTAATTAAAGCACGGCAAAAAAAGCAATCTCAGGAAAAAAACCTGTGGGGCATGAATAAAAGGCTTCCCAAACAACTGTAAATGAAAATGAATAACACAAAATGATAAACTAGATTAAAAATAGGAATGTCTACATGGACACTGGTGATGAACAGTTCATAAGAAACGTTCTCAATTAAAAAAAAAAACAGGATAAAATCATAAATTATTAAATAATTTAGAAAATAATAACATACTTAGATAATAAGTACATGTACTGCTGTAAATGTAAGTTTGTTTGATAATTTTTGTGGATTGCTAGAGTGGAAATGAATGCAACTTAAAAACACTTATGAGGCTTGTGTTTTCAAGATTCTCCTTCTTTTATTAGAAAAATTACCAGAAATTGCTGCAGGTTTATTCTTCATCTGAGAAAATCAATGGATTTCCTTCTCTTGATTTTCTGGGAGCACTTTGTGATCGACAAAAAAGGCATTTTATTTGAATTTCAAAAACGTGAAAACCCCTGTGACATAAGCCCCTGATCAAGGCCCTGGAAAATCTCGCTTAGCTCAAGAAAGTGAAGGTCTTGAGTATCATGAGTTTTAGAATGGGAAGGTTTCCAAATTTTGAGTTGAAAACTACACAGAATAATGAATTTCGAATCAGTTCTTTTGCATAGTTACCATAAGATTATGACTCTTACTGTATACCCCATTTACACCACAGCTTAAACACATTTAAGCTGTTTAATTAAACAACGTTTAAAATTGTTTTCTTTATTAAAGTTGTTTGCTGATTTTTTCTACTGCGAATTTAGTGCAAATAAAAAAACAAGTAAAAGCTCACTTGAATTCTTTGTTTAAACTAGCCATTCAGCTTTCTGTTGCTGAATTTCATTTTGTTAAACCAGGTTTAATTAAACATGTTTTGTCAGCGTGAATGGGGCATTAGACTTACCCGCAAGTTCTCAAGGTGCCCATGGTGTGTAAAAACACGACATCTGGGGCCAGTACAGGATACTTGTGGAGGAATAACATGAAGTTCCAGAGCATAAAATGAAGTATTACTTCCAGAAGAATCCAAACCCTAACGACAGTTCATGAAAGACGTTAAGACGGAATCCATCAGGAAATTGAGTAATCAGTGGACAAAAACCTTGTACCAGAATAATTTAAAGTATATTCCATTCTTTTTTACACTTTTTAAGAGCTATAGATGTAATAAGTTATCCGTAATAACCCCAAAGACAATTTCTTATGGGAGCCTGAGAAATTAAATTTCAAATTTCACAAGAATTGTGTAAACACAGGTGTAAAATAGGTAAATTTTTATGTGTAAGATTTCATTTTGTGAAATTTGAAATTTAGTTTCTCGGGCTCCCATAAGAAATTGTCTTTGGGGTTATTACAGATACCGGTAACAAATTACATCCATAGCTCTCAAAAAATGTAAAAAAGAATGCGGTATGCTTTAAATTATTCTGGTACAAGGTTTTTGTCCACTGAAAATTAAAATTACTCAGTTTCCTAATGGATTCCGTCTTAATGCTTAACCCTTTAAGCCTTGATACAAAAATGTTCTCTTTACTGTTCTCCATACATTTCTTATGGAACTAGTAAGGAGAATTTGTCTAAATATCAAGACATCTTGTACTTGGTGATCACTTTCTTTACATAAGTAAATTCTCATCACTTGAATGTTTGAACTGGTATTGATGATTTAAAGAGAAATTTCATTTTTGTCACTGTTAGGACTTAAAGGGTTAATTGAGAAATATAAAATTTTAATATTACAATAAGAGGACAACAGATAATTTATTCTTTGCTTACAGTCTTGTGGGTTGTTTACCTAACACTAATGTATCAATAATGCACATGCACTGAGTTCCATTATTAAGAATGAAGCACTAAACAACTAAGGGTATTAACCCGGTGGCGGGGGGGGGGGGGGGACTCCCATATGAAAGGGACGGGGATGCTTGTTGGAAAAGTAGAATTAAACCCTAAAACCCCTAAAAGAGACCAATCTAGGCATGGCTCAGGCTTTATTTGAACCCTAAAGGAGACCACACTCAAACAGACATTCGATTTCTGCGTGGTCTAGACCACCAACACAGTATGATGGCATTTGTTTTTTATATAGATATTTTTTTACCTACAACCCTAAGCGATACCTGTATGGGTGAAACTATTGGCTTTTTATTCTGAACACCCTAAGTGAGAACAAAATCTGCAATTTACACCCCAAAGTGAGATGGCGAGCATCCCTGTCACCATCACATGGTGGTCCCCTCTGCCCCCAGCCCACACCTCTTGATGGCATTGCTACTTGATAACACTGGCCTTTTTTACACCAAGGTGGTTCAAGATAAAATGTGGGGAAAGGTTTCATGTCTATTAGGAATGTCAGAGATGCATGCAGTTCTCTCAGGTTAAATGTTAAGCAAGTCAACATTGCACAATGTGTCCATGTGAAAACAACAGTTGACCATGTTTCTTTGTCCAGCGAAGAGAGTTGAATAATTGGTCAGTCAGTTCTCAGTGCGGATATACTGTTGCAAAAATGCAAATTATACACTTACAATGTTACCACTGACCCATAATCATTTTGTCATCATCATCATCATCATTTTTTGTCTATAATTTTAATCCAGTTTACCTGTAGTAGAACATCTTTTGTTATTTCACAGTTCTGTTCATCAAAATATGGAGCATCATCTGACTTGTAAAGCCAAACCCTGAAAAGTAGTACTGGTAGTAGAATTCACTTAACATTAAAGTTACTGTAGTTACTGTTATTATTTCCGAAATCTGTTGAAATCATAATACCCCAGCATGTTCCACAATACCTTAAACTATGAAAAGCTTTCAACTGGTATACAAAATATTTTTTATGATTATAGATAAATAAATGAATAAATCAGTAAATAAATGCCAAGATTTTTTTGGAAAAAAATCCAAACTGCCAATGGAAATCAAACTCATGACTTTTTGGATACTGGTTGGAATGCTCTACCACTGAGCTCATAGAAGACTCATGGTGAGCGAGGTCATACAATTGAGATTTATACATGCCACAGGACTGCAGGTACGGAAGATGACAACAGACCTGTAGGCACTAACTACCTGGATGTACTTTTGAGCTTGCAACCTTCTGAAAAATTGGGTTAAATGTTAAAGTTAACGTTAACGTTAAAGTTAGTCGTTAAAGTTAACGACTTGGAGCAAGCTAGCTCTGTAGTTGGCATGGCGTTAGCGTGGCGTACTGTTTAGTGTGCTAGCAGCTCTTTAGCTTATGGCGTCCACAGTTTTTGCGTTACTGTTGTCTGCCTGGCTCGTTCACAGGGTCCCTGGCAGTTGCGTGGTCAGCAGGATGCTTGCGCAGCGTATGCGTGCACCTTCACATGGGCTTGTAGTTTTACTTTGCTCTGCAATTGTGGCATGGCTGCTTTAGTACCATGTTTAGTTTTATTCTGTTCTTCGTCCAGTTCCTGATGTTTTGGCGGATTCTGGTGACCTCGTTATTCGCATTTCGCTGTTGTGTGTTGGCCCTTTGTTTCTTCCGCTTGGATCTTCAGCATGATTCAACCGTGCTCAACCTACAACAGCTTATTGGCTGGCATAATCCCCTCAACTGCCTTGTCAGTTCCGGCTTCGTCTGCTGTGTCCACTGTAGTCTCCGCAGCGTCCACGGGAGTGTCTTCTTCCCTGTCAAGTGAGCCCAAGCCATTGGAAATTCATTGCCTACTATCATCACAGCGATCCGGGAGAACGCTGCCCCTGTGTCGAGCACTTCTTCACCGATTGTTACGAGCTTTAATTCCAGTCCAGCCATGGTCGTTGCGTGCTCTTTTGTGGCTTCGTCCGGTACATTGAGGTTGCCTCCATTTGTTGCTAATTTCCCCTCCTTGCCTGCCACCGCCGGCTCCCTCGCTACTCATTCCGTTTCTTTTGCCTCTCCAGTTATGGCTACTCATCATGTACCAATCCCAGGGGGGGGGGATACTCCATGTTTCAAGTGACGGGGATGATTGAGTGGGGGCAAAAATCAAAACCCAAAAAAATCCCTAAGGCTTCCAACAAAACTGCAAAAAATCCCTGGACCAAAAATTAGCCCCCCAAAAAACCCATACTGAATTTCTGAGCCTTAAAATTTTCCAGAAAGGGTGAAATAATAATTTTTTTATAACACGAAAAAAAAAACCCACTAGAAATTGAATGTTTGTGTTTATATTCATCATACCAGCTGATTTGATCTTTTCCTCATCTGGTACTTAGTCATTCTAACAACACTAGGGACACCCAAGAACATCTTCTGTTTCAACAATAACATTATGAATGACAACTCTAAACAAGACCACCTGGGCAAGAACAAGTTTGGATGTACTTTATTTGCAGAACTACACTGTATGCGGCCGGGATACGCGGGCACTACCATGAATCTTCAGATTGTTTTGAATACCCCTCCCCCCCCCAAAAAAAAGATCCCTACTTAAATCAAGCCACCCAAAAAAATACTTGCCAAATTTTTCTACCCAAGAAAATCCCGGAATCAAAAATTTCAAACCCAAAAGAATCCTTCGATCATTCCCGTCACTTGAAATCCGGATTACCCCCCCTGGGGTGCCAATGTGCCTAAATTTTCCATTCGCCAAATTGGCGACTAGAATTCTTCGTCACACCCTGCCTGAAGACCAGGTTGTGAATTTTTGAAAACAAGTAAATCTTATTCCGTGGCAGTGATATCGATGGGCATTCAAAAATGCTAGTTTCAGAAAATTGGCACTTGCTCCACAAAGAAAATCTGTCACTAGATGCCAGCTTGGATTTGAAGTGGTTACGTTGTATATGGGCCTTTCTAGTGTCCCTTCCTCATATATTGCAAAGTGAAAGCACAATAAGTTGCAATGGCCACCATTTATCACAACTGCGAAGAAAGCATCAGGAAATGAAAACAAAAATTGGGGGGGGGGGGGGGCAATTTTGGAACCTATCAGAAGAGAAGTCAATTTTTAGGAGCAATTGTTTCTCGATTTGAAAGGAAAGGTCTTTACCATTCTTCAATTTATACTATTAAAATGAAGCAGAATTTTGAACCTGATATTCACTTTACATTGAGGCAGATGCTTTGAGAAGATATACGCTACACGAGGGGGTAAGAGTACTGCAACATTTTTGCAGCTGTTTGAGAACCATTTGAATGAATTAAAGCTGTCTGTTTTGGTACAATCTTTCTTGATAAAATTCTCTTAGTTCATGTATCAAGTTGAGCTTATTTTTCTTTAATTTGGATGTTTGTAATGTATGCTAGCCTTGTTTAGGATAAAAACTTATAATTCCGTAGGATCTAACTCTTCAAAATAACAGAATCAAACCAATTTTTTTTCAAAAAACTAGCGACTAACTTTTTGGAGTTGGAAACCACTTTTAAATATTTAGAAGCCAAGAGGCTCCTTGACAAAAATGTTAATTTCGTGCCCTGCTCACATGACAAGCATTTCCATGAGTATGGAGAGCTCCTTTTCCACCATCAGTTGACTAGGCGTTCGTGGTTGGTCCAGGACATGCGCCCATTCCCGCCAAACTGGTATCAAAGATTACTAGCGGTCAGTTTGTGGACTTGGCAGACTTACTGTTGGCCAATCTGCGATTGGCTAAACAGGAACCGCAAACCTTTCTTGATGGTAAGCTACTGATTTCCAAAAAGTGTCGTCAAGTGGAAATTCAGGAAATTTTGACCTGGACTGAGGCCTTCACCATTTTTCAAATGGTGACGTGCACAAAACACTCTTATCGCTGGCCAGACCTCACCAAATATAAACTCCTGATCATCCAAACTGCACGCCAATCACCGGGAAGAGCTTGCCTGGAATACCATTTGGCTTTTCGCAAGGACGCAGCAGCAACTGGTCTTTCGGATTGGTCCAAGATGAATTCGGAACTGTATAATTTTCATTTGCGGTCGCCAGCACATCTCCCCAATCCAGGGTTACTTGCTCCCGCTCCCCCTCCCTGGTCGGGGAGGGGAGCAGTACTGAGGGGACGGAACTCCCCACAGCCTCTTGTGTACATAGTGCTAATAGCATTGTTCCTGTTCCTCTTGATGAGCAGCATGGACTTCCGTGCTCAGCGGTTTCGTTTTGTTCAAGTTCAGTTGGTACACCCAGCGTTTCTGTTCCAGTTTGTTTGTTTTCACTGTTAGCTCTGGCACAGTTAGTCTCCCAGATCATTGGACCTGAACTCCCAAGACCACGTCATCCTTTGGGCAGCTTGTTGCCTCAGCTTTTTCAGTTTTCTGCATGCTGGGGAGTTCACCACTAATTCTTCATTTGACCCCAGTATCCATTTGACAGTAATTGATGTGCAGGCTGATGCTTTGGTGGAGCCTACAATACTTCTTTCAGAGTCCACATCAAGTGTTCGAAGACATGTCTAATAAGGTGCCTCCTCTCCCCATAGTTTTATTCAGTAGAGTTTTTCCACTGGAATTTCAGTCTCAATGTGACAGGTGCTAGGGTTGGGGTGGGGCTCTTGGCTGAGTTGCCGGTAAGGCTGGCTTATGGGGTGTTCTACCGGGGGTTGGGTTAGCGGTACCAGCCCCCAGGCCCCTGGGCACCCAACCTCCATTTGCTACATAGGCGTTAATATGCTACTAGGTCTCCTAGATGGCAATTTTGCTGTTTACTTCCTTTACTGCTGCAGGACTCCAAGCAGACATTTAAGGGGACCTTGTACTACTTAACTTACAGTACAACCAAGCCACAGGTCTTGCTATGATTCCCTATACCTACCGTATTTTGTTTACATCTGGTAGTTGCAGTTTCTTCACAGTTTTTGTTTTCTTCCTGTTTACTTGGTTTTTACCTGCAACATAACAATAAGTCAATGATTTCAACTGTTACGGGAGTGGAAGCAGTGTCAAACTGCCATTTCTAAACAACTTGAGTAGAAGTGACATAAGGTGTTAGTCGATACAGTTTCTGAGCATACTGCACTTACTGAACTAGCTCTTCTCTTTCCCGTAGGTGGAATAAACCTGTTATTGTTTCTGTGATAAACCATGGAATAATATCTCATGACAGCTGAAGAATTTTATAACTGAAATATTTCCTCGTCAAAATACATCTAGCAATAAAAAGATCCTCAAAATCGGTATAAGCCACGGTATATTAATTAATAGCAAATGCTAGGAATAAACTAATCCTGTGTGTCTGATTTTGACAAATCACAAAAACGTTTCAAACTTTTGTTAGCTTTTTGTATTGCATTAAGTCTGATGACACAATATCAGAAATTTACATTAATTAAGGGAAGCCAAGATTGAACTAGAATTTGAATAAGTTGGTTTTTTGTGGAGTAAGGAAAACTGGAGAGCCAGGACAAAACACCTTTGGTGAAGAAAATAACCAACAACAAACTCAACTTAAAGTGGTACTACGATGTCATCAAAAAATCACTTTTATTTTTTCTTTAAATTTCAAAACTATGTTTACTAAACACTCTTAAGCGAAATTTTAAGCCTTAATTTTGAGAAGAAGACTGTTTATTTAAACAGCAATTTTCCATTTCAATGGTCCACCATTATTACACCAGAAAGGATACAATGATGTCATTCACTCAAGAGCTGTAGAATGCAAAGTGTGAACACAGCTTACAAATTATGCAAAACACGAGTTTGAGAGTCTGAAAGCTCAAAACTCCTGTGCTGCATACTAAATAAGTCACTTGCACACGCGCTGCATTCTAAAACTCTTGAGTGATTGACGTCATTATATCCTTTCTGGTGTAATAATGGCAGACTATTAAATCAGAAAATTGCAGTTTAAATAAACAGTCTTCTTGTCAAAATTAAGGCTTAAAATTTCGCTTGGGGAGTGTTTCGTAAACAAAGTTTCGAAATCCGAAGAAAAAATAGAAGTGATTTTTTGATCGTAGTACCACTTTAAGTCAGGGTCTGAAACTATGACCAGCTGGTTGCCAATGTGACCAGAATGTCAGGACTGGCCAGCAGCTGGTGACTTTCTTTTTAATTAGTTTCGTTTACATGATTGGACATTTTAGAAAATGTTTGGCAACTAGAATTTGCCATCTTGTGTTTGAAACATATGCCTCACGTGTAGTCTACAAACTGCAGGGGTTTCAATACAATTTGAAGTAGGCAGCTGGTTTGAGTAGAGTAATCAACTGTATCAGCAAGGGGTTTGAAAGAATCTTTCTTTAATTACTTCAATTTAGGGAAAAAAGGTAGCCGACTTCACTGAAAGAAATAGCCAATGCTTTTCGTTGGCCGTTGGTGCTTATTGAGAGCACTGAAACTGCAATTAAATGATGCACCTCAGAATTTAAACAGTCATGTTAAATTGTTATCACATGTACGTATGACCTACCAGCTATCTTTCCTGAACTGAAGTTCTGTGACTCGCGTGTTTCTGACAGAAGGTAAGGCTGGGGATCAAGTACCTTGCCAGACTTAATGCACTCCTTTACGAAATCAAATGAAACCACTGCAATTCCATACTTTATGGCAGTTCTTCCCTTATACGAAGACAATGTCTTCTCTGAATTACCAGTCACCAAATAGCTTGTCTAAGGAAACAAAAATGTATGCAAGGTTACATGCATGCATGCATGTAGTGAAACCTGTATTAATTAAGCAGACACCCTTGGACCCAGGCTACTGTCTGCAGCCTATTTTCAGGGACACCTTGCACAACTGGCCATTCCAGGTAGAATTACTAAATTACCTGGAAAAGACGCTCTTAATGGAGGTATCCGCTGAATAAAGATTCATTTCGAAGTAATTAACATGGGAAGAAAATTTAGGGACTCAAGCTGGTGTCCGCTTAATAAAGGGTGTCTGCATGCTCAATTTGGGGTCTGCTTAAGACAGGTTTCACCATAATTGACAAGTTTCTCTGCTGGAACTCTTATGATTCTTATTTTCTGATCATCTGATTAACAATCACATTATTGAAGCATGTTTGTTTATCTATTTTGTCATTATTTTGCATTATTAAATGGCTACAGCTTCTAAATATATAACGTGGGCTGTGATTGGCCAATACTCGGGTTGGATTTTCCCGTAATGCCCATGTGCAATATGCACGACGTTATATAATGCCCAGCTGCTAAAGCAGGAATATATAAAATGTGCATTAGTACATAAGATTCAAATAGTTTAAATTATTTGAAGCTAAATGTAAAAGAGACAGTTTCTTTGAAAGATTTAACATTTTCTTGTGCGATATACACTGTATTTTTTTGTGTGTGAAAATAAAACTGCTGTTTTGAATGCTTTCCGGTAAACTGTTCCAATCATCCCAATCCACCAGGGCTCACTCTTCAAGTAGTTAAGTGTTTAACGCACTTGTAACCATATGAATAAACTTCTTATTAACCCTCACTACACTGTAGCTCCAGACCGTACTGGGAGAATATTGCCCTCAGTTTTTAGAAAGACTTCGGGCAACATTCTCCCAGTGCGGCCCCCGCACTTGGTTAATAAGAAGTAAATAATGGTCACAATTACTTCCAACTAAAAGTCTTGTGACAACTTTTTGTTTATTTTAAATAGATTTATTGGCATGATGTTAGTGGTCATTCAATAACATCATACTTCACTGACCAATCGGGTAAACAACCAGAGACCTAAATTCTGTCCACTGATGATTCACAGTTCACTTGACTCTGATGATGACTTCTGCTAACAGGTTGTTGAAATTACACCAGTCAGTCTCATTACAAACAGTCCTTCCCAGGCTACTACACTCACTCTGGTGAACAAACTTCACTGACTTCAAATACAGAGTTAAAAAATTACCACTGTTTCCTCACTATTTTGTTTTGTAAGCACACACAAGCCTTTAAATGCAAAACTGGCAGTATATACTCGACTGACATTACCATCCTTCGCATTACCATTCCTGCACATATAGTCACCCAAACATATCAAGACTATTTAATGGGAAAAGATTAGTTTTGCGACAATCTGACCAACTGAACCAGTGACAAATACAGTGAAATTTGCACAGTTGAGAGGACAATGAACAATGCCTTACTTAATGCAAATCAAAATTGGAAACTTCATGCCCTGAAAACACCAAACAGATGTTGCTGCTTTAATTGGTTCATGAGATCAGTCATATAAACAGTACTGTAACATAATACTTTAAAAACCCTAAGATTCCATTAGGGGCAGACAGATTGAGTTGATTCAGCTTTAGTTGTCAGACATCAGGTCCATTTAAATTCCACTCACTTTTAAAATACAATATTTTTTAAAATCTAAAAGTGCATTAAGCATCTACCTCTAAAGGTCAAATTCACTAGGGGATCTAATGAAACTAATGGGTTTTGTACTCTTCCAAATTGTAGCTGCATGCAGTATAAAACTGTTCGTTCAAACACTTTTTTAACATCTCTAAATTTCTTTTAATTATAAATTTGCAAATTTTCCTTCACAATATGTTGCATTTAAGCTATGTTCTGTCTATTAAAGTGGTACTGTGATCAAAAAATCACTTTTATTTTTTCTTCGGATTTCGAAACTATGTTTGTTAAACACTCCCCAAGCGAAATTATAAGCGTTAATTTTGAGAAGAAGACCGTTAATTTAAACTGCAATTTTCCGGTTTAATGGTCCGCCATTATTACACCAGAAAGGATACAATGACATCATACACTCAAGACCAGTAAAATGTAGTGTGTGAACGCAGCTTACACATTATGCAAAACACGAGTTTGAGAGTGTGAAAGCTCAAAACTCCCGTGCTGCATACTAAATAAGGCACTTTCACACACACTGCATTCTACAGCTCTTGAGTGTATGACGTCATTGTATCCTTTCTGGTGTAATAATGGCGGACCATTAAAACGGAAAATTGCAGTTTACATTAACGGTCTTCTTCTCAAAATTAAGGCTTATAATTTCGCTTGGGGAGCGTTTAATAAACATAGTTTCGAAATCCGAAGAAAAAATAAAAGTGATTTTTTAATCATAGTACCACTTTAAACAAAAAGCGAAAATCACAGCTTATTTAGCTTAAGTTTGCAAATTTTTACCAAAATTCAATGACAGTACCCTTAATTAGTCAGCTTAACTTTGAGTATTTTAATTAAACTCATGAAAACAAAACTGTTCCCTCAAAACACTTTTGTAACATCTCTAAATTTCTTCTAATGATTTTACACATTTTCCTTCACAATATTTTGCATTCATGCTAATGTTCTTTCTATTAAACAATTAAAAAGCGAAAATCTCCAGTTGAGCTTAAGTTTGCAAATTCAACCTAAATTCATTGACAGTACCCTTAATTAGTCACCTTAACTGAGTTTGAGTATTTTAAACCCATCATAACAAACTTATCCCTGTTATATCCAGCATTACATCTTGACTATGTTTGCAGTTGTAATATTTTCCTACCTGCTTAGTCAAGATGTACGACAATATCCCGCCATTATCGACAATCTCTCTACGAATTTCTTGCTTCTCTTTGAATGTCAACTGCGAAGTAGCAGCAAAATCAACGGCAAATTGTATGTCGTGAAATATATCGGACTTCTGCAAACTCCCCATGGCTTGGCTCAAGTTTGCAGGCCACATTTATTCCGTTTTCATTGCAGAAACTGCAGTGTGCAGCAGTTTCCGCATCGTCGAAACCCTTCCAGGCGTTCTATACCTAGGGTGACCTGGAGACCCTGGGAACTAGGGGCGCTTTCCATCGGAAATTTTGGTCCGAAACTTCTGTGCAACTGTCCAACCAGAATTTTGGGAAAGGAAGGTCCATTCTGATCGGAAATTACTGTTCCATTCGAAAAATTTCGGTTTCCAATACCTCTCTGTCGTAAATTTCTGTAAATTTCCATCCGAAACTGGGCTGGTGTAATCAACCGGAAAATTTCCGGATTTACTGTTCTATTTGACACATGAAATTTTTGAATTTCAAACCACAGATGTACCATCCTCAGTGGAGTGTGCTTTCAATGGCATCGGTTGTCAAATTGGCCTCTTTGTAATTGATAAAAGTAAATTAAAACTGTCAAAGATATTAAAACGATGTTTTACTTTTAAAAATTTTCTCTGTTTGTTTTGAAAACTGGAACAAAAAAAAAACCCCAAGTATTACTATACCCCGCTCTCACGGCGGGGTAAAAAATGGGTATTAATAGAACCCGTCCTGACGGCGGGATAACTAGTGAATACAGTAACTCTAGACCATTAGGACCAATTTAATACAAAGACTACACACCAGGAGGCAGGGAGGCGCGCACTCTTACTATCCAGGGTTTGACTGGACTGAACGTCTGACTTTAGAAGTTACTATAAGAACGTTGAATGCAGGGAACCACAAAACGCAAAATAAAACTCACCCGGTACTTCTTTATTGCCGGATCTCGTTTTGTTGAGATGCTCGTACCAAGACGTCACTGTAACTGGTCTAAATAAACAATTTTCAGATTACAAGGCTGGCATTACGGCAAAGGGCACAAGTGTTCTTTTGCCGTAGTGCCAGCCTTGCAATTCTTACAATCAAAGTAGTTAAGTTAAAAGTTACGCCGGACGTTACCTTTTATGCAACTTGCCCCAGGTGACTCTGGATGTCAGCCCGTACCAAATGTAATGTCTGGACTGAGTAAGAAATACAACGCTCGCAAAAATAGTTATAACTAATTATTATTTAAATAATAACCTGCCATACAATACTAAGGATTCATATAGCCCGAGAGAAGAAAACAGTGAAAACACTTATTCAGCAGAGCTGAGTTGAAGTTGAGCAACCGCTCACAAAACAAACGTGGTCAGAATGGAGGCCAGAAAAAACCTGCCACAAAATCCCCTTGAGGAAAAAATATCTGAGTAGGAACCATGGCTCAAGTCCCAAGCTGGCATCCTACGAGGCTTTACAACAAGGAAAGTATGTAGTGAATATATGAAATGGAATTTTAAAAATATTGAAACCAAAAGATAAAAAAAAATTAAGCGAAGCTGAACTTAAAAGGGCTAGTGAATGCGGTTGGTTCAGAGGCCTACATGGCAACCACGTGGTATACCCTACATTAAGGTATATCCTGAAGTCGCTACCCATGGCTGCTCTGCATGGCCTAGTGCCCAGGGTTTGGTTTATCTCGTGCCGACAAAATATTTATTTCAGCCTTCATCGCAAGCTCACTTGACAGAAATGGCATTTTTTTTTGTCGTCTGCAAAAAGGTGTAAACGATATTGAGAGTTATGTAAAACTACAATCATAGTTTCTTTAAGTCATTTCATAGAAACAAATTCTCCGCTTGGATAACGGCCCTCTGTTTATTGAATTGTAGAATTTATCTTGGATAAATAAAGTTCTCACGCACGAAGACAAGCGGGTGTGCATGTTGGTAAACGAACCATTACTGAACCCATTTTCCTATGGGGCCGGAAAATGCAATAAAAAATCAGTTTCATAGTCAGCTACTAAAAGCAGATGCTCAGAGATATTGAATTGTTATCTTAATTACCATTTCTTCTTAAAATAACTAATCAACATTTCTGTTTTTGTCGTGGCTAAATAGATCAATTTGATATTGTTGGTTTTGTGACACCCATTGGGAAATTTTTGATAGTTTTAACACTCTGCAATTTTCTACATTTTGTTTTGTTTATAAATGTGAAATGAATATTCTTTTAATCCATATAGCTGAAACAAAAAAGGTCTGAGTAACAGCTTTATTACTAATATAACTACCAGGTCCTTTTATTCATTGAATCGTACCCGATTTAGCTGAACTGAGCCTGAAATTTCCCACACACGAAGACAAGCTAAGGAGTTGGATTGGGATATGCATCCACCCTTTATTCACATATCAACTTGTTTTTCAAAAAAACTAATCAACGTGTCTGTTTGTGTGGTGTTTAGAAATAGATAAATTAATTTGCTGTAGTTGATTTAGAGTTTTATACCCTTATATACTTTCAATTTTATTTTCGAGATAAATATGAAATGTCTGCAAGCCATATAGCTGAAGCAAATACACTGTTTGAATAAGAGGAATTTTAATTAAAAAGAATGGCATCCCCAGGGACTTTTCTTCTTTGAATTTTTCCTGAAATAAGCCTTAAATTTCCCACACACCAAGACAAACTAAGAAGTTGTATTGAGATACGCACCCACCACGAAAGATATTACAAGGAAAATATCCAGTTCCAAGGAATTTCACGGTGTCAACTAGAATATTAACAGTAAATGAAAAAAGGGGGAATTGAGTGAATTCCTTTCCAGACATCTTAAAAAAGCTCAAGCAATAATCACTCCAAAGCGAAACGAATCTGACGTTTACAGCTAAAATTTTAGTGCTGCCAATTGTCTTTGGTAAACCTGTTCAACGGTAACTTGGAGTTAACAATGTCCTTTCGCAATTTCTCTCGTTCACCGTTCGACAATTTGTGCATCCGTTTTCAGTTAAACAACGTTACCAACAGCAGTACAGCAGTCTACCAGGTAACTGTTGCAGTCAGCGTTGTCACCGCGCTTTTAGCACCGATGGCAGTGGCGGGAAATGCGTTCATGTTGGCGACAATTTGGAGGAACCCGTCGCTCAGGACTCCATCTTATGTTCTTCTTGCTGGATTGGCGGTTACAGACTTCTGCACTGGGCTTCTAAGCCAACCCTTTTTTGTTATGTTCAATTTGGCTGCAATAACTGGAAAGGAGAAGATATTCTGCATAGGTGGCATTGTTACAGGAAGCACAGGACCCTATTTTTCCGCCTTAACATTTGCCGTAGTATCGATAATGGCTGTAGAAAGATGGCTGCATATGAGCCGGCGAAGATCTCTGCTAACAGTCCGCCGAGTTCTTATCCCATGCCACATTTGCAGTTTTGATAATTTTCCCGCTACTTGTTACGGGGTACTTGTTTTATTATCCGAGTAGTATTGGCAATGTATTAATAGTTATTTTCTTTTCAGGGGGTGTAGTTTGTATTGCTGCAGTGGCTTTTGCCTATTTGAAGGTTTTTCAAATCATACGTCATCATCAACATCAAATACACACAAATGAAAGCGCCATTGACATGAAAAAATATAAGAAATCTAACTTTACAATTTTATACATTCTTATGCTATTTGTCTTCAGTTATGTTCCTTATATGTATTATGTACTTGTGTGTTTCATATTGAAAGATTTCGGAAAATGCACAGGGGTGACGTTCATTGTCACTGTAGCTGTAATGTTTTCTTGCTCGTTTTTTAATCCTTTACTGTACTACTGGAGGATTAAGGAAATTAGAGATGGTGTGAGGAGTTTTATAAGAAAAATATTTTGTAAACAAAACGAAGAGGCATCTTGAGAGTCTAAGGCCTTTATGTAACATTTAATTTTAAAGATAACGAAAACACTCCAGAAAAATCATGGCACAACCTTATGTTCAATAAATTTCTTTTGAAAACCTGATAGGTAATCTGAGGAATTGGTGTACAGATTGGCTGAAATAACTGGCAAGGAAAAGATGTACTGTATTGGTGCCCTTGTTAATGAAATCACTTTACAGTACTTTTCTTCCTTAACAGTTATCGTTATAGCAATGATGGCTGTAGAAAGATGGCTGCATATGAGCCGAAGATCAATGCTGACAGTGCGTCGAGTTGTCATTCTTCATATCACTTTTGCAGTTTTGATAATTTTCGTGGTAGCTGTTAATATGTTCCTGTGGTATTATCCGAGTAGTATTCGCTATATTCTTTTCAGTGGCCGAAGTCGTTGTTGCTGTAGTGGCTTTTGCTTATAAGCCTTATAAACCTTGAAATACATTTCAAGGTTTATCAAATTATTCGTCACCAGCAAAATCAAATATACGCAAATGACAACGCCATTGACATGAAAAAATATAAGAAGTCTATCTTTACAATTTTGTACATTCTTATGCTATTTTTCTTGAGTTATGCTCCTTATTTGTATTGCAAACTTGTGTTTCGAATATTGCAAGATTTCGGAAAATCCTCAATGACGGCTTTAAATGCCAGTTTAGCCGTAATGCTCTCTTGCTCGTGTTTTTCCCTTGCCCTACTTTTGGAGGATTAAGGAAATAAGAGATAGTGTGAGGAGTATTATAAGAAAAATAAGTTGTAAACAAAACGTAGACGAATCTTGAGAGTCTTATATATAACAGTTGAGTTGAGAAATTATTATAAGCACGAAGAAAGCAGTCGAGAAAAGTCATAGCAGTGTTGTTCAACAAAGGTTCTTTGTTTCATTCCTGCTTCATAGGAAATCGAAGAGGACTTTTACGCTCGAACTCACAAGACTTGCTGATACAACCAACGTCCAGAACTAAAATTAACTTATGGGGAAAGAGTTTTCGCTGTGTGCGCCCCGAAGATTTGAAACACACTTTCTTTAAATACACAAAATTCCAGCACAGTTTCAGTTTTTAAGAGGAAACTTAAGAGTAATGCTTAAGAGTAATTCTTTAGTATATTAGCTTTAATTTTGCTTTCTTAGTTTTGTGAAGCGTCTCGAGCTAATGCGCTTTGTAAATGCACTATTATCATCTTCATCGTCGTCATCATCATCATCATCATTATCATCATCATCATCATCATCATCATCATCATCATCATCATTATTATTATTATTATTATTATTATCATTATTATTATCCATAATAAACAGTAAGTGGAGCCATCAAATCAGAGGGTTTAAGGCACGATCAATTGAAAAAAAAACTTTGGAATATTTATTTATTTCACCTGTTGACTGAATCAAAGTCATAAAATTCGATTTTCATATCAAAAAAGCGGACACGATTGCTCTGCTTTTTGCTCTAATAAAGGGTCACAAAAACGTGTCGTATTAGTTCTGCAATTATTATGTTGCCTTCCTCGTTTTTAATCCCTTACTGTATTGTTGAATGATAAAAGAAATTAGAAATGTTGTAAAGAAGTATCACAACAAAATGTATTTGTGAAGAGGGCGTAGAGGAATCTCAAGAGTCTTAACTTTGCAACAAAGTAAGGGACCGATTTATGAGGCGGGCTGGCTAGGTTTGCCGGGATCTCGGCACGTCTGTGAAACACACTAAAAATCAACTTCGCGATTACATGGAAAAAATTCAACCCTGCTAGCTGGGATGAAAATTTACCCTGTAATCGCGATTGCCGGGCCAACACTTTCCCGTCACTAAATTTCGCTTCAGAGCAAAATGGCTCACCAGAAGATCGATATTTCTCTTTCTATGTAACACATAAAGGTTTATCAGACCATAAAGCTACGTCAAACTGAAAATTATACGCCAAAATAATGGATTAGCGAAAATAAAAACTTTTGATTCATGCTCTTTGATGTAGCCATCTTTTCACACGACAGCTTCTAAATTTAGCCACAGGAGGGCTGGCCCGCCTCATGTAATACCGGGCTGAACAGTCATCTCGGCAGACAGAGCCAGCCCTTCTACCGAGCCAGCCCGGCTCATGTAATTAACTGAGCCCCTAAGGGGCCGATTACATGAGGCGGGCTGACCTGGTTAGCCGGGATCTCGGCACGTCTGTGAAACAGATTAAAAATCAACTTTGCGATTACATGGAAAACTCTCAGCCCGCGGCTAGCTGGGATCCCGGCATCGTGATGCCGGGATCTCGGCTAGCCGGGCTGAAAATTTACCATGTAATCGCGATTGCCGGGCCAACACTTTCTCGTCACTAAATTTCGCTTCAGAGCAAAATGGCTCACCAGCTAAGATCGATATTTCTCTTTCTTTATAACACATAAACGTTTATCAGACCATAAAGCTACGTAAAACTGAAAATAATACACCAAAATCATGGATGCTCTTTGATGTAGCCATCTTTTAACACGACAGCTTCTAAATTTAGCCGCAGGCGGGCTGACTCACCTCATGTAATACCGGGCTGAGCAGTCATCTCAGTAGACCGAGCCAGCCCTGCTAACCGAGCCAGCCCGGCTCATGTAATCGGCCCCGAAGAAGTATCACAATAAAACGAAAACCGATCGTAACAAAAAACTCTACTAATGCGAACTAAAACCAGTGTACCGAGTAGTGTGAGGAAAAAGTGTCAGGATGTTATTAAAACTTTTCTTCTTATATCATAAACTAACGCCCTTGTTATTTCTCTGAAGAGCATCATTACAACATGAGCCATGATATGCACACGTAGTGAACCGGGGAACAAGGGGGAAACGGAACCCATTGGGTCTTTGTTGTATTCAATATTTCGAAAAGATTTTACTTGTGATAGACAGCCTGTGATGTGCTCTATTGTGGCTTGTGGAGCTGCTGGGGGGCCTGTGAATCATCCAAAATGGCGGCCAAGATGGTTGCCCTCTTGGATGTTACTCAAAATTGGTGTCAAAAAACTGCGGAAATTGAAAGTTTTTAATGGTACAGACTTTGCTAATTTTTGTCGAGATTTCGTGAATTTTTCACCGAAAAAGATGAGAAAATCTTTTTTTTCAAAAATGGCTCGACTGCATGCTACTTATATGATATGCGTGCAGGTACTGAAAACAGTACTTTCAGATTAAAAAAATCAGTTCTTGAAAAAATGAAGTACCCCGGCTATGGGGGTGGGCGGTGGCATCCCTCCTTACACACATAATTTAGTATAATTTCATACTTCTATTTATCGTTAACTTAACCTACGGACATTTCAACAGCAAACTTTTAACTATTCAACTTGACCGGATTATTTACAATATTTTTGTCCGAATGTCTAAGGCGAAGTACAACAACGAATCCCAATATCTATTTAATCTTTTATATACCTCCGTGACTGATTGCGACAACTGAATTTCTTTCATATGCTTAACTTTGTTTTACGAAATTTTACAATGTTACGAAAACAAACTTTCAGCTACGCATCCTAACCTAAATATTTACAACCAAAGTGAGTGATACTATAACAAATAAGGAAGTCTAACTTTGTTTAATAATCGAAAAGAAAACAATAACTTACCCTAACTTAAAAATATACTATGAAATTTACAATCTATGTTCAGTCCTAACAACAGTTCATAAATGTGACGTTCTTTTAAGTTTCAGTTCAATGGCAAACTGGCCTGTTGATATTAACGCATGCTTTTTAAAAAATAAGTTGTCTTAGAGACTTCTGTCCATTGTTGAATGATTCCCAGGCATCAAACAACTTTGCTTGCTGCTGTCTGTACTCTCGTCCCTGGATCCGCAGCGAGTACCTATCTGCCGCGGTGTAGTAAACTGTTTAAGGACGGTGCCTCCTAATATAGATGTATTTTTGCAAAAGTCATGACTATGGGGAAACAGTAGATCTTACCAAGGGTTATTGGAATCCAAAAAGAAAAATGTGGGTAACCAAGAATTTTTAAGAGATAATTAAGCAACCATAATTCTAAAAAAGAGTTAAAATACAAAGAATGTATGGCAATTTCTTTCCAGATTTAAGCTCGATTATCTCTGAAAAAAACGTGGTTACCCCCAATTTTCTTTTTGGATTCTGATAGCCCTTGCTAGGATCTACTTTTTCCACGTAGTCTTAAACCGCGCTAAAATATTGTTGTATTAGTGGGAAAATTCCTTAAGAAACCCGAATATCTCGGGATGCGCAGAACGTATGTGCAGTAACAAAAGGAGGCACCGTCCTTAAGAGCAGGTACATCGGTAACCCGCAATGCCCACGTGCTCTGGAGTCGAGGCCGTGGTGCCATCCTTCAATCTTCAATATCGTTATTTGCCCAGACGACACTTCGTCGACTTCAATACCCTCTCGAGCATTTGGTTTCGAGCAACTTGTCGGGACTTTTAATGAATTGCAAACAGTATTTATCAACAGTCATCGTTCTATTCCCGAGCTTTTCAGATGGAAGTTCTAACTCCTTACAAATCCTGGGAAGTTCATTCTTGTTAGGTGACGCACGTGCTAGGCACGTGCTGCCGTCTCGTAAAATGGAAAGCACATTCCTGAGTTGGCGGTAGTCAGTAGACTTAGTCTCCGCGCGGGCTCTAAACAATCAGGCTCGTTAGATTAAAAGCTAATCTCTCAAATACCGCACAATTTGCTTGTGATATTACCTTTTTTTCCATTTATAGCTATGACGTAACCAGATAGAAAAAAGTAACCGTAGAAAGGAGCGTAATTTTGTTGTTTTGAGTTTCGCAGCGTGTTGAAGGTAAGTAAAGGTAAGTGTTGAAATGTTTGTTTCTCAGGGTAGTATTGACAAAATACATTAGAATCGCTGGTCTTTTTTTTGAACAATGGCCTTGTTGTTATCATGAAGTAAATTCAAATGGAGCTGCATCGTTGTTTAAAAATAGATTGCAATTAGCCTGCACTCTTGTCGTTAGGATCCGAATGGAGCCCTTGCCTGAAGGCTGAAACATTTGTCGTGAATGCCTAAGGGCCGTTCTTAACGATATCACGGTTTAAGAACGATTTATTTCCCCAGGTAAAGCCACAGGTTTTCTCCTGGAGAAAGAGTCGTACAGAGGTCACTGGTTACAAACAAACAAAGTTCTCAAGTTGCATACATACATTTAATTCCTTACATACCGGAAAGGCAAATTGTCCATAACAGGTCACCGGAAACTACGAACTACTAAAGTTATAAGGTTTAAAACCTTTTTCCTTAAGAAAAGGGGAGGGGGAGGGCGGTAAGAGACTATGCGCCGCCTGTAAATTCTTCAGAATCTCTTGTTTTTCTTTGCAACGGAAGATGTCCCCAATATCCAGTAGTAATCAACTAACTTTACTTGAGTTCTATTACTATTACTATTAATCTCACTCTAGGTGCTTGATGTGCTCTATTAGCTTGATGTACTCTACTTGCTTGATGTACTTTACCTGCTTGATGTACTCTACTTGCTTGATGTACTCTACTTGCTTGATGTACTCTAGTTGCTTGCAGTACTCTATGTGCTTGATGTACTTTACTTGCTTGTAGTACTCTATGTGCTTGATGTACTTTACCTGTTTGATGTACTCTACTTGCTTGATGTACTCTACGTGCTTGATGTACTCTACTTGCTTGATGTACTTTACTTGCTTGTAGTACTGTATGTGTTTGATGTACTTTACTTGCTTGTAGTACTCTATGTGCTTGATGTACTTTACCTGCTTGATGTACTCTACTTGCTTGATGTACTCTACTTGCTTGATGTACTCTACTTGCTTGTTGCACTTTACTCGCTTAATGTACTCTACTTGCTTGATGTACTTCACTTGCTTGATGTACTCTACTTGCTTGATGTACTTTACTTGCTTGATGTACTCTATGTGCTTGATGTACTCTATGTGCTTGATGTACTTTACTTGCTTGTAGTACTCTATGTGCTTGATGTACTTTACCTGTTTGATGTACTCTACTTGCTTGATGTACTCTACGTGCTTGATGTACTCTACTTGCTTGATGTACTTTACTTGCTTGTAGTACTGTATGTGTTTGATGTACTTTACTTGCTTGTAGTACTCTATGTGCTTGATGTACTTTACCTGCTTGATGTACTCTACTTGCTTGATGTACTCTACTTGCTTGATGTACTCTACTTGCTTGTTGCACTTTACTCGCTTAATGTACTCTACTTGCTTGATGTACTTCACTTGCTTGATGTACTCTACTTGCTTGATGTACTTTACTTGCTTGATGTATTCTATGTGCTTGATGTACTTCACTTGCTTGATATACTCTATTTGCTTGATGTACTAGGGTTTTCCGATTTAGCGGAAAATTCACTTAAATGGAACACATTTTTCCGCCTATTGAAAATGTCATTGATATCACTTAGTTTGCCCATTGTTGCATAACAGGGAGCCTGCACAAATTGCATACGTTAAGTCAATCAGTATTATTTCTGTTCCCGGTTTCGCGGCAGAGGTATCTCAATACCTCTGAAGATACTGAAGAAGTCGTTCAGTCAGAGCTTTGCAGGGATGCAGATCTCTAGCCTATATTCGTTCGGTATTTCGAAAGTTCTTTTTAGAAATAATTTTAATTGGGATAAGTATGCAGTACGGGGACTAATGCCTTGTTTTCACGAGAGAGTTCTACAAAGGTTTTTTCTAACTGTGGTCTGATAACTTGACCTCATTTATTTGACACACTGTTTTCACGGGGCAAGATAACCAAGGTAGACGTAGAAAAAAAACTATATGAAGGTACAATATACTCCATCTCACCCAACAGGAGGCAACGTTCGGCCAATCGTGCATCGCGGTCATTGCGAGTACACATAGATCATTCTATTGGATTTCGAAAAATATCTAGTTCTAGTGTATTTCGACACCAGACACCATTTTTACCTTTAGTTGTGTGCACATGTGGGTTCCAACAGAGTTTTTCAAAATTGAAAAAATGTTTAAAAATGTCTTGAATTAGATTATTATAGATGCTAATTGTGAAGAAAAATAAACAAAATTAATTAAGAATGCGAGGCGACCTTTTTCTGATGGCTTGCTAACATGGTCCACGTGCATTTCGTTGACACTGAAGGGTGGTGATATTTTAAAGAGTAATACATGCATGCAAGTACAGTTTTTGCAATTCATTTGCGTAGTTTTTGAAACTAAGTAATGTTAAATAAACGAGCAGCAGTGTTTTATCGGGTCTAAAATTCCTCTGCCTTACTTCGGAACAAACACCCACTATATAAGTTTATAACAATGATGCTTTTGTTAAAGTTGGAAATTAGCATACGACAAAAACATATCTTTTGTCTCACACGAAACTTGCCGAAAGGGCGTGTCCCCAGTGAGTTCAAACAAATGCGCTTTTAAAAAGGAAGAAATTTTTATACGACAAAAACATCTTTTGTCTCATACGTGCTCTGGCTTCGAAGGAGTCAACATCGCCTCTTTTTGGCGAACGTTTTGAGAGCCGAAAATTCTGAAGAAGAAAAGGGGTACCCGCCAAACAGAGCAATTCTAAAGACAACTCGCTTGGTTAGTGAGTAAGTGGTGTATGATTTTTCTGTTGAGCGACAGAGAACGACGCGTACGAGAAGTAAATTGCCTGCAATGAACCCACGTGGTCTCAGTTGAAGGCAAAAATTCAACACTTGGATACTGAAGTTTTGTTATAGTCGCTTCACTTTTGTTTAGTTACGATGTTTTCAAAGAGAATAGAGAAAGCCGTTTAATGACTACTGAAAACGGACAATAAACGTTGATTTTGTGCAAAAGTAAATCCACTGTGTAATGCAATTGAATTACTTGAAAGAATCAGATTAAATATTCAGTCACCATTTTTTGTGTCAGTTTATGTTTTGATAATTAATATTCATAATTAAGTCACATGCACTAACCTTATATCTGATAAACACCGCATACTAATTAGGAGTGTTTTCAATTAGATATAAAGTCACTGCACGTGAGCTCATTTGATAGGTTCATGGGCGTGTGAATTATTAATGAGTTTTTGAATTGTTTTGAAATAGAGGCAGCCTATTGCATTTGCTTTAGGAAGTCTTTATTATTGTCAAATATCTCAATAGAAAATAGACAAGAATAACTCAAAATGCATTGTGCAAATTGAACCAACAGCACATTTTCATCCTCAATTAGCTAGCAAGGCGGAAAAAGTCTTTCCGATTCCGCTAAATCGGAAAACCCTACTTCACTTGCTTGATATACTCTATGTGCTTGATGTACTTTACTTGCTTGTAGTACTCTATGTGCTTGATGTTCTTCACTTGCTTGATGTACTCTATGTGATTGATGTACTTCACTTGCTTGATGTACCTTGCGTGCTCGGAGTTTTTTACTTGCTTTGAGTATCTGTACATGGTCATGAGGACTGCGACTCCGAAGCATTTTATTTAGCAATTTTGAAACACATCTGAGTAAAAGGAGGGCCACGAAATTGTATTAGCCTTGCCTTTAAGAAGTTTGGCTTGAACAAGTTTATTATCTGCCTCAATTGTTTGCAACTTCTGATAATACTATATATTATATGCTTCTCGGAATATCTCAGGAGAAAATTTTTTTCGAAAACAATTAACATTTTTTGGGGAAGTTGAGGATTTAGTAAACTAGAACAGTCCCACATTTTTGAAAGAAGTCTAATTTTCCTGTATTGCTCTGTCTGACCATTCATTAAAAGATTATGAGGGGTCAGAAAGGGACACTGGCATTAACCAGAATATGTCACTTTCACAAAGATATTTATCAATTGGCCCTGAAACAGGTCTATTTCCAGAGACGTACGCCACCAAACATTTTCTCTGGTTATGGAAATCATCATGGAAGTCATTTTCGTCGACAAAACTTAACGCAATCGCTCATGGAAGTGACATTTTGTTTTCTTTCCTAACATTAAATAAAAATTGACCTCTATGCAGACGTCTTGGCCAGGGGAACAGCGTTCTCAAAGGCAATATCTCTCTCCTTTTAAGCGTCTTTTTCTTTTCCTCATTTTCTCTTGTAATAACTGTCTTTGTTAGTTTTTTTAGCACTCCCAATTTAAGTGTCCCCAATTTTAACTGTTAAATACTAAATACATTTGAACACTTTTAATTAAGATTTTATCTACAGGGGTGTAGGCAGCTTTCTGAAGAGTTGTAGGCCTGGCGGCCTCTAGGTGGGAGGGGGGATATCCTACCGATGAAGACCCTTAAAAGTGCAATTGCATAGCACCGAAATTTTGACATTTTATTACAGAGAATGGGCCAACTTTCACTCATTACTTAATATATAAATGCACTTGCCTTTAACGACACATACCTATCACTTGGCTTTTCCAGAAGTCTCCTGAGTCTCTACTTGCTTGCATGAGACTTAACCAATCTCGAAAGGTTTTTTGTGGTATGTATAATGCCTATTGCTTTCTATTTTATCTTGAAAGTGTTTTAGCCTGAATTGCTCTCTATTGCACATTTTAAAAATACGAGCGAGCTAAAAAATTTGTACTATAAACAAAAAAAAAAACAACTAAAAAAATGGTGTAAAAAGTGTCATTTTGTGTAGTTTATAAACACAAACATTTCGGGCATAGCCCTTCTTCAGTATGAAACTGTTCTTCATATGTGTACGCCTGAGAGACTGGTTAAGTCTCATGCAAGCAAGTAGAAACTCGGGAGACTTTTTTGTTGAAAAATGTGAAGAAATGACCACCTTCTTTGAAGACCGTGGCTATCCTTCCGATCTACTGCGCAAGGATCGGGAAAGAGTGCATTCCATCTCAGGCCAGGAAGCACTCGAGAAACGTGTCAGGCACAGCGAAGAAAGGATCGCTCTGGTACTCACCTACCATCCTCTAAGTTCACGCATTAAGGTGATTCCATTCAAGTGCATTACGCATCCTTTCTGCGCATCATTTCTCGCGTGATTAGCGCGTGCACGAGCGCGCGCGCCTTCGGAACTTGATAGGTTTTCTATGAAAGCTGAGCTGTTCAGAGAAATAAATGGTCGTTTTCTCCTAAACAAGCTCGGTGACCCCCATTTTTTAATACATAAATTCAAATGGCACACAGTCTAGTACAATATATCGCGATTTTGAGGAAAGTTAAAAATTCTGCTTTGAGATATTTTTATTTAAATGCAGGAAAGAACACATCTTTAGGTGCAGCAGGGTGTGTACGCTCGCCCCAAACTTTTTTATTTATTTCATAATCTTGATTCCTGTTCAACTTAAATAGTATACAGTGCAAGATAAATGTTTGTTTTGTTGAACTGCTCCAATATTTCAATACAAGCAATGAATTTTTAAAGCAATTACAGTTCTCATTTCTGATTACTAGGGTTTCTCAGGAAACCTTGCGGGTCGTATAGTTGCTATTAATGGCTATCCATTTTGTGAAAAAACAAGCACGGTGACCCCTATTTTTTATTGCATTTTTGAATTGTTCTAAACATAATTACCAACTGAACCAAGTTTTAGAAAATTTTAAATATTCCTTCTATTTCGATGGAATCACCTTAAGCACATTTTGCTTAACAACTTTAACATCCTGATGAGTAACCCAAGGACCGCAGCAATATTTCCAGCACCACCTATTGTTGCATATCGACGCCATTGCAGCCTCAGAGATCTCCTAGTACATACCTCCGACCACTGTGTAACAGACGAACCAGGAACATTCGCGTGTGAACACCCACGCTGCCGCACCTGCCAGTACACCACGTCCGATGTACATGTACGCGGACCGAAGTGCTCAACTACCATCCGCGAGCACTTCAACTGCAAATCGGAGAACATTGTTTACTACATCTCGTGCCGTTGATGTCCAAGGCTGTACATTGGGGAAACCGAACGTTCTCTCTGCGAGCGATTCGGAGAACACCGACGAAGCGTTGAAAAGAACACACCCAGTTTCCCTGTCGCGGAACATTTTAACTCCCCCGGCCACACTCTATCAGACATTCAAGTTAGAGGACTAAGAATGTGTTCTGGGTCCGGAGCGCGACGGAAGCAATTTGAAATGGAAAACATTTTTAAGCTCGGTTCAATGGCACCACAGGGCTTGAACAATGTTTTTCATTTCATTTAAACTGGGCGCGCGCGCTCAGGCTTCCGCGCGCTCTTGCAATTGGGCCTTTTAAATTTAAGGACGTTCGCGCTAATTGTTTATGCGCTTCCTTACTGCGCACGTAATTCATGTCGCAACGTCACGCCACGTCATGCATGAGCGCGCGGGCTGAGAAAACTTTCCAAAGACATATAGGGTGGGTAGCCGTTGCGTTAACTTGCAGTTTCCTCTCTTAAACGGTCGGTGGCCCCATTTTTTTCGGGATATATAACCTTTTGGGACAGATCTCTACCGATTGACAAAAAATGAGCCAAATTTGAATGTTAGAAGTTTATTATTTTTTCATTTTCTGTTCCCGCGCGCGATCGAATCAGTCACATTTTGCAGCATTTTGGTGTTTTGAACGTTTGAAAATAAAATTGTAAAAGTCAAGGTTTACTCTAAGGGACTTTAAAAGTAAAATATATTTGTTCAATAGACCCACTCAAATAAATTCGGACAAAGGAAGTTGGCCTGCATCAATTCATTTAAAATATTTTGTTGCCAGAAGCCGCAGAGGTCAAACGTCATATCGAGTGACGAAGTCAAATTTATCCAAATAAGCGCCTTTTCTTTCAGATATCGTATCTCGAAAACGAATTCGGTGACCCCCAATTTTTTTTTACATTTCTGACATAAGTAACTTATAAACTAGCAGTGGTGAAAGTTTAAGAAAAATTGCAACGTTGGAAGATTTTTGCGCGTACGTCCTTAACATGCGATCGAGTACACATATGAAAAAAGGTTTCACACTGAAGAAGGGTTATACCCGAAACGTTTGTGTTTGTAAACTACACAAAATGACACTTTTTACACCTTTTTAGTTTTTGTTTATAGTACTATTTTTAAAGTGTCAAGCATCAACTGGGAATTTTTCCTACCCGCATTTGTCGTTAAAAAATTTGTAGACCTGGGCCTACGGGCCTATAGGCTAGCTACGCCCCTGATCTAATCTTTATCTTTTCCTTGACGATAACTCGTGACAGTGCTGTGTTATGTGAACATCGCGAAATCGTCAAATGTGTCGGGGTAGACACATGCCAAGTTTTTTTAATTTTTAATTTTTTTAACTTGTGAATAGTTTTTCACATAATGTACATATTTTTTCTTTCTTTTAGATTATAGGGCTTCACAGATGTATAGCTACTATGTAGAGAAACTGTTAATAAATCATTATTATTATTATTATTATTATTATTATTATTATTATTTCTTTTCAATCCAAGTTATTTTATTATAGTGTTTTTGTCGAGGAAATATTGGCTGATAGTTCCACGTAGAAATTTGATGTTAACAATCATTTGACTTAGGCCTGGTTTAGATGTCGAATTTCACATGCGCCGAATCAAATACCAATTTTAGTCCACTCCTATGGAACATCTTTCAAACTGATTTATCCCATTGTGTCAGTAAATGCAACCTTACAATGTATGCTGACGACCACCAGCTGCACTCGGCCGGTAGAACAGCTAAGGAGGTCGAAAAACAATTAACGAAGAGGGCAAGACGGTCTCAAAATGGTAAGAAAATAACCTCTTCCAAGGCAACTTCTCTAAGTATCAAGTAATTAGGTTCGGACCAAAAAACAAGCCCAAAGAATTGGAAATTGCAATGATCGATTCCACCAATGAACAAAACTCCGAGATAAAACTACTAGGAGTGATAATCGATGATAAACTAACTTTCATGAGCCAGGTGAGCAACGTTTGTAAAAGGGCATCTTGGCAAGTGGGTGTCATATCGCGCATACGGAACATGATTCCAAGAAAAGCCAAATTACAGATCTTTAAATCAGCCATTCTACCCCACCTAACTTACTGTCAAACGGTATGGCATTTTTGCTGCTCGATCATCTGACCGTCACGGAAAGTGGAACGCAGTCGGGAAGAGGATTGCGTGCAGTTTACTGCAAGAAAAGCGCCACATATGAAGAACTTTTACACATAGCCAAACTACCAACTCTAAGAAACCGTCGTCTACAGGAAATTGGAATAATTATGTACAAGGTCAAAAACAACACATCTCCTTCCTATATAGCAAACCTGTTTATCACAAACACCAGGCGTTATGCTGAAAATTTGGTGCGTTGTTCGCGGGCGATATTAAATTAATAACTACTGATCTTTTTCTGGATGCACGTCAATTCATCATGAGTTTACACGGCGATAGCATTTAAGTATCAACTAAAACGACTGCAAAATTTTAGCTCATTAATTTGTTTTTCCCTTATATGGCTTATTTGTCGCCCCAAAGCTGCTACCAACTCTAACAAACCGTCGTCTACAGGAAATTGCAATAATTATGTACAAGGTCCAAATCAACATATCTCCTAGCTATATAGCAAACCTGTTTATCACAAACACCAGGCGTTATGCCTTGAGAAACTCCGATTTTACCATACCCAGGTTTAACACGAAAACGAAGATACTATATGTTTCCATATGTCCGAAGAGAAAGAAAAACGCACGAATTCATCATATCTCATTAGCATTCAGCGCATGGAGCAGCCCTCAACGTCTACCCACACTACCATTCGAACTTGTCGCGTAGGCTTCGGAAAAGCTTTGATCCGTCAACGTTAATTGAAATAGCTGTAAAAAATAGCTAGAGTAAAAGATTCAAAGAAAGCAGTCAATGCCAAAGAAATAAAGAACTTTTGAGTTATCGTGGTCTACGTTCTTTAATTTAATCAAAATTTCGTCAATTCACGTTGCTGTTTTGCAGATTACGGCAAAGAAATTTACATAGATTTGTAACACATGCAGAGCTCATATTTTGTTTGCCTTTTTGGTAAAAAAATTAATTTAACATTATTTATGCATTTGATTCGGCATAGTGACTAAATCAAATGCACCTAATTGAATTATTCGATTCGTTGCATGAGAAATTCGACTTCTAAACCAGGCCTTAGATGCTTGTTTTGTCTCTATTGCCGATAATTGTTAACCACTGCTTTTTCCCTACTTTTTTACTTTTTAGGGTTGTTAACCCTTACACTCCCGAATTTCCCCCCCCCCCCCAAAAACGCGTTTTTTTAAACGTAAAACTGAATTTTTGGTGCTATGATCTTGAATTTACCTAAACTTTGCTAGAAAAGCACTTTTTCACACTGCAGCAACATTTGGATAAAGATGTAAAAATGTACAATATTTCACTTTGGTGCATGCGCATAAGCCAAATTTGGACTCTTTTTGCTGAACCGTTCCTTTTTTTTTTCTTGCTCCTTTTCCTTCCGTTTTTTCGGCTTTCTTATTCTCATTACTTTCTACTCGTCATATCCTTTCTTCTGGCCGAAAAATTTTTGACGTTATCATTGGAAAACCCTGAAGAGGGGACCTTGATCAATTACAGGTGTATTGGCCTGTTTAAGCACCGATTTTGCACCAAAAACGGATCATGTTTTTCTTTGATGAGCTCTATCAGAATGCAACCGACATTCAAAATGAACAGTCCTGTAGTAAGGTCAATCCTAGCTCTATCAGCTACTATCACAAAAATCCACCAACGTGTTAATTGATGACGTCACAAGTGATTCAACGACCGCGCCTCCAAAGAGCGCCTAAATGTGCGATTAGGAGTGAAAGGGTTAAAAAAGACTTAAAACTAGAAATATAACAAAACCAGAAAACTCTCACATGCGCGTAATCAAGTAAATCACCATTCGCTCATAGAACACGCGCGACTTCCCTAAACGCGTCACTTGATGCAGGCAAAATTGGTGAAAAGATAAACAGTAACCTACATCAAATCTTTGTCTAGTTCGCACGTCACATTATGCAGGAAAGACTGGGGAATATATAAACAAGTCTCCATTTGGCGCTAAAATATTTTCGAATATTAGTCGTCCGTGGACATTATCTGTTACGAGACGTGATCAGTTTTCCAAGGGCGAAGCTCCAGGAAAACCGACCCTTACAAATTGGCTATTTTTATACTACCAGTTGGAATTAGAAGAACAAATGTTCGTGTTTTGGTCTTCTCTGATTCACATGAAGACTTCCTCTCTATTTTACAGAAAAAAACGTATTTTCAACTAAGATTTTCTTTCAGGATACCTTTCATGTCAAAGTGCCCAGTTTTGGATATAAGGATTAACCTGAAAGCGGGGGGGGGGGTCCCCTATATAAGCTATATAGGTATGTGCAGCCCCAAAGGGTAGGGTTTCTGAGACTTTTTGGTCTCAAAACGTGTATAGAGTTTGACCATTATGGTCTGAAATTGGGTATAGGGAAATTCTTGACTAAATCTCGCTGCATATTTTGCGGCAAAATGCAGCAAGATTAATTAAGTCTAGAAGTTTGTGCCTTAAACGATGTTCAGTGTCATATAGGTGTCATAGATGATAAATAAAGCCCTAATAATATAGTTAATATGTGGACTTTACTTTGACAAGGTATTGGGTTCGCAAACCGAGAAAACTTTCGTGCGCTGGAACATAGCGAATTATCATAATTAGATTTACAACTTTGAATACAGCAGTTGTTGTGAACATTGACTCGGAAGGTCTTCTGAAGCCTCGAAACCTGCAAATTTGTGACCAAGTTTTCTCCGCCGATATAGAATTTCAGGAAATGATTCGCGAGGAGCATTAACTTGGTGTACTGTATTGTGTTATGACAAGAGCGAATTTTTAAACGTCCTTCTCAAAATGAAGATAGCACGTTTCGAAGGTTAGATTTCACCTTTTTACTCTCTTAGAAGCCACTAACCTCTATCAATTTTTGAAATCGAAATTTTCGTTCTTGTCATAGCGCAAAAGAGGTTATGATTTATCACTAGCTTATATTATTATTTAATTCGGTGCGCTGTTCTAGCTGAAAAATTTGGCACAAAATCGCATTATCTGCAGTTAAAGAGTCTGACCCACCCAAGAGCCTTTGCGCGCTTACATAAGTTCAGACGCCATTTTCGGGGCACCCAAAACTCCGGATTTCATCGTTAGAGAAAGTAATCCTTCTCCATCGAGCGGTCACTGCACAAAGCAGCCTCTATTTTCACATAAATATTTTCGTCGTTTATTGTTCTTTCTGTACTGGGTATTATTTGTGGACAATCGCTACTTTCCGAACGGTAATCGAGTGGGATTCTGTGCCTGTTCAGAAGTTCCTCCGTCGCAATGGCGGCGAATCGTCCCAAGATGGGACGTCCACGGAGGCGAGAAGGCATCAAACGACTCAAATTGCGAGAATCAACGTTTAATCCGTGGAACGAGCGAAAGGAGGCTCTTGGGCTTCGAAGAATTACAAACAGCGAGTTCGCCGAAATGCTTCTCCATCAGCATTTCAGTGCCCTTCAAGAAGTACGCGTTCGACTCACCCGGGATCTCACCATGGTCGTGGATCACCACATTCAACACCTTCTACTCCGAGGCGAGGTAAGAAAATGTTTCTAACATGTTATCAGTAAATTGGCTTCTTTGTTGTGCTATCCAGCCAATGTTCTAGCTGGCAATAAACGATCTTGTATCTAAATTCTGTGCGTGACAAATGTTGAGTAGTCTGTGTGACAATGTTTTGAATTTATTCACAGAGAGAAAGGAATTGTTCCTGCAGTCAGCGCCTGTTGGAATAAGACGCGGACCTGAGGATTTATCAGTGTCCCCGTTACCCTTTGCCAGTGCTTCAGACAACACATCTGTTAGCAAGTGAGTTCTTGTTTCTATCTGAGAAAGCAGTGAGAGTACTTTGAAGTCAGTGTGTATGTTTGGCAATATTTATTATTTGTCACTTTCAATGAGAAATCTTGTGACATTTTTCGGAACTTCGAAAAGTGCGGCATTTACTGATATAGTCTATTTCTGGTGTATTTAGCGTTGAAGGTGATGTAACTGCTAGTTCCACGATACACTCTGAAGCCCGGAGAAGAGCTCGCCACATGTCACCAGACTCTTCTCGAGCAGGTCCAAAGTTGGAATCCCTACTTCTCCACTTTGGAAGGAAACCCTCACTCAGAAGTTGTGAGCGATGAGGAGTAAGAGAGTTTTACCTTTCCATCTATCTACCTATTATGCTTTATTGTGTTGTTTGATTGTTATTGGTTGGATTTACAGGAATTTTTGTATCTAATTTTCCTCATGTCACACACCTGGCAGTTGAACTAACCCATAGGTGGAGGGGGTAATGCATTCAAAGTAACTTTGAATTTGTTTGACTGACCCATCAGTTACACATGGTGGTGACTTGCTTGTGTTTCTTGTGAGAACAGCAGAGGTTTTTATTTGTTCTTTGTTGTGTCATCCTTGTATTGTGAATAATATTTTAGTATAGTTCAATGTGCGATGCTTACAGTGGCCCTTATCAAAAGTGAGGATCCCAAATTTCTCTCATATTTCCATTAGAGTTCAAATATATGTATTTTTCTCTACATTCAAATTGAAATATTGTTTTGTTTTGTATCTGCATGCCAACGGCTAAATTCATGGGTAAGATAATAAAGTCCATGCAGGATATGCTGAGACAAAGCCGGGGACCATAAACATGAAAAAAGAATGAGACCAATATCTGGCCTTCTTAACCAAATGAGCTTTATCAATGGAGGTTTTATAACATGGTTTACTGCGATTCACTGGGCAGACAGACAAAAGGCAATCCTGAGCAGGCAAGTTATTGGCTCCGGCTTGCCTGTGTGAGTAGCCAATCATGGCACAGGATTTGCTTCATCATGCACACGAGGGGAACCAGCCATATTTGTAATTACTGCTTGACTGTTTTGTATATTGCTTCTTTCAATTTAGAACCTAATTGTTTTGCAGGCTGGGAAGATCAAGGGCTGTGAAAAACTCTTGCAGTGGGTTGAACCAGTGTGAAACCATTTTTGGCACTGTGTGGAAACTTGTGATGGAGATCTTGAATTGTTGAAGGTATGTGACTTTCACTTTGGGTCAGGTTGCTCGAATTAACATTTTGTGGCAAGTTAGAGTATTCAATTTTATGTTGTGGCATCTTATAAAATAAGTATTATGTCCTCCTTTTAAGGACAAGTGGTTAGGGATAATGCACCATATCTGTGGGGAGCATGAGTGGGATGGAGCTACTTGTTCCCGTGGACCACTGACTGAAGTGGAAGGTGGCAAGGAGTACTTAGCCATGAACTCCAAGGCTGCAAAAGAGTTGCGGAAGATCGTGTTGGACCATGAATGGCTAAAGAGTCTGGAACACTGTGTTTTTCAGGTACATTTCGGGAGAACAGTTTTTTGATGACACTTGCATCAGACCTTTTAGATGACTTAATCCGTACCCATCACTGAATAGATCTGAATGGATGTACATGTACCTTTTCATTAGAGTGGCTTATAGTATTCCCTGTTGTATGGCGTGGTCTGTGAGCACTCAAAGTAAAGCCAATCCTGCTATGTCATTGGCAACCTGTGTAGGCAATATGCTTGGTTGTATGTTACATAATAGTACCTTTTTATACAGGTCGTCATCGCCTACTGGTGGTTTTTTACAAAGCAAGCCTTGTCTGAAGTGAATCAGTAGTAATAAGTTAAAAATTAAAAACTATACCTGTCAGTACAGCTGGATCTTGACTTTGTTTTGGTCCTAATTTTGTAATAAAATAATTTGGCCAATATTCCACCACCTTTATCTAATGCTTGACCAATAACCCATATATAATGTATCTATTTAAAAAATGGCTCAAGTAATGGCTCAGTCTTGAATTTTTGTTATATTTATCTAAACTAGGCATACAAGCAACTTAGAAAACTTCAACTCGATGCGTCTGAAGTATGCTCTGAAACGGATTGCATTTGGGTAAGTTCATGTTCATGCAAATAGAAGGAAATCTGTTGGGAAAAAATTACAAACTAGGATGATAGTTTGTTGGGAGACAGGTTATGTTGCCCACACCATTTTCCTTGTTCGTCTGCTTCAAAGTATACAATAACTTCAACTGAATGTTAATATTTCAGGTATGAGGTCTTTACTGGGCAGATTTTGTTAGCAGCCCTGGACCACAACTTCCATGTTTTCCGCAAGACCCTGGAAGGGCAGTTTAAAAAGATCTATTCCAAACGTTCAGGAAACTGGAGGGTGGAACCTGTGAAGGAACCCAAGCAGTATCCTCATTTGGCTTTGCTCCAGGCAGACATCTTGCGATGTCGTGCAGAAGATAAAGATGCCCTTACCAGGCACATTGAGGTCTCCCCATCCAATTCACCTTGCACCAACAATAGCTATGAAAAGGGCCCCTTCAACTGAAGAGTTGGTCAAAGCTAAATTGTCATGCTTTCAGACTCAAAAGAAACCAGAATAGGTGTTAACAGACTATTTAGTGACAGGGTTCCCACAGTCAGGGAAAAGTAAAGGAAAAGCAGTTATCTTTCAAGGTCAGGGAAAACTCAGGGTATTTTCCATCACGTCAGAGAAATTCTACATTCTCTTATTTTGTGAAAAGTCAGGGAACTTTATTTTCAGTTAACCAGATATATATTTCTAGATATGGGAAGGCCTTTAGTTGTAGAAAGTGTCTGTTAGTGATTTGGTTTTTATGATTTCATACCATAGAAGCCATCATAATGGTCATCCTTTGTTGTCAGGGAGAAGTCTGTGAAAAGTCAGGAATTGATTTTGTCCTGATGGGTAGTAACCTGGGTAACTAAACTAAGAATGTTTGTTTTACTGGTTGATCACTGTTTGATCTTTTCAACATGAGAAAAATTCGAATTTTGTTAAAATGCTTTGTCTGTAAATATTAACATAATTGTCTATCAAAATTCCCAATTTTTTTATTTGGAAATACTTTAGTGAAATAAAAAGAAATAAATATATCAGAAATTTCATTCTCAGGAGACAGGACTGAGAAAGAATTGAAGTCTTTATAATTATGATATATATGCACAACATTATGATTCATCAAGTGTACCAAATCGACAACCATCATATCATGGAACAAAGGTAAATAAAGGTTGTCACTTGTAATAATTATTTTCAGCATTAAAATGGATGAGAAACAGAGATTTTTTTGACCTTTTCTTGTGTGAATGGGAGTATTCTGTTACTGTGCAAATCCAGGAGCCACGAACACTAGAATTATTTCTGGAATATTCTTATGTTGTGAAGTAAAAGCCAATCAGCTGCTAGATAAAAAACCACAACCTGTAGCAATAATTAGGTTTGTGGCTTGCAGTTTTTTCTTGTGGTTTGATCTCCCATCTGATTGGTCATGTGTTCATGGTTGTTGGATTCGCAAAGTAACACTTAATTTTTTACCCCCACTTCATTACCCAATATCAAATCAAAGTGTTCATGGTTTTTGGTTTCGCACAGTAAAACAAAAATTTTTTTCCCCCACTTCATCAGCCAATACTACAAAATACAGGCTATAGCCCCCATAGCATACTTATAAGGCTATTGACTCATCAGTTATGTTCCCTGCAATAAATAAGCATACCACAGACCTCACTAAAATGTTTATTGTGAAAACATTTTCCACTTGCCAACAAAACAACCTTTTCAAAGTAGTGCATGCCCCGGACCTATAAGCTGCACTTTACAGTATGATGATAGCCCAGAATATTTACAAATGAGTTTACCGGTAGTCAAGAAAAAACTTGTAGGTTGAAAAAGTGCTTTGCTTTAACACTAACTTCTCCAACTGTTTCCAGACTTATCTAGTTGACATGTTACATTGGGTGGGTGGGGGGGGGGGGGGGGGGAGAGAAGGGGGGCATTTTTAGGTTTTCTTTTTTCAATAAAATCTGGTAATGACAGATAGGCCTTCAATCCCCATTTCCAATGGAATGGAAACACCAATGAGAATGTTTCCTTACTTGTCACAGCCTCCAAGCAAACTCTCTTGGACGGGTGGGGGGAAGAGAGCTTGCTGGCAGGCTATAGTGACCATTCACATACTTCTTATTAGCCCTATGCATCATAATACATTGATATTTCAAAGCGAATTCACTGTCACTGATGGGCCTTAAAAGAGCAAAATGACAGAATCTTTTTAGAATCTTGGGAAAATACTAATTTTGTGAGGAAATAAGCGCAAAATGCACTTTGTTTCAATACACCTATGAACGGCGAAGGCCCATGTAATTGCTATCTGGAGCTGGAGAAGCTTGCCTAATGGTTGTAACTACACAAGACGGCAAAATTTTTCGATTCCGCCTTCCAAGTTTTCCATATTTCCACAACGTGTACTGCCGGTATGCGGCCTTCCGGTAACTTTGAGTGGAGTAATCAGGCTCATCTACACGGATGTCACACCTGGCTCTTATTGCCAACTGCAAAACTTCCCGATCTAAACAGGTGGTGTTGAACATTACATAGCAAGTAACACAGGTTCTTTTCTGGTAGCAAACATTTTCCTGCTCATCCTGCATCCTTCGGCACACTCCACAATGTCATTTTCCGGTTCTGGCGGCTCTGACTCTGGATCATTTGCTCCTGTTAGTAGATCTCTGGCGTATTCTACACTGCCACGGCCTTGGCTCAGTACCCTGATGAGAAGGGTTTCCTTTTCAACCTCTGATAGCTTCTTCACAAACTCCTATCGTATAAGACAGGAACAGAGAGACTTCAGCTACAAACAATTTGTAAGCAAGTGCCAATTTTTCTCGCTTGCGTGCGATAATTTGTACTAAACTAATGTTTACCTTTATTTCATTCTCGGACTCTTCTACAGCTCTTCGGTGGCGTGCATATGCGCTCGGGTTATTGAATACAGGCTGGACTTCAACGGCCCCATTTTTGCAGGCAGCTTTGCTCGTTCCACACTGACAACTCGACGTGCATTTGGAGTCTGCATTCCGACACGGGCAGCCTGTCGACCTCGCACTCTTCTTTCGGCTACATGTGTTTTTGCAGCGGCAAACCTACAATGCCAGAGCCAGTCTCGTTTGAGTTTTAAAAAAAAACATCGGAAGAAATGCATATTCTTATTTTGAAGCGGATAAATGTAAAGCTGGGATGATTTCTTACCACACGAGCGACAACAGCGCTGCTTGGTCCGGCGACTGAATCACGGCGAGCCGTGGTTCGATTCGGCTCACGTTCACTGGCGATCCGTAAGCATCTACAGCAGGACGTTCTGCGTATTCGTCTCCACTTAAATTGTCGCCAGTGATATTTAGAGCTTCTTCGCTATCGCTCATTTCCAGTTGCATCCTTTCCGCCATATCGATGAGAAGAATCTCGCGCGCTGAAGGACAATGAAAGCTATACCCAAATATGGGAAGAATACAACGGTGTCCCGGATAATAACAATAACAGAAGCGCGCGTTGCAAACTGGGTGGGTCAGACTCTTTAAACTTTTATGAGCTTGTAACATCACAGTCAACGATCATCTCTCAGTGAAAGGGCAATCATGATGTAATTCCATCAACCCCTAACATCCTTGCAGGTTAAGCAAATTCGTTATGGAAGTGGCTAAGAAGACCGGTGAGAGATATCCTGCGAAGATTATTTACGGAATAGTTGTGGAAAATTGTTCGCGTCTCAGACCAAGCTTATCTTCGCGCCAAATGGAGGCTATTGCTTATATGGCTGTATATTGTGTAGTATAGTGGTGTATAGTGTAGTATAATGGCTTATGTTGTGCTGTAGCCGTGTATAGTGTAGTACTCATACTCCAAGTAAGTAAAGTGCTACAAGCAAGCAAAGTACTACAAGTAAGTAAACGAAAAACTCCAAGTAAGTAAAGTACTCCAATCAAGTCAAGTACTCCAAGCAAGTAGAGTACTCCAAGCAAACAAAGTACTCCAAGCAAGTAAAGTACTCCAAGCAAGTAAAGTACTCTAAGCAAGTAAAGTACTCCAAGCAAGTAAAGTACTCTAAGCAAACAAAGTACTCCAAGTAAGTAAAGTACACTAAGCAAGCAAAGTACTACAAGTAAGCAAAGTACTCCAAGCAAGTAAAGTACTCTAAGCAAACAAAGTACTCCAAGTAAGTAAAGTACTCCAAGTAAGTAAAGTACTGCAAGTAAGTAAAGTACTGCAAGTAAGTAAAGTACTGCAAGTAAGTAAAGTACTGCAAGTAAGTAAAGTACTGCAAGTAAGTAAAGTACTCCAAGTAAGTAAAGTACTGCAAGTAAGTAAAGTACTGCAAGTAAGTAAAGTACTCCAAGTAAGTAAAGTACTGCAAGTAAGTAAAGTACTGCAAGTAAGTAAAGTACTGCAAGTAAGTAAAGTACTCCAAGTAAGTAAAGTACTGCAAGTAAGTAAAGTACTCCAAGTAAGTAAAGTACTGCAAGTAAGTAAAGTACTCCAAGTAAGTAAAGTACTCCAAGTAAGTAAAGTACTGCAAGTAAGTAAAGTACTCCAAGTAAGTAAAGTACTGCAAGTAAGTAAAGTACTCCAAGTAAGTAAAGTACTGCAAGTAAGTAAAGTACTGCAAGTAAGTAAAGTACTGCAAGTAAGTAAAGTACTCCAAGTAAGTAAAGTACTGCAAGTAAGTAAAGTACTGCAAGTAAGTAAAGTACTGCAAGTAAGTAAAGTACTCCAAGTAAGTAAAGTACTGCAAGTAAGTAAAGTACTCCAAGTAAGTAAAGTACTGCAAGTAAGTAAAGTACTCCAAGTAAGTAAAGTACTCCAAGTAAGTAAAGTACTGCAAGTAAGTAAAGTACTCCAAGTAAGTAAAGTACTGCAAGTAAGTAAAGTACTCCAAGTAAGTAAAGTACTGCAAGTAAGTAAAGTACTCCAAGTAAGTAAAGTACTGCAAGTAAGTAAAGTACTGCAAGTAAGTAAAGTACTGCAAGTAAGTAAAGTACTCCAAGTAAGTAAAGTACTGCAAGTAAGTAAAGTACTCCAAGTAAGTAAAGTACTGCAAGTAAGTAAAGTACTGCAAGTAAGTAAAGTACTGCAAGTAAGTAAAGTACTCCAAGTAAGTAAAGTACTGCAAGTAAGTAAAGTACTCCAAGTAAGTAAAGTACTGCAAGTAAGTAAAGTACTGCAAGTAAGTAAAGTACTGCAAGTAAGTAAAGTACTGCAAGTAAGTAAAGTACTGCAAGTAAGTAAAGTACTGCAAGTAAGTAAAGTACTGCAAGTAAGTAAAGTACTCCAAGTAAGTAAAGTACTGCAAGTAAGTAAAGTACTGCAAGTAAGTAAAGTACTGCAAGTAAGTAAAGTACTCCAAGTAAGTAAAGTACTACAAGTAAGCAAAGTACTCCAAGCAAGTAAAGTACTCTAAGCAAACAAAGTACTCCAAGTAAGTAAAGTACTCCAAGTAAGTAAAGTACTGCAAGTAAGTAAAGTACTCCAAGCAAGTAAAGTACTCTAAGCAAACAAAGTACTCCAAGTAAGTAAAGTACTCCAAGTAAGTAAAGTACTCCAAGTAAGTAAAGTACTGCAAGTAAGTAAAGTACTCCAAGCAAGTAAAGTACTCTAAGCAAACAAAGTACTCCAAGTAAGTAAAGTACTCCAAGTAAGTAAAGTGCTGCAAGTAAGTAAAGTACTGCAAGTAAGTAAAGTACTGCAAGTAAGTAAAGTACTCCAAGCAAACAAAGTACTCCAAGCAAACAAAGTACTCCAAGCAAGAAAAGTACTCCAAGTAAGTACTCCAAGCAAGTCAAGTGCTCCAGGAAAGTAAAGTACTCCAAGTAAGTTAAGTACTCTAAGCAAGCAAAGTACTACAAGCAAGAAAAGTACTCCAAGTAAGTAAATTACTCCAAGCAAGTCAAGTTCTCCAGCCAAGTAAAGTACTCCAAGTAAGTTAAGTACTCCAAGTAAGTAAAGTACATCAATCACGTAAAGTACATCAAGCAAGTAGAGTTCATCTAGCAAGTAAAGTACATCAAGCAAGTAGAGTTCAACAAGCAAGTAAAGTACATCAAGCAAGAAGAATACTACAAGCAAGTAGAGTATATGAAGCAAGTAGAGTACATCAAGCATCTAGAGTACATCAAGCATGCAGAGTGTTATAAGCAAGAAAAGTACATCAAGCAAGTAAAGTACACCAAGCATATAGAGTACTACAAGCAAGTAGAGTGCATCAAGCAAGAAGAGTATATCAAGCATGTAGAGTATTACAAGCAAAAAAAGTACATCAAGCACATAGAGTACTACAAGCAAGTAGAGTGCATCAAGCAAGAAGAGTATATCAAGCAAGTAAAGTACATCAAGCACATAGAGTACTACAAGCAAGTAGAGTGCATCAAGCAAGAAGAGTATATCAAGCAAGTATACTATATCAAGCATGTAGAGTATTACAAGCAAGAAAAGTACTCCAAGCATGTAGAGTACTACAAGCACATAGAGTACTAGAAGCACATAGAGTACTACAAGCACACAGAGTACTACAAGCACTGAAGTAAAGTACATCAAGCATGTAGAGTACTACAAGCAAGTAGAGTACTACAAGCACATACGGAATACTACAAGCAAGTAAAGTACATCAAGCATGTAGAGTATTACAAGCAAGAAAAGTACATCAACCCTTGCATCAGGAGCCTGGCCAGACCGGGGTAGACTGGGGTCAAAGCCTGGCCTGAAAGCCGAGGTGAGCCCGGCCACAAGCCAGGCTTTGGCCGGGCTGGCCAAGGGATAAAAAAACTGGGGAAGCCGTGGTCAGGCAGCCAGCCCGGCCTGGCCTGGCCGTGGCAGACCGGGGCCAAAGCCGGGCTTGAAAACCTTGTTGAGCCAGGTCACAGGCCAGACTAGCCGGGCATAAAACACCAAGGCCAGCCTGGCCAGTGACAAAAGTAAGACAACTGTGGCTGCCAAGATCAGCTGAATTAAATTAGTCAGTACTCAGACAAATAAAAGAAACCAGAAAATTAGTTACTGGCAGGTTAGTTAGTTGCCAGGCAAATTGCCCAGATATTACTATTAATAAAATTGAATGCCAGTTCAAAAATACTATCAGAATAACATTTAATAGAATGATTTATTATGCATTGTTGCACGTCAAACATTGAATGTTTTTCATTCAGTTCCATTATTTACAACAATTGTATAACAGCATCTTCTTATTAATGGTTATATACAATGTATAATACAATAATGATATAACTAGAAATACGTGACTCGCAGAACCTCGCGAAGCTCAGGCACGGCTTTCTTGTCGTCGACTCTTTCGCCTTCGTTGCTCGCGCTGAATTTCAAGTCGGCGTTCACGCTGAGTTTCAGTTGTAAATCTCCCCCGGAATGGATTTTCAGCCACTTGTTTAATCAGGCGTTGCTTGCTTGTTCACAGATGATGAATAAACATATCAGCACCCAAATAAACGCAGCGAAGCAAGCAAGAAATGAAGAAACACACCGAAGAAACATGAGAGTGCACAACTGTCAGCGGTCGCGATTTGGTTTTGTTGCTAGGCAACTGTGCGGACACCATCGAAATATATATTGGCCGATCGAGATTTGACCGCCCTTAGCGATCCTCGCGCGAACCCCACGCGACAAATTTATAAACCTCGCTACGCTCGGAGGGCCTTCGGCCCTCCTCGCTTCGCGAGGAATAAATAGAATTTCGTTCAGAAAGGAATAGTGCCCAAGAATCAAAAACTAATAAACTCAAAAAAATTGGTTTGACTTATTTTTTCTGATATACATGTATTTGCTCTTTTCATTCTTCTAAAACAAGAAGTTAAGTTTTAATTTCTAGGCAGCTATGAAAAGTGCCTTTGAATGTTTTGAATGTTTGTCCCCATGCGACTAAACATATAAAGGCAAACATGGAGAGCATTAGAATTTAGACACAAACACCCCATACATCAGTTTAAATTCCATTCAGTTCAAAAACAAGGTTTTACATTGTCTAGCAAACCAGTGCAATCAGTAATCGGTTCAACTGACTAAAACATCCAGGAAATTGCAACATGGCATTTGAACATTGTGTTCTGTAATTATGAGTCAAATAATGCAAAAGAAAATGGTATCAACAGAATTTAGCGCCATGTTTAAGCACCTTAGCTTATTAAGAACCAGCATTGGTGATTTGATATTGCTCTGCCGTTTGAGTGTGTCTCCCTCTGCTGAAGTGATTGGACATTGTGTTGAATACAGTCAATATCTACAACAAAACATACATGAATGGTCAAAACCAGCTTATCTGAATGATGCTGCATTTAAAACATGCTTAAAGAGCAATATTAAAGCTCAAGTTTCATTAACTCCAGACATTTCACAATTTAGGAGATCCTTTGAGCATTTAAACAAGGACTCAAATCCTCTGTCATTCTTAGTTACTTTCAAAAAATGTGCGCAAGCCTGGTAGAAAAAAGTATCCAGATTTAAGCTCAAGCTTTAATAAAGGACGTCTGTCTGCCTGTTTCAGATCCTCAAACATTTGCAAACATTTAAGCTGCTTAACTCAGAAGCACATGGTCGATCTTTACTTAAAATAATCATTAATTTTGAATCCAATCTTTCAAAATTATCATTTGCCTTCAACTTACCTCAGCCTAAGGGTAGCTGATCCACGTTTTGCCGCTCTGATTCTTCATTTCGAGCTCAAAAGACGCAAACATTTCAAGCCACGAACCGAACACAAAAAATCGCGCCGAAACCGAACAAAAACGGTCACTATCTGAGCCCGCAGTGGTCTAGCTGCTGACCGAAACAACCCAATTTGTTTCCAGGCTCCTCAGAAATGTGTAACAAACTCCGCTTTCTTTCCGATTTTAAAGCTAACATAATGCAAGAAAAGGATCAAAAATCATTTTTTGACTCATACAGTGGCTCTAAAGAAATTGACTTCATGGAGAAGTTTGGAATCGGGCCTGTTATTCTGAAAAAGGTGTTATGCATTGTGTCATTGCATTGACCACATCAAAAGTTACACGGTGTTGTCTCCCATTGCAAACTTACTCAGACAATCAACAGGTAACTGCTTTTTTTGAGTACAGGATTTTGATTTATTTATCTGTAAATAGTGCCTCATTTTCACAATTTCCAAGCAGAAAAAGAAATATCCTTAGCTTACAACATAATTCTTGCTCAATATGGTTAAAGCTGTGTTTGATAGCTGTTTCTACCTCAAGATGCAATGCGTGACTGGACACAATATTTTTAATAGCACTTTTAGTGTAGGAATTTCAAGTTTACTACACATTCAAGGCGATTAAAAATTTTTCGGTTCCAGATCTTTTAAGGTGAAGTCTTTTAATATATGAGTGGCTGAAGAATCAGTTTTAATTGTAACCTCAGAGACATTTAAAATGCTAAAAATAAAGCATCTAGTAGTGACCTCTAGTAGAGTTTCTTTGATGTCTCGATCTTATGACGGGATTAGCAAAAACAACCTATAACTTTCACTCCATGAGAAAAATGCTAGGCCTCTCATGACTACTTTTCAATGCCAGAAAATCCAAGAAAGCCTGGCTAACATCTTAGTGGTCAGGAAAGCCGTGTTTTTTTTTTTTGGCCAAGGTTGCCGAGAAAGTCTGGCCTTGGAACTAACATGGCCGAGAAAGCCGGACTTTTGTGGCCAAGGTTGCCAAGAAAACTTGGCCGTGGCCAGGCTTGCCAGGCTTTACCAGGCCGCATTTTCCTGGTAAGCTTGGCCAAAAACCCGGAAAGCCCGGCCTGGCCAGGCTTTGCCAGGCTGGCCGTGTTTTTGACCGCGCTCCTGATGCATGTAGAGTACTACACGCAAGTAGAGTACTACAAGCACATAGAACACTACAAGCAAGTAAAGTACATCAAGCATGTAGAGTATTACAAGCAAGAAAAGTACATCAAGCATGTAGAGTACTACACGCAAGTAGAGTACATCAAGCAAGTAGAGTAAATCAAGCAAGTAGGGTATATCAAGCACGTAGAGTACATCAAGCAAGTAGAGTACTACAAGCACATAGAGTACTACAAGCAAGTAAAGTACATCAAGCATGTAGAGTATTACAAGCACATAGAGTACATCAAGCAAGTAGAGTATATCAAGCACATAGAGAACATCAAGCAAGTAGAGTACATCAACTATGTATAGTACATCAAGCACCTAGAGTGAGATTAATAGTAATAGTAATAGAACTCAAGTAAAGTCAGTTGATTACTATATTGGGGACATAATAGTTCCCCATACATAACGTACCTACCCTGGTAAGAGGTTCGCCGCTGACCAATTCACATAAGATCTAACGGCAAAGGCAGTGGGAAATTCGAACAGATTTGGAACAGGTTTGGAACAGGTTTGGAACAGGTTTGGCCGGTTTGGACCAATCAAGAGAAAGCGCGGGAAATATAACGTTGACGCAGTTAGACTCGCAGTCCTCGGGTTCGCCATATTGAAAAGTCTGTCCAATTTTCTGGCTGTATTTTGGTCATTTTTATCCTTGTTTCGGTAATTTTTAACAGAGATGTTTACTCCACAACCAGGTAAGCATAAATTCGTTACTTTTTTTCTGTATATAGTGTAAATTTTTCCGGATATCGATGTCAGAATAGGGTAGATAATTCAAGCATCAAATCAAAGTGCCTGCGATTGCATTTTTTAGCTAATTTCTTAGATTATTAAACATACGTAGCGTTAAACTTGGACTCCTTTGGTATTGTGCTCAAAACGACGACGAACGATAACACAAATGACTTGTCGTTCTTTGTTACACAAGATTCCCTAATCGCACAACATTTAGCATTGAGCCTGATCGAACGTTTGATCTTTCTTGGAAACGGTTCGAATACAGTTAGGCGATTCCCATTCTAAAATATTATTGTACACGTAATCCACGTTTTAACGAACATGCAGTTTATTTTATGGAGACAAAAATATTCGTCCATCAAGCATTTCTGGCCTAATCAGTGGCAGGAGATCTTCAACAGCTCTTACGTTACTGTTGAAACAGGGGCACCCAACGGTTTGTTTCGGGAAATATCTGTTCGGAAGGCCTAAAATCGCCTGAGATATTCGGATTCAGTTGCGGTGAAAGCTAGAGAATTTTCTTTGGCGAAACATCACCTCGAACTTTCGTAACAAGAGGACTCATTAGTTCCTGTTGTTTTCATAGGGACAAATATGTCGTTTAGAGTGCAAAAAAGGTCAGCTAGCATTTTCGGAGAGCCGTCAGCAGCTCGGAAATTCGGCGGATAGGATTCTGATTCCTAAAATTTTCTGCGGCCTAAATTTTCAGCTAAGAACGCCGAACAGATGAATCTGTATTAGCTTACACAAATATGCCTTTAAAAAGCTCTGAAACAATCTAAGAAAGCAGAAAATGATATCTCAAGTATTTTGCTAAAGGTTTCTCGTTGGGTGCCCCTGTTGAAAGATAGTTGACGAATTGTAAAGCCCCGTGTTGTTACACTATCAAATCCGACACTCCGATAGAAATCGAGAGCAGGCCTTCTAGTAATTATGTTTTAGCAATGCATTGGTCAATTCCAGGACTGAAACGGTGTGCAAATGCCCCGCAGTTGCCTGAGGGGATGGGCGCAGATGGAATTGAGTGATGCATAAAGATCTGCTAGTGTTCTATAGTAAAATAATGTGAATAGAACACTTACTTTCTGATACATTTTGTATCAAGTATTTGCATAAAACCTGGCTAACAATTGCTCAATCATGTGTGAAATTTTTGTACAGTTGGCGACCAACTTTTCGGGTTTAATCGCCAGGGGAATTCTACAAGTTTTTAGGCACTTAATGTATGCTCCTGTATGCTTAAAATGGCGTTAAAATTGACATTTGACCATGCCTAGTAAGTATTAATTTTTAAATCTGTGATCCTCTATTAAGTGGCCACCTGTATTTAGCAGACAAATTCTAGAGTCCTGAGGGTGGCCATTATATACAGGTTCGACTGTAATTTGCACATTGATTCGATTTCTTTTATGATTATGGAAAGAAGCTTACTTTCTGAACAGTATATTTATTGGTAGATATTATAGATATTGTATTTATTGGTAATAAACCCATTCTTTTTTTTCACTGGTATATTCATTTGATGTCTTAAATGATATCAGAACACTGATTCACTGTATGAAATACAATGTACATGTAAAGTACTTCATTTTTGTTTTAAAGAAAAGCACGGAGAGTCAGGATATGTTTCTCAACATGCAGACGACAGCCACACCAGTGACGAGTCTGATGAAGAGAACAATAGGAAGTGCATCAGGTATGAAAAGGAATAAAGTAGTCTGTTGTTTATCCTAGAATTTAAGTTTGCCTTTAACCTATACATGTATGTATTCACACCCGCAACCACCTGTAACCACCCATGGAAACCATGTCTCTTATAACACTTGTGATCACGACTACCCCAAGCTTGGAGTATGAGCCCTGTATTTACAACCTTTGTTATTAGCATTGTAATTTCAGCATCCAGGCAACAAGCAGTATTGCAAGTGGTACATTTTACCATTTACCACCTGATAAGGAGAACACTGGTCTCTCTTCAGTTGAAAATCTTTATTCCACAGTTCGAATTAAAAAATTTCATAATATTCTTTCATGTACATGTAGTCATCCTTCAGGGTACATTACGAATGTACAATATGACTAGCTCCTGGTTGGCTTGATAGCTCAGTTGGTTAGAGCAGTCTGCACTGGTTTTGTAGGGTCATGGGCTCGAATCCCATCCGGGCTTATTTATTTATTTATTTATTATTTTTTGTTTTGCTGAAATCTTAATGTCAGTTGTTTGTCTGGCAGTTGTCTGATGCACAAAATTTTCCAGAGATGCAAGGATGATTTCCATCTTTGCCCATCTGGATGCAAACAGTGCCAGTTAACTGCAGTTTTCTGTTTTTTTTTTTTATAGTTTCTGTTTTTTTTGTGGGTGTGAGTGTGTTTTGTTTGTTTGTTTTTTGCTAACTACACTATAACATTTGTTGAGCCGCTATTAGAAGTGCCGAATCACAGGGGGAAAAAAGTGCTAAGTCTACCACAAAAGGAATAGAAGTTATTTCCAATGTGTTTTCTCAAAACTGCTGCATTTCCAAATCCTGTGTTACACTGAAAGGTTTCAAATTACTTTCAAACATTCACATGTAAATTCGGGGAATGTGTACGGTTACCGAACTGAACAAAATTAATATAAATCTTCAGGGCTTGAGTTTATAAGTATGTTTGTTAATTCTTGCTGATGTTACATGTATTACCTTTAATTTTTCCTTAAACAATTGGTCCAGGTTTAGTTTAGAAATGAAACAAGTGAATCAGAAAGATACCCCCAGTAATCACAAAGGTCACATGGTCGGTTGCTTGAGTAATTTAATTACCTAACTCAAAGGCTGCGTGGAAAAACTCTGTTTTGACTTTTTTCCTATTTACTGTGGTTACATTTTGAAAAATCTATTAACTTCCATAAACATACATTTAGAATTTAAGTAATTAAACAACAATGATTGTGGGCTAATAAAATTTATCAGCATTCACTCTTTGTTGTTGCCGGAGAATTTCGGAGACCTGTCTCCTCGCATGCTCTTGTTTACATCCAAGAAACCGTGTTCATCCTCTTTACCTTTCTTTTGAAAATTCATTAAAGAAAGACAAAAAATGATCTGAGCTAGCTGGCAATGAAATTTCATCATTTAAACTTATTGTAACGTGGTATTATTATAATAAAACAGCTGCATGAAAGTTGATGTTACCTGATCCCATGAGTCTTTGTGCTTTGCACGAAATTTAGTGCACTGTACATAAAGGGTGCAAAATTTGTTTTAAATTACTTACCTACTAACACGCAATGGCTTTGTTAACAATATAAGTGGTTTCCATAAAAGGTTCTAATTGGTGGATAACACTTAATAGCCATTTATTAATTTGAGTGTTAATATGCATTTTTCTAGCAAAAAATCAGAAAATGTAAATTCCAGGGGGGATGGGGGTGCACTAAACACCCTCTGGAATGGAAATTCCAGGGACGAGGGTCAGGGTCTGGAAGGGTATTCTCGGGATCCGGGATTTGGCCAAAATACAGTGCGGGATTCGGGAAAACGCAAAATATCTTGATGGGATTCAGGATTTGTCTGCTACCAGGGAAGCGGGATTCGCCAAAATTTGGGCACGGGATGCGCGACTTTTTTGCTTGTCTGTCGGGAATTCGGGAAATTGCCGCGACCCAAGTAAATGTTCTAGTGGCAAAAGCGAATCAACCAGGCGAGTGCAAAATATCAATCAAAAGGGCCAATATACATCTTAAATTTATTAGCTTTTGCAGAAATTAGTCTTTTTTAAATGTGTTTTTGGGAAAGAAAAAACGGGATTCGGGATAGCGATGAAAAAAGTGCGGGATGCGGGATTCTCATGAAAAAGGAGCGGGATCAGGAACCCCCCTTCCAGACCCTGGTGGGTGGGGGGTCAAAACCAAAAAGCCATCTGTGGGAGTATGGATAATTTCTGGAATGACACATTGTCAAACAAATGGGGCAATAATGGCTTGATTAAAAAAGCTCTCTTTTAAGTCATTCTTCCAATTTCTTGATTCAATGTATCAATCAGCTGGCCTAAGACTCAGCAACATTGATATGGGACTTGCTGAAAAGATTTGGGACTCACTGGTTAATTAATGGCTTGTTGAGTCCCAGGGCTCATTAGCCTAAATTTGTAGATGGACCACTGGAATGAATGAAGTTCCAGCTTAAAACTAAGAAAAGTTTCAATGGAGAAATGTAATTTATAAATGCTTATTTAAATGACAATAGCATTTGACAGTTAAAAACAACTACTGTACTCTATTTATCATACATTTTAGACCGTCAGGTTTGGAATAAAAGCAATGACAAAGCGAAAACATAAGGTGAAATTAAGTCTTTTGCACAGCAAGAATGCCGGCAAGAATGGTACTGTATTTACCCGCGTATTCATGTAGGCCGCACTTTTTTCAAGGAAAAAAACGTTCGAAATTTGAGGTGCAGCTTATACACGGGTACAAGAGTTTTGAGCTCATTAATATGCAAAATTTCCCGACACACACAGAGTCAACAAAGTTACTGAATGCTTGACAGTTTGATTGAATGTATCGTATGAGGTCAAGTTAATCCATGTCTTCGAAGAATTTTGCTTCTCTCCGCTGCAATGAGTGTATCTAGTTTCCAAATATGTTTGTCATTGGATGAAGTCCAAAGAAGTTTGCATGTCAAGCCGCAAAGCCTTTCGATGCCGTTCATGTGAAACCGCGTTTGTTTATTTGTTGAACTTCATGAAAAATACACAGAACCCATCATAAAAAGAAGAAGACATAAATGAAACTGATATAAAATATCACAGTTTCGAAGCTTAATACTACGGAGCCCGTTAAGTGCCACCGAAATTTACACTTTTATTTTCCACTTTCGCGACTTTTTTCGCAACTTTCTTCGCGACTTTTTTGCGACTTTTTTTGCGACTTTTTTCGCGACTTTTTTGGCGATCTTGTTTGCGGGCTCAAAGAGATTGTGCAAATGAGCAAAAATGTTGTCGAAGGTGATTCCAGTAATCGTAGCTATTATTATTGTTCTTTCTCTGTTGTGTGCAGCAGTTCTCCCACGATATCTACCACCAGTGCACCAAAATAACTTACAACGCAACAATTTGATTGAGCGATATTTTCATTTGGGGCTGTTTAATTTCTAAGCCAAAGAGATTGTTTCAATAAGAGTAACAAATTTTTATCTGGGACGCGCTCCCTTAACCACAGATTATTTCTGCATGTTTTGTGTTTGTCTATTTTCGTTGTGGCTTCGGAAGCTCTCGTGATTAGCTCGCTTTCCTGCGGCGCTGTCGTAGACCCGCCAATGACGTCAATTGCGGTTTTCTGGTCAGATCGTGTAACAAACAACTTTCGCTGGATTTCCTGCTTCCATGAACAGTCAGAATTTGCTGAATAAAAAATAATGTGGTGTCGTCACAGAGAGTTTAAGCACGATGTGAGAGAACGACGTTTGCCACCGTGTCATTCGTTGATCAATATTGCAGCTGGCAGCTTTTGGCCTGTACCCTCTCTCAAAACAGTACAAAATCCGCTTACTTTTCACCAAGAACTTTGCATGCAAACTTAACTTTAGGTGATAATCACAGATTTTGGCCAATTTGGGAAACAGAATTAAGACCTGACAATAAAACAACTTTGTTTTTCATTATATCAGTGATTAGATTGTATTAGAGAACCTCAACTGTGCAACAATTGCCACACAGAAATCAAAACGCGCGGATGTATTTGGTTTGATTTTGATTAAAATGAAAGTATTCAGAGTCAAAGAGGATAGGTTTTACCTCAGTATTAACAAAAATTCAGATAGCCAGGTTATTAAGTAATTTATTAATTGTTTCGCAGAGGAACGGGTTAATACGGAGACTTAGACTAATACATTTTTAAAGAAGGAGACAAATAAAAGTTCATAACGAGAAAATTTACCTCCTTTCTTTCAGCCCTGTGCCCTCTATTTGAGCCCGTAAACAGGATCGCCAAAAAAAGTCGCGAAAAAAGTCGCGAAGAAAGTCGCGAAAAAAGCCGCGAAACTTGAAAATAAAAGTGTAAATTTCGATGGCACTTAACGGGCTCCGTATAATACACATTGTCAGGTCTTTAGCGATAAATAAGAGGTGATTTATTTTTACCCTACGCATGTTAATTTGCATTCGTCAAAAGCAAAATTTGAAACCTTTAAATACACCATGCGTAACGCAACGATGTTTTTGATACAGCTCTCACTCTCGACAGACGTTTTGCCTTCCTGTTTCAGGTGTAAATGTGTAAATTCTTAAACAATCGGAAATTTAGCATCGCTTATACAAAGCTTGTCACTACGTTGAGCCCGTGAAATGCCTGTTTTGTGCAACAACGGGAAAAGCTTGAGTTTTTTTCGAGCGACTTTCCGTTAGAGCGTTTTGTCAAATAGTCGTTTTGAGAATTATCGCAACAATTTCCGTAGCATTAAAAACTTAAAGTGGATAATTTACCCTATGAGGAAAGGAGCAGCGAATTTTTAACGCATGTGTATCATTTGTCATTATTTGATCGCACAAAACGGCGACGCTTGCTCCTCATTTTTCGACACACTTGTTTGTTGGATCTGTAAACAATAAAGCTCGCGATCAAGTTTGGTCCGTTTGTCCAATTCATTTCTCGCTAGATCACTCAAGCGACAAGCTCATGAGTTTCTCGACTCGAAACTAGATTCTTCTTCTTGTATCGTTAAGAAATTATTTTTTTCGCCCTATATGCGGGTAAATACGGTATTTAAAGCAGTGTAGTGGGCGACACAAAAGAGCAGTTTGAGTAGAGAAAATATGACTTGACCAAGTGATGGTAGAGTATCAGCCGAGTGTCAGTGGCTTATTGATCAAGTATAGGTTGACATATTGTCCTATAGTGTTGACTGTGTCTCGGCAAACAGGTGCTTTAAGTACTGTAGACGTTATCTTCGATGAATTTTATGCTTAACTTGTGCAGGAGGCAGAGATTTTCCAAACTATACCCAAAGTTAATTAGCATGATTCAGTCAAACAGGCTAAAGAAAAGCACAGAATATCATGTAACTCTGACTAGAAAATTTGAATTTCATGTAAATTCTTGTCCCACAAGCCATCTGGCCTGGCAGTGGCCAGATGGTGACCAGAAATTGCTTGACTAGCTTTATAACTGGGGTCTTTGGCAAAATTTCTCAGGTAAATGGTGCACTGCATAAACTTGTGATTTCAACAAGTTTTATGTTTCAGCTTAATTGAAGTTTACAGTTCAACATGCTATTTGTATCAGACATTATTGCATTCCTGTCCCCAGGGCACTGGTTTAAAGGACTTCTGCTGCTCTGGGGACGAGAATGATGTTATTGGACAGAAGACCTGTACTACATCTGTATGTTTTTATCAATTTCAGGCTCGTTGAGGACTATTCCTCAGATGTGGAAGAGGAAGATATTAAGAGATTCAGGTAAAATATTCTCAACAAGAAGATAATAGTCTATTATTTAACCCAAAATTCATTTTTGCAATGGATATTGATTTAATAGATGGAAAGATCTCTTTGGCAGAATGTGGCTGTCTACATGTAGGTCACTATAGCAAAAGGATATGCAATTAATTAAATGATTTTTAAAATGATTACACTTTGTCTATTAATCATAACTACCGTATAACAAAATTATCCAATTGGACTGGCTATTGCCAGCCCTGATTTCAGCATTAATTGGACAGTGTAATAGGACAGTAGGTAGCATCCCAAATGTAACAGGACGGGGTGGTCAACAAGTAGGAACGAGAAGGATTCAAGGATTTTTCCAAAGCAATTTATTCGAAGCTCAAATCCATCAGCAATACAGCAAAAAGAGTAAAATAAAATAAAATAAAATAAATGGGAACGACTAAAAGATTATACCTAACAAATGAATACAAAGTGAACTTAATGTTCACATACAAGAAAAATATAGTAATACTACAAACTATATAACAGAAAAATACTAGAAAGCATTCCAGTTAAATACTATGAAACAACTGTATGAAAAACGGTAAGAAATAACAAAACTAAACTAAGAAAAGATAATAATGCAAAACAGAAAAACTGTGTTTTGAAGACAAAAATAGAACGGAAGTGACGTACTAGTGTCATGCAAATTAAATTTGAGAACCCATGACAAAACTACTTGACGCGGGTTGCACAAGCGACACGCGTGAGCGATAAAATAACTTAACGGAATACAATGGAAAATTCTACAGTAAGATGGTATCCAATGTCTATAACATGATAAACAACGGAATTCTACATTCAAGAAACAAGGTTAGAAGGAAACAGAAGTAATTAAGTGAAATGGAAAAGAACTAATTCGCGAACATATAATTTTGACTAACTGCATAACCTATGTAGTTAAAAACAAAGAAAACTAGTTCAAAAGACTAGGATATAATATAAGAACAAAACTCGCCAATTAACAGTTGTAAATAGGAAAAGAGTATAGCAATAAAAAGAATGAATTCACTACAAAAGGTGTGTAATAATACGTAAACGAAGCGAAAAGAATTTAGCGACGATATGAAAACAAGCGTCTCTGATTACAAAAATAAAAGCGAGTAACAGCAGTGAAAACGACAAATAAGAACGAATTGACCTAGATCCTAAAGATTGCAAGTAAAATAGCGAAATTAAAACGAAGCACAATTATTTAGATTTGCTTAAACCACTAACAGAATCTCAACGTAAGAAAAAGAATACTAAAATAAGACTATGAGACCAAATTATTTGGTAATTAACAAGGTCAAGTACATGTACTCAATAATAGTAAACAAACCAAACTAGCCTACCTTGCCAGAAGCAAGTTCACTTGTTAACTTTAAAACTGCTGTTCCTTCAGTATGATGTCCAGAACTCAACTGAATTATGGCTAGAATGTGCCTCTATTTATGCGAGAGTATTAAACAATTTTGCACGTAACAAACAGTAAAAGGTGTTTTGCCAAACCAACTAAACCACACTAAAACAGAAAGCCAGAATTTCCTTAAGTTAAATCCCACTAACTTAAAAAGATAAGGTCAATTAATTGATTAAAATAACCTACCAAAAAGTAAACCACAAAAAGCTAATATCCGCTACCACATTTTGGTAATAATGTGTGGTTTTGCGGGCACACGTACAATCATTCCCAAGCGATGCATAAGCTTGCAAAATCAAACCGGAAAATTCCTAAGCGCAAAAATACAAGAAGCAAGATAATAAAAAGTTGAGCGTTTTTAGACATAATGAAATAGTAGTGAAATCCTAGGTCTAGTGACCCTGTCACACAAAGTAATCGGACAGTGCGTGCCATCATGTGCAGCTGTAATAGGACAGTTGCTCTTAAATGGATTTTTCTCACAAAAAGCCAAAAAAATCTCGAGAGATCTGTTGTTTTAATTAGACAAAAGTTGAAACTATCACAAATAATTTATTATTATCTCAAATTTTGTTTAGTTATGATTAATTGGTAACAGAACTACGTGCCGTCCAATTCTGTCTATAATCATACTGAGGAATTATGATTAGTTTAATCACTTGTATGATTATAGACCGAATCGGACTCCACTCCAGTCCTACTCCTATTACCACTGTAAATAACAAAATAATATGAAAATTTAAAAATTGTGTATTTTTTAAAAGAAAAAATAATCTATGTTGCTAAAATGGAGTGTAAATAATGGGAAATACTGTAGGACTATAGGACATTTCCATTCTTGATAGAGTGTTGTAAATGAGATATTGTGACATCACTACACCCCTCCAGTTCTTTCCGCTGTTTTGACAAAAAAATGTGTACCCACAGATTGGCATACAAAAGTGACTTTGATTGTAACTTTGCAAAACAGCAGTTATTACTTTTTTGTCCTGAAGTTGTATGAACCATCTTTGCTATATGTTTACCTGTTACACTCTATCATTTCCTGGGCAGTGGGTACACTATCTGAGTTGATATGGTGAAGGTATTTACAAAATTAATTGAAAACAAAGTTAAATCCCCTCTGACCAAGCGTTACATTTAAAATTAGCCCCTGACTTTAATAGCTAGAATATCTGAAAACGTAATCGTAAGTTTCAGTCCTGTCAGGACCAACCAGTAAGTTTCAGTCCTGTCAGACCGACCTGTCAAAGAGGACCATCTCTAGAGGTCCGTAATCAAGCAAGGGGTTAGTTTCTAAGAGCGTTGGGTCTTCGTCAGGGCAAATCCACAAAATCTGATTCACCCATAAGCCATCATGACTTTTGCTTTTTGTCAGTATAGCCAGGAATACACTCACTGAATTTATAAGAATGAACAACAAACATGGGCTCATTATTTTTTGCTCCTAGCTGCCGTAAAAGTTCATACACAACTTCCTCTGCTTGTGCACCTTAAATGTCAAAGTTAACATTGTGTCAAAAGGTATCAGGAATCATGTAAGCTCCTAATGGATTTTTTCAATCAGGAAAGTTCACTCTGATGAAGGGCTAACGCTTGAAACATCAGCTTTCAATCACTTTTTCCGTAGCCTGCAATAACAAAATATGGGGCACGAGACCAGCCATGCATGGCCACCACTCTTAATTGTGCCCTATATTTTTCATGCACCTGTTATGCAGGCTACTTTTCCTGGAAATTTCCACCTGGACCACCTCTTGACCTGGTCCAAGGTGTTCAATTTTGTTTCGACCTGAATTCTTGGAAATTTTGGCATAATGGAAAGCTCGCATTAACATGTTTCTCTCTGAATGACAGTGACCCAGCCACTTCCAGAGGCTTTGTTTCACCTATAAATCCTCATGGCCATTCTGGAACCAGCTCACCCACCATGTACACAAAGAGGGAGGAAAAAATTTCCAGGTACTTTTACATGTAATTTTAGCTTAACCTTATTTGTAATAAAAAAAGGATTAATACAATGTCATTTTTACAATGTACATTATATTAATAATAGCGGAGCCAGCGCGCTAGCGCATCAGCGGAGCTACATTGCTAAGGAAATTTGGTAACCTGTCAAGCCAAAAAATTTTGGTAATGACGTAATAGTCACGTGACCATCCGTCCGTACATCCGTACGTCCGTCCGTCCGCATCAGAGGGCTACCAATACACTTCATACACTGGATATAACCCTGTGCTGAATCCCGTGTGTTTTGGCGCGAAATCGCATGTTGACCCGCATTGTAGCAAAACAAGCAAAGACAACAAAAGTCAAAAACAAATTTGTTAATGGAAAAAAAAGTTCAAGGAACACTCAGTTGTCTTTTTGGTGGAAGGGGAAAAGTTCAATTTAGGCGAAAGAAATTAGGCGATAAAGTTCAGGCAAAAAGTTCAAATTTGCCTTGTCGGTTCTGTTCAAACTCGGTCAGCACACCGCTTGAGTTCGCAGCTTTTCGCAGCGGTTTCGACGCCAAATATAGCAGAGCTTTTTCCTTTTTGTTTTTTTTCTGTCCACAACCATGGTTTTTACGGCGTTTCAAACACATTTTGCAGGAAAAACACCAGCATTTTCATGCTGATAGGCAGCTTGTCACGAAGAAAGAAATCAGTATGAAAATTAACTTCTAAAACAACGTCAAACACCCATGGCCCAGTGGACTAGTCATTGGCATCTAACACTGACGAGCCGGGTTCGACACTCAGTGGGAGCAGGAGTTTTTTTTCTTTGTTTTTTTTTTTAATTTAACGACTTGAATGAGAGTATTTTCACATATTAATAACTGCCAGCAAAAACAAAACAAAAACAAAAAAAAAAACAAAAACAAAAACAGACAAAACAAAAAGGGGGGCTCCGCTTTTAGGCTTGGCTAAATCTATATATTATTAATTACACATGTATCACTTTGTAGTTATCTGAGCGACCTGGATCAAACCATGCATCAATTTGTTTGTCAGATCTTGCAGTTATTTAACAATTTAGTCAGTATTTTACAATAATTGCTATAACCTCTAGTTATTTGACAATTTTTATAGGATTAATTCAATTTTGTTAATTTAGTTTAGCTGTAGCTGCACATGGGTTTATACCAGTTGGTACTACACTGTATTGTATCAGCTGATCCATTCTGTAGGGTAAATAAGATTATCATTATACATGTATAGTACCTAAATAATCATAACATATATGTCATAATAAGGTATGGTTTTACAATCTTATAATGGACCTTTTAACACGATGTCATGCAAAATTGCAATTTTTGATGCTTTTTATCAAGACAAAAATTCATCTTCACAGATTGATACATCATAATGGATTTAATAAAACTAAATAAAAATCCGTTGAAGACTTTTGAAAATACAAGAGCCCGCAATTGCCAAAATTTACAAAGAAATGTATGCCAGGGGGCAACCGTTTGCATGACATCGTGAAAAAAGGTCCATTTCATTTTAGTTATCACAAAAAAGAATACATGTATTTCTAGTGGGAGTCCCTGGATAACTAACAGAAAAATTCTAAGACTGAATAGCAAAAAGGCATGGCTAAGTTTTGCAGTCTGCAGAAGGAAAGGCGACTTGAGAATAGTCCATTTTTGTGTTCAAAATTAGTGCTGAATACAGTTTATACCAGAGACGCAATGATACAGGGTTAGTCTAGTCACACAGGACCGTTCCCAAATGGATCTGATCCGATCTTGGAACGGACCATTTCTTTTCACACAGGACCATTCCGTTTATGAACTTTATGAACTTCAGGACCGGTCTGTTTATGGTCTGGTACTTGATCGAAGTGAGCTAAGTAGCTTTCATTTGTTAGTTTGAGCATGCTCAAAATGCATGATGGGTGGAAGATGTAAAAATCGACCAGGCAGGAGACTAAAAGCCTTCAACTAAAAGGACGATGAATTGTCCCTTATCCTAAAAGTCATCATAGATAACAAAGCCGGTAAGTCTAGTCAAATGGAAAGACGGAGAAAAAAGTGAAAAGAAAATAAGAATCTATTATTGAAAGGCTTCTGGAAAGATACATGTATCCTTCCAAGACTTCCAGCCAAAGAAATGACTAAATGCCTTTTTGTGTTCTGCATTCACTCTTGAATTTCATTAAAACACAGCACTGAGAAACTTAAATTTAACTAGTACCCAAGCCTAAATTGCACTGCTTGTAATGAAGACAACCGGTCCAAGTGTTTACATGGTGACGGATCCATTTGTGACTGAAATGGTTCCAAAACTTGACCTGCATTTTTCAAACGTCCAGAAATTGGACCAGATCGGGAATGGATTAGCAGTACGGTTAGACATCTACCCTGTAAAAATGTGTCTTCAGTGCTATTATTCAGCGGTCTTGGCAAACTCAAAAGTAAACCCCTCCATTTGCTATGATACACTCTGTATCTGCAAGCAGTTAGACCTTTATGCAACTTAGATCATCCTATATAGAAATGGTGGTCCTTAATTTTCCACAGAAGTTGTAAAAGGCTAAAAGAGGTGTTGGGGGATGGGGTAGGGTGTTGGCCAAAGGGATTATGACTATTACAGTAAAACCTGTATTAAGCAGACACCATCAGGAGCCTCTCTAGTGCCCACTTAACAGAGGTGTTGAGACAGGTTCATTCTGCAGAAAATAAGGGAAGAAAAGTTTGGATCATTTTCAGTGCTTGTCTCCGCTTTAAGTGCTTGTAAGTTGGATAAATATGTGTTCGTGACGATTATTATTTTATTGTTAAGGCCCGCTTTACAGATCTACAATAACATTGACTTGTATATACGGACACCCAGACAATACAGACAATTTGGTGTGCTTCTTTGGTGTCCGTATTAACCAGGTCTGGGCCGAACCTGGTTAACCGTTCCACTTTACTAGTAACAACAGCTACAATCTACAGTCAAACCTCTCCTTACTGACGTCTCTCTATTACGGACAGTTCATTTGATCCCAAAGATGCAAAACTTCATACAATGATCAATGCCTACCTGTGTAATTTGGACACTTGGCTTGTCACTTTGGTGACTGTAGTAGTAATTACAAACTAAAGGAGTGCCTCTGACTGGGAGGGTTGATGGGGCGAGTTGGAGGTACGGGCCAATAGGCCGGGGGAAGGGGGTCAAGGAGTCATTGAAGTCATTGAATCATTGCAGTTTTTTGCATAAATAATTTTTGGTGTGTATTTAGTGCAGCAATTTTAAGGTCTAGAACCTGAAGGCCCTAGTGCTTATGGAACTAATACTTAGTAATAGATTCAATGTAGCATTTTTACCTGTCTAGCAATATGAATCATGCTTATTTTATAACTGAGTGATTAACTTTTGATAATTATGTTATCAGTCACGCTCGTACTGTACTGTGAGACTGTAAGTGCTTATGTGCTCATTAGCAAAACAAGTCTAAACCCAAGGTTTTTTTTCTTTCTTAGGAGTGACAAAGAGACCAAGCTGTACGATGTAACTTTCTCTGGCCACGGAAATGGTCGTAAAACTCTGTCCTGCCAATCCACAGGAAAGGAAACCATTCTGAACATGGTCAAGAACAGAATACCGTCCCACGATGTTGGCTTCGTTCTCTTTAAGACAGTCAAAAATGACTGCCTCAATGTTGGTTTACCTGTCGGAACATTATCCGAGAAAGAAAACTATGAATGTGAATTTAGAACAAAAAGTACACTTCAGGCCACAGACTGTATGCGCAAGTATGCTGTGAATGAGTACAGTTGCGACTGGAATATGAGACATTTCTTTGTGACATTATCTAACATTGCTGCGGGAGTCACCTCTTTAAAAATTCACCTCCATATCGATCAAAATATGCGATTGCGAATTGATTTTTTTGAACATGAAACAATTTTTGAAGCCTTGGTGAGGGACAACAGATTTAATGAGCAAAAGCTACGATTGTGTGAAGTAATTTGTGATCGGAAACCATTGGAGATGTGGTATGATGCTATTCACTGTCAGAACAAGACTGTTGAGATATGTTTCTTCAGGCCCTCGAAAGTTGTAACTGGATTGCCCAGATCTGTTCTACCCCGGCCTCATCCAGACCTGCCTAACACCAGTGTCAAAGTCGAGAATGACGAGGATTCTGTTGTGACAGCAGGGTCAAGCTCAGCCGAACCGAGCAAAATCAAGAATGACAAGGACCCTGTTGCCACAGCAGGGCCAAGCACAGCTGTGTTGCCTTTGGATTCAAGCACTCCAAACTCGACAGCAAGCACATCTCAAGCAAATTCTGATGAGACTTTCACTCATTTGATTGAGTGTGCGTTCAAATTTAAAACGCTTACGCCCAAACATGGAAAGAAACTAGCTAGGGAATGTGGCAAGATATTCCGTAACTTTGCTTTAGAGCAAGACTTGAGTATCCCTGCCTGTCAGGTAAGGGAACTCACTAAAACACTGGATTCTGTTGGAGCTATTTTTAAATTTAATTTTGCAGGGTCCCCTGAGTTAATTGGCACCTGCTTTCGAACAGGCACAGAGTACATCGTCACCAATAACCATGTTTATGATTTATTCAAGTCAGCTGAGAAAACAGCTGTTTTTATTGATTTCAACTTCGAAAAAGGTCAAGTACCCTCACCTCCACCCTTAGGGCGTAGATATGTGCCTGACTGCCTTGTGGTGAATTCTGAGGAGCTGGATTTTGCAATATTGAAATTGCAAGAACCATGTGACGAGTTGTCAGCTCCTTGCATTTTCTCCACTGGTGTGACCATTATGGACCCCAGTAACAGTGACTGGTCCGAGCTGAAGGGCCAACGTCTCCAACTAATTGGCCACCCAAATGGGCAACCAAAGCAGGTGGATCCCATGTGTCCAGTGGTTACAACTCCCCAGAATAGCAGTGCATTCTATTTCTACGGAGTAAGGATGGGAGAGAGGAGTGAGCAAGTAAGTCAGACATATCATAACTCCAAAGACAAGAAAAGAGGAATGTACCATGTCAGTAGCTTTTTTAAAGGGTCTTCTGGGAGTCCTGGGATCCTTTTTCGGTATGGAAAGAAACTACTGGTGGTTATGCACACCAGGGGGTTTTACCTAAATTCAAACAAGTCCTCAATAGAACAAGGCGTTCTGTTTACAGAAATAGTCCGGCATGTTCAGGAGAACATTGAGAAAGCACGCCAAGACCTAAGTAGCCCGAATTTATTAAGGGATATTAAGCTGTCACAGATCTTTCCCGGAGTTAATACTTGGCCTGAGTTGATGGACATTGACCAGTAGTCATGGGCTAAACATCAGCAGTATGCCATGCAATAGACTTAAAGGTCGTTTTTAATTGACTTTGCTGAATCCTGCTAATCCTACAATATCTTTTAGATACTGTAGGATTAGCAGGATTAGGCATAGTTTTCCAGACTTCTTAGACTCCAGAGTTTTGTTGCCAAATTGAAGTTGTTTAACTCGAGTAGTTCTGTATTTCATCAGGGGCACTCAACGGTTTGTTTCGGCCTAAAATCGTCTGAGATATTCGGATTTCGTTGCAATGAAAGCTAGAAATTTCTTTGGCGAAACATCACCTCGGACGTTCGTAAGAAGAGGACTTATTAGTTCTTATTGTGTTCGGAGGGACAAATATGTCGTTTAGCTAGAGTGCAAAATAAGGCCAGCTACTTGTGGCATTTTCGAAAAGCCATCAGCAGCTCGGAAATTCGGCAGATAGAATTGTCTGCTAAAATTTTCTGCGGCCTAAATTTTCAGCTAAGAACACCGAACAGATCAATCTGTATTAGCTTACAATAATGTGCCTTTAAAAAGCTCTAAACAATCTAAGAAAGTTGAAAATGACAGATGATAAAAGCATTTTGCTAAAATTTGCTAAAAAGCATTTTGCTTAAATTGTCTCGTTGGGTGCCCCTGTTTCGTAGTGTTGTACATTTTGTCTTTCTTATGCGCCATTATTAATATTCTGTACACTTATGTTTATCATGGGCTAAAAATAAACATCAGCAGTATGCCATGCAGTAGACTTTAAGGTCATTTTTAATTGATTTTTACTATATTGTTATTTACTCATCTTTTAGATACTGTAGAATTTCTCTTACTATGGCATAGTTTTCCAGACGCCTTAGACTCCAGAGTTTTGCTGCCAAATTGTAGTTGCTTTTATCAACTCGAGTAGTTCTTTATTTCGTGGTGTTGTACATTTTGTTAATCAAAATTTTGTTAAATGTTCTGTATACATATGTTTTTGCAATAACCGAGTGATTACTCGTGCTCATTGGTCGAGAGCTATATTAATAAATAGTAATAATAAAGTTATTGAGAGCTTTGCTTTATCGTTTGTCCCACGATTTTTAGTCACTTTGATGTGGATCGCGACGTTTTGACCGCGTACTGCCAGTCTTCATCAGGCGATGGTGTCGGCTACTGCTAGGCATGTGTCTCTAAAGGTAGCACCATGGTCGTTTGTGATTGGTGCATTTCGATCCTCGTTGTGGTTGTTTGTGATTGAAGGATTTCGCTCCCCATTGTCCTGATCTGACACTGTTCCCACAGAGGTCCGCTGTGGTACCGATTGGCTGTTGTGTCTGTTGATCGTGGGCATCCACGCTTCTGGAATTTCAATTCGGTTATCCATATTGATGTTATTAGGGTGAAGTCTTCTGTGGATAGCCTCTTTTACCCTACGGGTGTACCAATGTGGTTCGCGGTCAATAAACCTAACCTTGTCCCAAAGCGGATAGTGACTGGTCGCATTAGCATGTTCTGAAACGGCTGAAGTCTGAGTACGTGAGAGGCGTATGTCTCGATTGTGTTCCTTAATCCTTTCATGCGTAAACCTTCCTGTTTCCCCAACATTCGCGATTGGCTGTTGTCTCTGTTGATCGTGGGCATCCACGCTTCTGGAATTTCAATTCGGTTATCCATATTGATGTTATTAGGGTGAAGACTTATGTGGATAGCCTCTTTTACCCTACGGGTGTACCAATGTGGACCGCGGTCAATAAACTTAGCCTTGTCCCAAAGCGGATAGTGACCGGTCACATTAGCATGTTCTGAAACGGCTGAAGTCTGAGTACGTGGCGTATGTCAAGATTGTGTTCCTTAATCCGTTCATCCATAAACCTTCCTGTTTCACCAATATAGATTTTTCCACATTCGCAGGGATTCTTGTAAACTACTCCATCCTGTCTATTTGGGTGACAGGGTGCTTAGGTCGCACTAAGTGTGATCTAAGTGTTGTGTCAGACTTAAAAACTGTGCGTACGCCTTGTTGTTCTAAGCAGCGGTGAAGAGCCTCTGATACCCCTTTGATATACGGTAGAACTGCAATAGATTTGATTTCAGGCGCAGGTTCTTTTTGGCTGTTGGTCTCTTATTCCACGCATTTCCAGTACGACGGATGGAGATGGGGTCAACAATTTGACTTCGTGAACGTTTTAAACGACAACACGCGGAATGAATGGCTGATCAGCTGATAGTGTTTTAACGTTTTGACGATAAAAGCACAATAAACTCCACCTTGTAATCGAAGATTAGCTTCGCATAATTTATTCTGGGCAGGGAAACAAAATTTGAGAGAATTCCACAATTTAAAAGTTGCACGTATACATGGTATATAACTGCAAAGAGGCGAGCTTGCAGCTTGTTGAAGCTCGCTTTTGAGCTATTTACCTTGGCCACTTTGCATTTCCTTCTGTAGTAAAAGATGGCGCCAACAAGAACAGCAATCAGGAATATCACCACAAAAACAGCAATTCCGGCCGCTCCACCAGTCCCCAGGCCTTTCGGCACCTGCTCGATTGGCGCTCTAATGTTCTTATTTGGTTCAGCGTTACCACAGGGAAACCCAACTAGCTGCAATATGTCACAGTTTTCCACGCGGCTGCGCACGGTGTTGGAAAACAAAGCACACGCTTCAGAAGCGAAAAGAGTGAAACAGTTCTTGCTGACATTTCAGTTTAGTTCGTATGCATCTTCGAGGTATCATCATCATTCATTTGCCTTGATAAAAAGTAGCTACTTACAGTCCCCCCTTGGACGTTCTATAGTTTTCACAAGCATGAACTACAAATGTAAAACCTCCATAATGCAAGAAAATTGAGACAGACACTTTTCAAAGGCACTCAACTTTGACATAAATAACTACAGGATATAATCAAGGAGTTGACAGTGTCAAGCCTTACATTCGACTGTAATTCAAATCACTCCCCCTAGAGGGTACTTTTATTGTGCAACTATAGAACCCAATCTCTACAAGGAAGAAGACGACAAAGAAAACAAAAGAAAGGACAAAGAAAAGTCTTAATAGATACCTGAAGTTGTCGGCTGCTCGAGTAGCAAAGGAAGACGTCTCGGTCTGTGATGTGCCATGTGCAACTGCATGTGATGTTCCAGTTATAGTTGACGTGCCGGAAGTTGTGGAGATAGTGCCGTTTGTGTTATCTACTAGTTCTTGCAGTTTCCTTTTAAGCTGACTAGCAATATTACTGCTATTACCGCGTAAAATCGTACTATAAACGTCAAAAACATAAAAAGAATCGAGTCAGTAAAGTTGCTACACAGCCGACATCAAAACACTTAGACTCAGTCAGACCAAGAAGGTACACATGACCCGTGAAGATTCATGGGACAGTTCGTGCTGTACGATAGACAAAGAGTATTGCAGGCTCTGGAGTTCCTGTGCCTGTTCTCAATACGTTGTGCCTGTCCCTAATACGTAAAATACGCCTGTGCCTGTCCTTAATACGTTTAGCTGGCCTTTTAGTGTGCCTGTTCCTCTTGGGAACTGAATATTGAAGCTGATTCCGCTTTAAAATGTCCCCTTATTACTTGTATTTAAACGAAAATTGAAATTTCCTCCAAGTCAAGTGCAAAACAATAACAGTGTGAGCAGGTGCTTGAAAAATGTATTCTAGTTATTAAAGGCAGACCAGTCCTTGGTAAAATAGTGTCCATTGTTATTCAAGTATCAATTTCTTTTTTTTTTTTTAACTAATCAACGAGTCTGTTAAATTAGCTATTATTAGTTTTGCAAGACAGTTAATAGTGAAAAATTTCCCACATACGAAGACAAGCCAAGGAGTTGGATTGGAATACGCAGCCAGCACAAACGAAACTATGAGGAAAAAACCGCACTTAGGGTCTTCACTGCGGAGTCAACTAGAATAACAACAGCAAATGACAAAAAGAGAAAATATAGTGAATTCCTTTCCAGACTACATAGAAAGGGCAAGCAATAATCACTTCAGAAAAGTGAATCACATCTAAAATTTGATGCACTTTCGTGAAGATGTATAGACGTCATCAATGTATCTTCACCATGTGTGTGGTTTAGCATGAGAATAGAAATTAAATTAATTTGGTTTTCTGCACTGATTGTTATCTTAAGTATCTACATCTTTTCCCTGAAATAACCAATGACTTGTCTTTTTGTGTGATGTTGAAATAAATAAATTTGCTATTATTAGTTCTTCAAGACCCATATGTTCATTTAAATAGTTTTATACCCTTAATATCCTTAAGATCTTTTAACTTTGTTTTCTTGGTTGATAAATGTGAAAAGATTTTTCTTTCAAGTCACATCGCTGAAACAAATTAACGTTTGAGTAAAGCTTCTGTTAAACATATTTTTAAAAATTTAAAAATCCCCCAGGGCCTTGTATTCGTTGAATTGTACATGATGTAGCTGAAACACGACCTAAAACGTCCCACACACGAAGACAAGCTAAAGAATTGGATTGGGAAAAGCACCCACCACGCGAGCGAAACATCGCACTTTGGTTTTCACCGAGACAACTGGAATATCAACAGCAAATGAAAAAAAAAAAGACAAAAATGAGTGAACTATCCTTCATCATCCTCGACCTAGAGGCAGACAAGAATCACTCCAAAAAACTGAATCACAGCTAAAATTTGATTCCAGTTCTACGTTTTGGAGTAGACAATGTCCTTTAATCTCTCTCGTTCACCCCTCGACACTTGGTGTTTCCCTTTTAAGTTAAACAGTGTTAGCAACAGCAACACAACACACTACCAGGTAATTGTTGCAGCCTGTGTTGTTATCGCAATTTCGGCACCGTTGGCAGTGGCGGGAAATGCGTTCATTTTGGCGGCAATTTGGAGGAACCCGTCTCTCAGGACTCCAGATTTTCTCACTGGGCTGCTAACTCAGCCCTTTTTTGTTATGTACAGATTGGCTGAAATAACTGGAAAGGAAGAGTTGCACTGCATTTGTGGCATCGTCACAGAAAGCGCTTCACATTACTTTTCCTCCTTAACAGTCATCGTAATAGTGATGATGGCCATAGAAAGATGGCTGCATATGAGCCGAAGATCTCTGCTAACAGCGCGTCGAGTTTTCATTCTTTATATCACTTTTTTAGTTTTGCTAATTTTTGTGGTAGTTGTGAAAATGTATATGTGGTATTATCCGAGTAGTATTGATAATGTTTTGAAGGTTATTTTCTATTTAGCGGGTGCACTCTGTGTTGCTGCAGCGGCTTTTGCTTATTTGAAGGTTTTTCAAATCATTCGTCATCATCAAAATCAAATACACGCAAATGACAACGCCATTGACATGAAAAAATACAAAAAGTCTATCTTTACAATTTTGTACATTCTTATGCTATTTGTCCTCAGTTATGTTCCTTATATGTGTTGCGTACTTGTGCTTATCATATTACAAGATTTCGGAAAATCCTCAATGGCGGCTTTAAATGCCAGTTTAGCCGTAATGTACTCTTGCTCATTTTTCAATCCTTTGCTGTACATTTGGAGGATAAAGGAAATTAGAGACAGTGTTAAGAGTATTACAAGAAAGATAATTTGTAAACAAAACGCAGAGGAATCGTAAGGGTGCTGGATCAGCATATAACATTTTAGGTTTAAAGAAAATGAGAAAACAAATGAGAAACCAGTCGAGTAAAATCGTCGCGCAACCTGATGGTCAACAAATTTCTCTTCATAACACACCGATTAGCCATCAAACCTAAGGGATTTGTTGACCAACACGTTAATAGTAAGGTAAAGTAACAAAACAAAACTGAATGCAAGGCTGGCTCTACGGTAAAGGGCTGATTTATTTAACGGCCAATAGTTCGGCTAACAAACGCGATTAGCCTTCCTCAGGGCCAGAGCTAATTTTGTTAGCCGAAATATTGGCCGTCCCTTTGCTGTAGAGCCAGCCTTGCATTCAGTTTTTTTCTATAACACTTCAAGTGACGTCTGGCTCCAGCATCTCTACAAAAGAGATCCGGCAATACCGAACCAGTGCAGTTTATTTACGCTTCGTTTAGACCTCTGCATCCAAAGGTTATATTCAATGATGGTAATATAACAGTTATATTAAAGCCTGTTGAATTTCCCAAACGCGAAACTTAATTAGCTGAGTTTACTTGTATTGAAATGAAATGATAATATTCGATTTGAAAATAAAAAAATCAGACGGCAAGTTTCTCCCAGTTTTTGTTTTTTTCAAAGGCTACGGAAAATTCGAGACTTTTTTTGTTGATTCGGCGATTATTGTAATGCCTTCCTTTTTTTTCTAATTCCCGTAGTTTTTGGTTGAACGATAAAAGAAATTAGGGATGGCAAAATTTTCGTGCAACTTTTCGCGCAACAGATGTTGCGTTGTGAATTGAGATTGTTTGTTGCGCGTATTACAACCTGCACGCAGGCCTGACCTCCGTGTTGAGCAAATTTTCATATTGCGAAAAGTAGGCGAGACGTCTACGTAGTCTTTTTGCAACATGAAAATTTTTTGTGGTAGGAGCTAGTAATACGCACGACAAACAGTATCAACTTACAACTCATAACTTGATGCCGACAAGTTGCACGAAAATGTTAACCTATTTTTTACCTTTAATAAGGAAAATTGAAATTTTCATCGGGACAACTACAAACGCTTCAAAAGTCTGAATTATACTCTAATCACTGTGAAACGAGTATAAAACATTTTGTAATTAATCTTCAATAAACACACCACACAGTTCTAGGGGCGAGCATCTCGTTTATTGATGTCCGTGGGCACACACAGGTTACAATTGCAAATCGGAACGCTAACAAGTATACAAATATACAGAAAACAGTACAGTAGGTTACACAAATTAAAAGCAAGTATAAAGAGATGCCTTCGAATGGTTTCTGCATAACTTACAATCTCTTAAATAACCAAACGAATCCCACAGGATTAATAAACAACTAAATCATTAACACAATCTTATGAATACATTCCTACATACTTCAGTTACACACCAAAACATTACAAAATACATTTATACTCTAATCACTGTGAAACGAGTATAAAACATTTTGTAATTAATCTTCAATAAACACACCACACAGTTCTAGGGGCGAGCATCTCGTTTATTGATGCTCGCGTTCGAAAAATAAAGAAAGAGAAAAGCTAATAATTAATGCTTAACAACCTAAACTACAAGAAACGGATAACAGAGAATCAAGTTTGTCTTTGACATAGCCGTCCTTAGCGCTGTCAGATTTCCATCTGCCGTGACGCTTAAATAAGCGATCGCTGATACCGGCATTAGCAGCAGCAGATGCACCTCCAGCCCTAAGACTATGCAAGCCAAACATACTCTTAGGATAACCTAACTCAGCAAAAGCATGCAAAACAATCTCTCTAGTCCTAGTGTAGCTCATACCCTCAGAACGTAACTTATAAGAACAATTGGATTTTTGATAATACAGGGCACGGAAAAAGGGTAACGTAGAAGACAGTTGCAGACCAGCGGAGCAAACATATCTTTCCAGCAAATCAAAAGGACAGGATATAGAACCCGTCTTGGCTAATAAGACTCTGGAACCATCCCTGTACTGATCTGTCTTACTCTTGACTATAGTAATCTCGACAAAGGTGTTATCGCAAAATTCCAAATATAAAGCAACTGAGATGTCATCTGATGGTAAAGGAGTAATCTCACGATGACAGGAAGCCCATTCTCTGAACTTCTGAAAAGCCCTTGAATACCGCTCTGTGGTAGAAGGAGCTTTGGCCTCAACCGCACGGGCAGGCAGGCATGATGCTAGTCTCCGAAGTTCGGGGTCAAGAAGACGACCAAATTTGTCTGCAAATGCATTTCCACCTTGTAAACAAAAAACAAAGGAAGAAAATAAACACATAAATACTCCAAAATGTGTGAAATGGCCGTGTGAAACGGCGGTGTGAATAGCTGCACACCAACAAAAGGCCAGTGCCTATATAGCATCATAGAAGGCCAGTGCCTTCTAGCCAAACCGATCACAGAGCTCCATCGAGCAAGAGAAAAAGCACCGGTGTGCTAAAATTCTCCGATCCAAAAATAGCATTCTTATTGGACCCATGTAAGAACACATCTTTGCCGTTCTCAACGAAGAGGTAATCGATAACAGATAAATTAAAGGACCCTTGAGAATCTACCAGAAGAGGCCAAAAAGGTGCGGATGGCCAATAAGGAATGACTAATATACCTTTGCATTTGCAAAGGCAAACATGGCGAATGACTCTGGTCACCAGTGTGACAGGAGGGACTAACCAGCAAAACTCGCCAGCCCAGCTGAAAGCAAATGAATCCACGCCTAGGCAATACGGATTGTAAAATCGAGAATAGAACCTAGGAACTTTGCAATTTTTGGAACTAGCGAAACAATCAACTGAGCACTGTCCCCAGTAGGACGTAAGTGCGTAAAGATAGCAATCCTTAACTTTCCAGTCGTCGCAATCAACGATTTTGCTAAGATAATCCGCTTATCGTTGAGGGAACGAGGAATCCATTCGACGTCTAAGTCGATATTATAATCCCTGGTGACATAGAAAATATCCACAGATAATTTATGCAATTCTTCTTTCATGCTGCCCGAATCAACAATAATAGGGACTGCTTGATTATCAGTGAACCATTTAACAGAACTATTAGACAAACGTAGTGCGAAACTTTGGAGGGCAAAATAAACACAATGAAGTTCCCTCCAAGTGGAGCTTTGACTCATTTCCAGTGGGTCCCAGTTCTTGTGTGCAACTGGAAAATCATCCATAGATAAATAGGCGGCACAGCCCAGAGAGCTAGCGTCTGAATACGCAATCCGAGTAACTGGGCGAACATCCTCTGAAAGGGGCCTAGAATTAAGACGAAGTAAATTTTCCCGCCAGAAAATTAATTCCTTGCGAGATGGCAAATCCAAAATAACAGACGACTCCCACCCTGCTCTGCAATCCAAGGCCCTGTGCAAGTTTTTGGTCATAAGCTTACAAAGATTACCAATAACAAGCATATTAGAAATAATACTGCCTGTGACAGAAGCTAATTGCCTAGCGGGCATAGTGGTGTGGGAAAGTGCGTCATCTATTGATGTAAAGAGCCTGTCAATTTTGTCACTGGGGATCGAGAGCGATTTCTTCTTAAGATCCCAAAAATAACCCAACCATCTAAGGCACTGCACCGGGGACCAAACACTCTTAAGCATATTGGGAACAAACCCGGCACGAGACAAATCTGACTTAACGGCTAAGGCCTCCAAACGAGAACACGCGAATGTTGGGCATACCCCCAAGCCATCATCTAAGTAAACGACTATCCTGTACGCCTGGCTGCGCCAATATTTAACTAGAGGCCTCATAACTTTAGTAAAGATATAAGATCCAGTAGATAATCCAAATGGCAAAACAGTGAACTTAAAATATCTGGTTACCCCACTGAATGACCAAGAAAACCCCAAAAAGTCTTGGTCGGGAGGAAAGATATCAATATGGTGATATCCCGATTTAATGTCAAATGAATAGAACCAATTTTGGGAGTGGTCAATAAATGAATTGAGCATGGTTTTAGCGTCTTCAAACTTAATTGTGAATTTTTTAACAAAAGAATTAGGATACCTGAGGTCTAATATTAGCCTCTTCTTGCCGTTAGACTGAATGGAAACAGACAAAGGGTTAATTACTGAAGGTGGAGACGAGCATTCCACAACAGAACCAACAGCTAAAAGATCAGTAATTGCTTTGTGAACAAAATCCGCATGCTGCAAGGAAGACTTATTATTACCGAAGGTGGCAGGAGCAGGTGTAAAATAAAAAGGAATTTTGTAGCCTTCCAAAATGGTTTGGCGAATAAACCAAGAAGCGCCTATATACTCCCAGAAACTAATATTACGCCTTAATCTACCTTTAACGGCAATGTTCTGCACGTCCTCTTGATAATCCGGACAAATTTCCGGAGAATCATGAAAATTAGGATCGCTAGTCGATTGGTAGAAAAAGTCAACTGGGTCACAATCGCCCAGAGAATTCACTGGAGATACAGGTAAAGGATACTCATCTTGTCCCAATCGTTTTAAGGCAGCATCGTATTTGTCCCTGGACCCATCATCCGTTTGTTGGTTTGGTGCTCGGTGGGTTTCGAGTGAGGTTGTTGCGACTGGGACAAACTGAGGAATTTGCCCAATGTCCGCGTTGGCCGCAGCTGAAACATTTGTCAGCGGGAACTGGTTGTCTTGCACGAAAGGACTGATGGCGAAAGGGCTGTTGAAGATTGAAAGAATGCTGAGCAGGAGCAGCCGAGAAAGAAGTTTGGGTTTCCGTTGCTGACTCACGCTGCGGAGCTCTGGGACGGGCAGGTTGAAATTTTCTTTTCTTTTCACGAATCTTCGACAGCGCCCTCTTCTCGGCTGAACGGAGCTTTTTCTCGTCTTCTGAATCGTCGGCGAGTTCGTCGGACTCATACTCTTCAACAGCAGTCCAACCTGCGGGGCTCTTGTCGGCGAAACGCACAAGTTTGTTGCGCTTATCGATGAGCTTCTTTGCTTCTTCGAGATCGGAAGTTGCAGAAGAGACTTTCCCTGCGCGAAGGTTCTTAGAGGCCGTCTCGATTTGGTCGAGGACGTTGAGATTAAACTCGAACTGTACTCTGTTACCTTTATAATTAAAGGTATTCGAAGCTTTCGTCTCAGTTTTCAGCTTCTTTAGCTGGCTCTGTGTAAGGTTGTCTTTCTCTTCAAGTACGCGCTTGAAAGAAGTGAACTTCTGATCAAGCTTAGAGTCTAACAGTTGTGAAAATAACCGAAGGGTTTCGGCATTAGACAAGGAATCCTCATGTTCAGGAGGCGTAGTACTTTGGGAATCACGAGGAATATCGTGCTGTTCGGAAACGGACATCACTAAAAGCAAGTATAAAGAGATGCCTTCGAATGGTTTCTGCATAACTTACAATCTCTTAAATAACCAAACGAATCCCACAGGATTAATAAGCAACTAAATCATTAACACAATCTTATGAATACATTCCTACATACTTCAGTTACATACCAAAACATTACAAAATACATAAGCGTGGACTAAATAGAAAAAGTTGTTTCGTGTTTAAATAGTTTGCCATCATTAAATTTTATAAGGCACAATATACCGTCATTTTAAATAGTTTTAACCCAATGTTCTTAATTCCCACGACCTGTTCCCAGCTTAGCCTTGTAGCTCAGTTTGTTAGAGCGACGGTGATCTAATCCCGCCAGGTGAAAGGTAATTCTTTGTTCCTCAGTGTCAATCTGTAATTTCCTTTTAAGGCCGTGTGGCCGAGGGAAATTCAGTAGGGCGTTTCCCGCTTCTTAGCACTGTCACATACACTTCATAAATTAGATGTTCGATTTGCAAATCAAAAATAAGACATCTTCTACAGGAAATTCGTGATGTATCTTATTGTTTCTGCGGTTATTGTGTTGCCTTCCTCGTTTTTAATTCGTTCCTGTACTGCTAAAGGACAAAAGAAATTAGAGATGGTGCAAATCAACCAGAAAATTTAAACCGTCGTTGGAAATATAGTTTGTATTGTTATCCTAAGCATCAACTTCTTTTTCAAAAAACTAATTAACGTGTCTGTTTGAGTCCTGTTCAAATCGACAAATCTGCAATTATCAGTTTCGTGAGACAAATTCAGTAATTTTTGATATTTTCTAGCCCTGTGTAATTTTCTACATTTTTGTTGATAAATGTGAAATGAATTTTTTTAAGCCAAAAGGCTAAAACAAATACACTGTTTGAAGAAAATTTTCAATTAATAAAATTATAATCTCCAAGGCCTTTGATTCGTTGAATTGCACCTGATTCTAGCTGAAATTAACCATATATTTCCCACTCATGAACACAAGCTAATGAGTTGCATTTGCGGGATTCGCATTCACAGACAGACTGTAAAGCTGAAGCTGTTCATCGCTTTGTAAAGAGAGAACGATGTCCTTCAATTTTTCTCGTTCACCGCTCGACAGTTGGTGCCTCCCTTTTAAGTTAAACGGTGTTAGCAACAGTAATACAACCTACTATCAGGTAACTCTTGCATCCTGTGTTGCCACCGCACTTTTAGCACCGATGACAGTGGCGGGAAATGCGTTCATTTTGGCGGCAATTTGGAGAAACCTGTCTCTCAGGACTCCATCTTATGTTCTTCTTGCTGGATTGGCGGTTACAGATTTTTTTACCGGGCTGCTAACTCAGCCTTTTTTTGTTGTGTACAGATTGGCTGAAATAACTGGCAAGGAAAAGATGTACTGTATTGGTGCCCTCCTTCATGAAATCACTTTACAGTACTTTTCCTCCTTAACAGTTATCGTTATAGCAATGATGGCTGTAGAAAGATGGCTGCATATGAGCCGAAGATCACTGCTGACAGTGCGTCGAGTTGTCATTCTTCATATCACTTTTGCAGTTTTGATAATTTTCGTGGTAGCTGTTAATATGTTCCTGTGGTATTATCCGAGTAGTATTCACTCTGTATTGACAGTTATATTCTTTTCAGTGGCCGTAGTCGTTGTTGCTGTAGTGGCTTTTGCTTATTTCAAGGCTTTTCAAATCATTCGTCACCATCAAAATCAAATACACGCAAATGACAACGCCATTGACATCAAAAAATATACGACGTCTGTCTTTACAATTTTGTACATTCTTATGCTATTTTTCTTGAGTTATGCTCCTTATTTGTATTGCAAACTTGTGTTTCAAATATTGCAAGATTTCGGAAAATAATCAATGGCGGCTTTAAATGCCAGTTTAGCCGTAATGCTCTCTTGCTCGTGTTTTAATCCCTTGCTGTACTATTGGAGGATTAACGAAATAACAGATAGTGTGAGGAGTATTATAAGAAAAATATGTTGTAAACAAACATAGACGAATCTTGAGAGTCTTATATATAACAATTGAGTCGAGAGATTATTATAAGCACGAAGTCATAGCAGCGATGTTGAGCAAAGGTTTATCTGCTTCATAATGAGTGGAGCCATCAAATCTGAGGGTCTTAATAACATCGATTTTTTAGGCACTATCATTGAAAAAAATCTTTGTAATGTTTATTAATTTCACCTGTCGACTGAATAAAAGCCATAAAATTCGATTTTTATATCAAGAAAGGCGGACACGATTGCTCTGCTTTTTGCTCTTTTGAAAGGTTACTGAAACGTATCATATTGTTTCTGCGATTATTGCGTTGCCTTCCTCGGTTTTAATCCCTGACTACATTATATTGTAGAATGATAAAAGATAAAAGAAGTTAGAGATGTTGTAAGAAGTATCACACCAAAATTTATTTGTGAATAGGGCGTAGAGGCATCGTTAGTCTCAATTTTGCAACATAGTAAGAAGTATCATGATAATAAGACGAAAATCGATCGTAACAAAAAAACTCCGCTGATGCGAGCTAAAAACAGTGTACCGAGTAGTGTGAGGAAATGGTGTCAGTATGCTATTAAAACTTTTCTTCTTATATCATAAACTGATGCGGTACCCCTTTTTTACTGTGAAGAACACTATTACAAAGTGAGCCACACGTGTAGTGCTGTAGACGGAGCATGAGAATCACAGGACTTACTACTGAAACACTAAACCATTAATTAATCTTCTGACGAACAAGCAAACTCACACCCCCACCATGGTACAACTGAGGGGGGATGGACCCCCTTGGGTTTTTTCGTATTACAATATTCAGAAAAGATGTTACCTTTGGTAGATAGCCTGTTATGTGTTTCATTATTGCTTTTGGCGCTGTTGTGAACCTGTGACATCATCAAAAATGGTGACCACGATGGTCGCTATCTTGGATTTGCTCAAAATTGAACTGTCAGAAAATGGTATAATTTCTTTTGTACTTTTTTGCTAGTCGAACTTCATATATTTTCTCGAATAAGCCTAAAATTTTACACACGAAGATAAACCGTTGGCTTGGTAAACGCACCCGGAGGAAATTCGAGTTTCACCAAGCCAACCAGAACAAAGCAGACGCTTGAAAAAATCTGTATTATTGGTTGAAAGCAGATCTCAGTTGGAGCCTTGGGGTTTTCACTAAGCCATGTGAGAAAAGGCCGAAAAATCCAAGAAAGCACACCTTGGGCATACCTTTCCCTCTTCAACAGGGTGTATTTAGGTGAGGTTTGGCAACAAGGCAATAGAGTTTATTGTCGACAACGCGAGAACTTAAACGCATCACAGGCTGTCTACCAAAGGTAACATCTTTTCTCCTTAACTCAAAACTCAATAAATAATATTTCACACCGCATTAGCATTCCTGCAACAACCTAGTTCATCTCCAGTGGGCCAATTCCTTCCAGTTCGATTTAAAAAGGTCAAAATCTCGAAACGTTGCCAAGGAAATGAGAAATAGTATCATCGTTATTCAGCTTCTTTAACAAAAAAAAAAAAGCTAATCAATGTGTTTGTTTGTGTCATGTTTAAATAGATAAATTTGTATTATTGGTTTTGTGACACCCATATGGTCGTCTTAAATGGTTTTTAGCCCTATATAATTTTGATTTTCTTTTTTTTTAATTTTGTTGATAAATGCGAAATGAGTTTTCTTTCAAGTCACATCGCTGAAACAAATACACCGTTTGAATTTGAGTTTAAATGTAGGTTGTATTCGCCAAAGTTCTTTTATTTTTTTAATTGTGTATAATTTATCTTGGATAATTTATCTCGAACTGACAAGTTCTTGGCTTGGTACACGCACCCGACGTGGACAGAGCTTTGAGGAAAAAATTGCTTTCCTCACCAAGTAAACGAGAACATTAACAGTAAAAATCACATTACATACTAATTTCTCTTCAAGTTTGAATGCAGCTATTAAAGCGGATCCAAGAAATGTTTACTTCACAAAATAAACGTATTGGATAAGAACTGTTTCTAGAAAGTCAATAACTTTTCCATGCACTCCTGAGTACAAAAGAATAGTTGAAGCAGCATCAGGGTCAGCCAAACGAGTTCAACATGTTGAATTCAACAAAGTTGAGCCGTTTGTTCGAGGCCTTTTGGGCCCAGGCCAAATGAATGGAGGAATTTTATTCAACACCGTTCAACGCAGTTGAATTCAGAAGTTAAACGCATTTGGGCATGCGCATTCTGTTGAATGATGTTAGGTCCTGGTCGTACGGATTTAACAACATCCAACATTACCGAATACAACTTTGTTGTACGATGCTGTTCCTCTTTTGAGTTTGCCGCAAAGGGATTAATTGACAGCCGCCACGCGACAGACCTCCTGTTCAAAAGTTACTAGGATTTTTGTTGCTTTATTAGATTTCCTTTTCACTTTTGATTGCTCTCGTAGCAGGCGCATCGTTTTCAACGTGTTCTTTTTCTAAAAAATCAGACTGTGTTGTTTTGTTGTTGTGTAGTTGGCGGGGGGCAATCTAGTGAAATGGCCAAACGAATTCAACATCCCGTCCTATTCAACATTGTTGTATTTCTATTCGACGTTGTTGTAGCCGGCGTAGCAAGCGTTTCCGTAGGCTTCTCCACACGTTCAAAGCATTTTTCAGTTTTTGTCCGCTCGAAAGTTGGCACGAAGGCCAAAAAAAAAAAACACGTGAGGAGAAAGGCGGGAAAGCGAGTTCTTGTCCTTATTTCACAAGTAGGAAGCGGCGCGATATTAACACAGCATTGCGCTTGTGTTATGTTGTTTTGCAAATTATCGCAAGGCGGGAAGCAAGCTCTGGATGAGGAGAAAACATTTATCGTCTTATCACTGTGAAATAAGCATAAATCATTTTGTAATTAATCTTCCTGAATAACACCGCAAATTTCACGGTAGGCGAGCTTGCTGGAACAACGAAGTCTCAAATTTCCCTCCTTGATTGCCATCTATTGATACGCAACTGATTAATCATCTGCCTTAAAACGCGCGACCAAGACTGCGGTGCCAAGACCAAGTTATTTGTTTTACACGGAAAGTACACGCTTTAAAATTAAATGCCCCTACCCAAGAGAAGTTAAGGAAGGAGCGCGAGTAGGGGTTTGGGTGGGAGGTGCTTCTACTACACCCCTCCCCACTGGAGGAAAAGGGAACGGCCTTTGGGTGGGAGGCGCTCTCATCCACACCCCTCTCCACTGGTGGGAAAGGGGAGGAGCTTTGAGTGGGACGCAAACCTCCCCACAGAAGGGAAAGGGTTGGGTGCCTGGGTGGCACTTTCACCCGCATCATCTTCCGCCTTCAACTAGAGGAAATGGAAAGGGGCTTTGGGTAGGAAACGCTCCCTCCCGCCCCTCTCCTTCCGTGGGTGGGAGGTGCTAAAGCTGCGTTTTTCATAGAGTAATTAGGGAACTTAAGCAAACACGACGGCGACGGCTGACGAGAACGTTACAAAACAGCAGGTTTAATCAGCAAAACAATGACTTTGCACGTGCGATACAGAGTTTGGTACATTTTTTTGCCGTCCTCTGCAAAACAACAACGTGAAATGACCAAAGTCAAAGTTTTATGTAGAACGTGAACACACGACAGTGAATTTTCTTTTTTCTACCTGAACTGTAACGCCGTCCTTACAGAGTCAGCTCCCGGATTGTTCGGCTACATTAGACCGAGTGAACGAGTTAAAAGTATTGCAAAGAAGTTTGAAATATTTGGAAGTCATTTTCAAAGTGACGTTTTTCTTGGCGTTGCCGTCGTGGTTGCTTAAGCTCCCTATTATTTGAGGCGTGACGGGGGTGCTTTAACACAGGGTGAAGCTAATTTACACGTTACTAGTGAGTAGGGTTAAAAGAGGAAGGGGACTGAACAGATGAAATACGGGAAGACAAATAAATCACAATTTACTTATTTTTAGATGGTTATCTCAATTTGGTAAAGTCAATTTCTGTTATTTTTAAAGCAGCCATTTAACAATACATCACCCTACACCCCACAAAGCATTAGACCTAATAATTAAGCACAGTAAAATGGATTTAAATTCGTTTACTTTACAACAGCTATACTATATTCAGAATTAAGTGAACAGATGAATCGTCTGCGACGGAAACTGCGCATGCATTAAAACAATAATTAAAAGTAAATGAATGCAAGTCGTGCTACGACCTTTCCCAGAGCTCCCCTACCCCACACTCGCCCTACAAAGGGTCTTACCCCGGTTGGAACTTAGAGGGCCCCTAGGCACTTGCACACTCATGCTCAGGACGAGTAATAAGAAAGCAGTAGATCCCTATGGAATATTTTCTAATATGGTTGGATGTTGTGTATAGTTTTCAATCAGTAAAAAGCACATAACACCGCAACGCACTGGCTAACAGTATATTACAGTGTCTTGATACTGGATGGCAAAGGAACCGTCATTAAACAACCTTAATTATTAGCAATACAATGCGTTTGTTGATGCGTTAACGCAAATGACGATTTTTCCTTAGTTTTATTTAGAATTAACACCATCGTCTTATTCAGATAAAAGAATGTCTTGAAACCAAAAGGCCAATAATTGGAATCAATATTTCGCTCTTATTCATTTTGTCTACAAGTAACAAAACTAATGGTCAAAAACAATAATTTACAACAAGCAATACCTAAAGAAATTTCAAAATCATTTAGTTAAAAATACCGTAATAGTGAAGAGTCTCCTGCGGATTAAGAACTTTTAGTTATTTACTTTTGCTTGCGACATTGTGCTTTTTGACTGACATTGAGCAGTCGTCTGTAAGTTATCAAGGACCATCCAAATCCCGCCAGTGTTCAGACTCATGTAGGGGTGGGTGGGGCAGCTTGGAACATTGCCTTAGACTGCGCTTGTCAGATGTTGAAAGCAGGTGAGTACAGAAGTGAAATCAGCAGACCAAGGTAGCCTGGAACAGCCCTGTGGCCCATGGATTCAGCCTCGCAGCTTGGTTCCCCTTTGTAAGCTATCTTGATAACAGGCTTGGGCGTAAGTTTATGATAAAGGCCCTGCAATATAACAAGGACAAAAATTAATAGTGGCAAGCTTCTACTCTCTTCATTTTATTTCCCTCGCAAATGTATAGAGCTAGAGTAGGTGATGATTGTATCGGCTTTCTCGGCTCACTCACCCGCTAATAAAGTGTTGTTGATGTAAGTTTTAAGATCGTACTACAGAAGAAGACTATGCTGAGCGCAGCTCTTGCAGAACCAACGATCACATTCGACAATTACCGATGGAATCCTTCAAAGTTGCTTCGATTACACCTTCAAGCTACAAATTTCAGTTCAGCCTCACTTGTGAAGATGGCCTCGTCTACGTTGTGTTCAGATACAAGACTTCTCGGTAGGAAGAAATACTTGTTGTTCCAATAAGTTTATCATGTGTAATAAGGGGGTCCACAATTCTTATATGTAATAGGAATACTTACTGCCCAATCAGAGAAATGATTGCAAAATGAAAATTTACAGGACCGGCAGTCAGAGGAATTTTTTTGAATCCAAAATTGGACAGCATGTAGCGCTATTACGTGCTAATTATATTTCGCACGGGACTACAAGCTGTACAATTTGGCAAATAATTGGACAGTTGCTTGAATGGGATTTTGGGCTAGCAACATAATTAGATCTGAAATCAAATTAATTAATCAATTTACTAATTAGTTTTAAATAATTACCGGTAATGGTTGATTGTTACGGCCAGAACAATAGGCATAAGCTTTATCGGACCTGTGGTAGGCTTCCTTCAATCCTTTGTTCACTGCCTCAGTCCAGAAGTTGGGATTGAAGGCAACACTAGCGTCTCTACAACAAGTAGAATAACAGGCAGACAATATTCCACATTCGATAGCTTAGAATTATCTAACATTAGTGTTACGCTAACACGGGTATAAGCTCCACAGCGGTCAAACACAAAAACCTACGCACTTCCGGTATTTCAGAGCCTTAAAGTTTGAATCAGTTCAAACATTTACGAGCGTGACGTTCGTATGAAAACGATGCAGAAAATGCCCCGACAAAGCGACAAAACGTGTGGATGACAGTTCCTCATTTTAGACACATGCACAACGTAAAAAGCTTACGTTTTGGGAAACAGCATCAAGCTTCGCGGTTAAAGTGAAGGTTTCCACTTCTGTCTTTACTTTTCTTTGCAAAATAATGGCGGTAACTGCGCACGCGTCGTGTGTTTAATCCTTGTGAAGGAACTGTGAAGGTATAAGCAACTGCTAAGAGAAACTATGAATGCTGGGATACCCCTGCGGTGAGCTAACCTTCCACCAAGGGAGGAGAAATCTTGAACCTTTGTGGGAAAACGAGCCCCAGGCGAAAGGCTATGCAGGATGTGCAAGCAGGTTATTAGGTTATGTGTTTTGTGCTGATCATGCCTCTAAAGGAAGCTACCTTCGTTCGAGTGTTACACAAAGTTACATTGCTTCCGAGGCTCTCATTAACTGGTAATGAATTTCTAAATGGGATGAATAAACTCGACAGAATTGTCTGCTAAACTGGAACACCCTTTTGTTTTTCAGCTACCTCTGACGTGCAGTTTAGTTTAAGACGTGTCTGAATGTCTGAAATACCCGTTCTTTTCCTTAATACACCCTAGCCCACTTTGTACAGACACCTCCCTATTACAGACACCATTTATTGTGTCAAGATCGGCCGGGCTTGATTAGTGTATTTGTACTTTTACCACGTGACAAATAGAGGAACGGCACGTAGACGAACACAACATGCTATCATAATAACGGTTATAAACTGGGTTGGACTGTAATTAGGTCAAACAAACAAACAAACAAAATAATGATGATGATGATGATGATGATGATGATGATAAAAATAATAATAAAGATAAGTACTTGACGTGAAACGTTTTAGCCCAGTCCTGGACTGCTGGCCATTCGGCTGAAACGCATCTTGTTAAGTTGACTTTGGGATAATACATGAGAAATGAAACGCACATCTCGTCGTATGTCCTGAGCCCTCCCTGAAATCACAAAAGACAATTACTAGTGACTTCACACTCACATGATATTGTCAGGATTGGCCTAATTATTTCATTCCTATCACCTCCCACTCTTATAAACTAGGAAACTAGTAGATAAAACTCGCAAAATCAGCAGTACTTAGTTGGGAATTCTCGAAGCTAACGCACATTCTTGTGAATAATTTTTTCCCTGCGTATTCATGAGTCGAAAGGATCGTTAACAGATATGTCACTATGACTCAAGGAGAGCACGTTCTTGAGGATTCAGTCCCTGGCAAACCACCCACGTTCTTTACATAGGAATCGCTTCACAGAAACGAAGTCGACACCTCCTTAAACTTTACTGCAATGACTTAAACATCAAACTAGTTGTCTCTGTTTCAGGATCGGAAATAATCTTCAGCGCTAAAGATCATATCCCTAGTGGCCAATGTTCGTGTGTGTGGTAAACACGTTCCTTTGCGTGCGCAGACTGTTAAATACCAGTTGCGTCGGTGATGCAACCCGACATTTTTCAACAGGCGTTCAGGATCACTTAACTACAGACAGGGCAGCTCGCATATGTAGGCACTTGCAAAACTCTGAAGATGTCGCACTTGATGCTCTTCTATCTTTGCCGGACAGGCACTATTTAAACAATAGAGTTCTTCTGTCAAAGGCACTATTGTTTGCTAGGTTGCCTAGGGAAATTTGATGTTCACAACAAATATTTGGCTTATATGAAGTTTGAAAATCAAATGTCCGAGGGACATTATCACACATAGAGCCTGCGACAGAAGGACTTTTTTGTTTTTAAAATGCTGATAATTGCAATGCGATTATTACGTCACGAAAAATGGAGCGTGGGAAAGCTCCAAGGTGATTGACGTGTAGACGGAAGCCATTTTAATGCACGTCTTTCATTTGTAATAGTTTACACTGGAAATGGTTAAAAAGCTAGAAATTGTTTCACCGAAAATTGCCAAAAACGGACACTATGCGCTGATAGGCGCCCGCTGAGAAGAGGAACTATCACGTCACGTGATCGACTTCGACTAACGGGAGCACGCCAAAATTTAGCGCTTTACTATAATTCCTGACACGGAGAAAGTTTCAGCTGATAGTAGGGATCCAATCAGAGCGCGGAATTCCTCACGTCCAGGGATTGTCTGTATACTAAAAAAACAGTTTTCTGTTGTGACTTACAAATGTTGGCAAGATCCGGTCTTTGGTGTTATAGATACAAACGTTGATCAAGGAATCGCCCTGTGAACAAAGAGTTTATAAGAGAATTTAATAGTTAAAAGACAAAACGCGCGAATAATTTACCGTAGGTTACAAGCAGAAGCACATGAGTAACTTGTCCGCTCATGTTATCCGTTAAACAACCAAAACTTTACTTTTAGACTAACTTAAACACGTGGAGATTGTTATATTTCTTCAAAAAAAAAAAGCATTCTTATAAGTTTTCAACAATTTTTCAAGGCTCTACATAAAAGATTCCTCCAGTCAAAGTTACAGAGTGTGTATTGACGTTTATTACTTAGACGAGAGAGGGGTTGGATTGAGCAGTAGTAATAGGAGGGAAGGGGGGAGGGGGGTGCTGATGGGAATGGGGAAACACACCACGGTGAGGTGTTGCTTCCAGTGAATACTCTGTGATATCATAGCGAAATTTCTTACCGGAGCAACGTGAACCTCTTTATTCAATATATGATGTTCCTGTTGAAAGATGAAGTATGTATCAGTTGAACCTTGCTGTGTTTATTCAGCAACATTCCACTCGGACAAAGAAGCAATGATGAATAATCGGCTTTCCAGTTAGTTTGATTAAGTTTAAGCCATCCATCCATCCATCCATCCATCCATCCATCCATCCATCCATCCATCCATCCATCCATCCATCCATCCATCCATCCATCCATCCATCCATCCATCCATCCATCCATCCATCCATCCATCCATCCATCCATCCATCCATCCATCCATCCATCCATCCATCCATCCATCCATCCATCCATCCATCCATCCATCCATCCATCCATCCATCCATCCATCCATCCATCCATCCATCCATCCATCCATCCATCCATCCATCCATCCATCCATCCATCCATCCATCCATCCATCCATCCATCCATCCATCCATCCATCCATCCATCCATCCATCCATCCATCCATCCATCCATCCATCCATCCATCCATCCATCCATCCATCCATCCATCCATCCATCCATCCATCCATCCATCCATCCATCCATCCATCCATCCATCCATCCATCCATCCATCCATCCATCCATCCATCCATCCATCCATCCATCCATCCATCCATCCATCCATCCATCCATCCATCCATCCATCCATCCATCCATCCATCCATCCATCCATCCATCCATCCATCCATCCATCCATCCATCCATCCATCCATCCATCCATCCATCCATCCATCCATCCATCCATCCATCCATCCATCCATCCATCCATCCATCCATCCATCCATCCATCCATCCATCCATCCATCCATCCATCCATCCATCCATCCATCCATCCATCCATCCATCCATCCATCCATCCATCCATCCATCCATCCATCCATCCATCCATCCATCCATCCATCCATCCATCCATCCATCCATCCATCCATCCATCCATCCATCCATCCATCCATCCATCCATCCATCCATCCATCCATCCATCCATCCATCCATCCATCCATCCATCCATCCATCCATCCATCCATCCATCCATCCATCCATCCATCCATCCATCCATCCATCCATCCATCCATCCATCCATCCATCCATCCATCCATCCATCCATCCATCCATCCATCCATCCATCCATCCATCCATCCATCCATCCATCCATCCATCCATCCATCCATCCATCCATCCATCCATCCATCCATCCATCCATCCATCCATCCATCCATCCATCCATCCATCCATCCATCCATCCATCCATCCATCCATCCATCCATCCATCCATCCATCCATCCATCCATCCATCCATCCATCCATCCATCCATCCATCCATCCATCCATCCATCCATCCATCCATCCATCCATCCATCCATCCATCCATCCATCCATCCATCCATCCATCCATCCATCCATCCATCCATCCATCCATCCATCCATCCATCCATCCATCCATCCATCCATCCATCCATCCATCCATCCATCCATCCATCCATCCATCCATCCATCCATCCATCCATCCATCCATCCATCCATCCATCCATCCATCCATCCATCCATCCATCCATCCATCCATCCATCCATCCATCCATCCATCCATCCATCCATCCATCCATCCATCCATCCATCCATCCATCCATCCATCCATCCATCCATCCATCCATCCATCCATCCATCCATCCATCCATCCATCCATCCATCCATCCATCCATCCATCCATCCATCCATCCATCCATCCATCCATCCATCCATCCATCCATCCATCCATCCATCCATCCATCCATCCATCCATCCATCCATCCATCCATCCATCCATCCATCCATCCATCCATCCATCCATCCATCCATCCATCCATCCATCCATCCATCCATCCATCCATCCATCCATCCATCCATCCATCCATCCATCCATCCATCCATCCATCCATCCATCCATCCATCCATCCATCCATCCATCCATCCATCCATCCATCCATCCATCCATCCATCCATCCATCCATCCATCCATCCATCCATCCATCCATCCATCCATCCATCCATCCATCCATCCATCCATCCATCCATCCATCCATCCATCCATCCATCCATCCATCCATCCATCCATCCATCCATCCATCCATCCATCCATCCATCCATCCATCCATCCATCCATCCATCCATCCATCCATCCATCCATCCATCCATCCATCCATCCATCCATCCATCCATCCATCCATCCATCCATCCATCCATCCATCCATCCATCCATCCATCCATCCATCCATCCATCCATCCATCCATCCATCCATCCATCCATCCATCCATCCATCCATCCATCCATCCATCCATCCATCCATCCATCCATCCATCCATCCATCCATCCATCCATCCATCCATCCATCCATCCATCCATCCATCCATCCATCCATCCATCCATCCATCCATCCATCCATCCATCCATCCATCCATCCATCCATCCATCCATCCATCCATCCATCCATCCATCCATCCATCCATCCATCCATCCATCCATCCATCCATCCATCCATCCATCCATCCATCCATCCATCCATCCATCCATCCATCCATCCATCCATCCATCCATCCATCCATCCATCCATCCATCCATCCATCCTTCCATCCATCAATCAATCATTTATTTGCCCCGGTCGGGTTTACAGTAAATATACTGTATATATATTGGAGCAGGAGCCCTCAACAAACTCTTTGGGCTTTACGGGGAAAACCCCTTTCACCTTCCATATAAAAAGGATAAAGTCGCACTCGGGCCAAGGAGGCCCACACGGCCGGAGCTTATCCCGGTTTCCGTAGCATGAAGCAACTGAGAGTATTGCTACTCCCCCCTGGACGGGATGCTAGTCCATCGCAGGGTACCTCATAGTATCTTATCTAAGGAAACAACACGATGGCAGGGACTGGGCGTCGAACCACCGACCTTCAGATATGAAGTCCAACACGCTAACCACTACACCACTGCGCCCTCACCTTCCATATGCTAGAACAAAAATTGTATCCCTTTCTTATACCTCAAAAATAAGACAAACAGTAGATTCTCCCAGCTCAGCGTTAAATGTACTCCCTAAAACAACAACTTTCCGTACCCTGTCCTATTATAGTAGAACTATGGGTTGAAGGAAATGCACCCCTTTCGGCGGAAATTCCTGGCTGTAAGAAATAAGGGATAGAAAATACTGTAATGGCCAGGCATTGCGTAATTATTGAAAAAGCCTCAAATACCTGAAAGTTGAAGTCGTAGTGGTCATCTCTTGAGATCTCAGGAAGTTCCACACCATCCCTGACGTGACGGGTAAAGGCTTTCTGGCCTTAAAAAATATGAACCGGAATATTTGTTTTCAATTGCCTCCAATAAAACTGTGCCAGATTGAAAGTTAAACATTACAGGAAAGAAATTTTTTTCTCATAAAAAGAGGCATTTTGCAAAGGTTTTGACAACGGGGAAAAAGAAGATCTTAGCAAGCGTTATTGGAATCTTAACCACGCATAACCACGCGTTTGGCGGAGATTGTTAAGCAACCATAATTCTTAAAAAGCCCTGAAATACAAAGAATGTATGGCAATTTCTTTCCAAGTTTAGGCTAGTTTATCTATAAAAAATTTGGGGTTACCCCGAATTTTCTTTTCCGATTCTGATAGCCCTTGCTAAGATCTGCTTTTTCCACATAGTCAGAAACCACGCAAAAAATACCTTTGTATTAGCAGGCAAATTCCTTAAGAAACTTGAATATCTCGAACCAGACCCGACATGCGCAGAACTTATGCGCAATAACAAAAGGAGGCACAGTCCTTAAAAGAACGATCTCCAGAAGTGTTTCATGGCAAACATAAATTCTAAAGTCAGCGCTTTAATTTCAATTGAAAATCTTTTTTCTCAACCACAGGAACTTTTAAGTCTGCTTATCGTGAAATTTTTTATTTGAAAATTGACTCTGTTGTGAATTCATTTTATTTTGTGAATTCTGTAGTATAGTAACTTTTTTTGGAGAAATTTCAGTATATTTTTTAAAAGAAACTACTTAAGACTGTGCAGCGTCCGTTATGGGTTAACGTCTACATCAGAGTGTGTCTACATTGTGGGTTTATGTGGCTGAATATAAAAGGCGTGGTCTCCATTCAGTGTTTATTTATTTACCTGCTAGATGCGTGTGTAACAGGGAAGCGAATATGTTTATTCCTTTCCCAGGCAGCTTGGATCCTTTCAAGGCCTTTTCGACAAAGAAAAACAAGAGACATTGAGAGCTCAAGTCTCAACTTTAAAACGTACAAAGATAAAGTTACAACTACTGTTCTGTAACTAAGTTAAACAAATAATATTACAAAATGCAACTTGGTCGTTCTTTATTATAGAGACGCTAAGCCTGCCTGTAACTACCGCCGGGCTCACAGACATTTCCCTTTGGTCTGCTCTCAGGATGATCCCTCCGTGACACACACTGATGTGTCGCACTTTGGCGCATGCAAACAACAAGGAAATATATGACAAAAAGAAAGAAATAAATTCTTTGCATTCACGAGTGTATGAAATTGTTTCTAGGAAAAGCTCTAGTAAGCAACCTTAAATGCTGCGAGCGAGAAGTCAGGTCATATGTTAATAAATATTACTTTGCCGGAACGACGGAATGACCAAGTTGCAAAAATCGTTTTCCTCGAAAACTGACTGTACAAGCTACGATGAATATTTCAGAACCAATTTAATTTATGGGAGCGATCATGATTTACACTTGCAAACAAAATTTTAACATGATCTATACAAGTTTTCGTTTTCTTTCGCATAAGTCACTTTGGCGAGCGTAGGTTAGAAGCACTTAACATTACTTACCCAATCAGTTCACCCAGAAGTACTATCTGTTTATGACTATGATATGTGCTACAAAAATAACCGATTACCCCCGGGGGTATTCTATAACTCTTTGGGTGGGGATGTGCCCCTGGGACTCTGAGACCTTACCAGACCATGTTCAGCTGGATTTTGCAAGCCTATTAAAGACTAGACACCTAATATCCCTAACCTATCCGAGACTCGCCGAGCGCAATCTCTAGTTTTCCGATAAATGATACCCTATTGTAGACCAAAACTCTCTGATTTCTATACCCTATCCCAGACTAAACTGGTTGAAAACCATACCCTTCACAGCAGCACACTAATGCCCATAAAGCTTATACTTGGGGGTAACTCCCCTCTTCGGGACTGTATTAATACACACCTCTCTAGTGCAATCTGCACTGCAGAAACCAGTGGTTTCCCAATCCACCTGATTTGGTGGAATCATCAAGGAAGTAGTTACGGCTGCTCCGATAAAGAGCATCCCTGCTTCGTACTTTCTTAATTGTTTGGTGTAGTAAAACCGCATCCCAGAACTGTCGATCATACCTAAAATAGCAAATTCACAATCGTCATAAATCCATTTTGGTTGCTTAGCTATTTGCCTATTTCACGAGGGCAAAACCAAGTTATAATGATGAAAATAGCAGTATAGCGGCCGAAACATTGCGATCAAAGTGACTAAATAGTGAGACAAACGATAAACTACATTTTCATTATTTTAATTGTTGTTGCAATACCAAAAAACAGTCATCACATTTGATCATGATTAGTTACAGCAAACGACAGAGCCTGACGTTGAAAGCTGAGGCTTTCTCTTGATTGATAGAGGAACGGGCATTTTTTTGCTCTGACTATGGATCATTTTGTTTGAGCGAGTTTATCTAACTTCAGAGCTCATGAGCTCATAGTTTGCGAGCAGCAATCTCTCTTTTGCTCTAAAATCCGCCTCGTTCAGCACGGATTTTACAACAAAAGAGAGACTGCTTGCAGTCTAAAGAGGGCAACAAAATATCACTCAACTATGTCGACCTATTCTATTTCTAAAAATAGCTCGACCAATCACACCCATCACCCATGCATGCAATCTGCAAAATATGCAAGGCGTAACATGCGAAGGACCAAGGGCAATTCAGTATCCATTAGACTTCTTCACGCCGCTTTAAGTTTCACTTCTGAAGGGAAGATAATAGTAGATTTAGGTGTAAGCCAACCCTCCCCCCCGCCTCCCCCCGGGAGCGACGAGGGGCACTGTATTCTCACGCTAATCCGTACCCAGGCGTTACACACAATTTTGACCTTCTTTACCACATTTTAGCCATCAAGTCCATCGATCGAATGCCTACCGCACTAAAGTGAAGTATAATGAACTTTTCTAGGCGGCTTTCGATGAATGCCAAAAGTATTAGTTTTGTTCACTTAGCCCTAAAAGCAGCTAATAA